>BJBW01003419.1:0-34905 GCA_004320125.1 Scolopax mira
CTGACCCTTCTTGTGGATGGGCATCACATTTGCTAGACGCCAGTCAGCTGGGACCTCCCCAATTTGCCAGGTCTGCTGGTAAATGATGTAGAGCAGCTCCGCAAGCACTTCCACCAGCTCCCTCAGTACCCTCAGGTGAAACCCATCTGGGCCCATAGACTTGTTTGTGTCTAGGTGCTGGAGCAGGTCTCTCACTGCTTCCGTTTGGATGACAGGGGCTTCATTCTGCTCCCTGCCCTTATCTGCTGGCTCAGGGTTCTGGGTACTCAGGGGACACCCTACTCCATTACTAAAGACTGAGGCAAAAAAGGCATTCGGTACCCCAGCCTTCTCCTCATCTCCTCATCCTTTGTCACGTTGTCCAATAGTGGATGGAGGCTGTCCCGAGTTCTGTTCTTGCTACTAAAATATTTATAGAATTTCTTTTTGTTGTTTTGTTGATCTTTAGATCTTTTTACCTTAACATAAATACATCTCTCTGCTAATTCATTTAACATGGAATAAAATTTTTAAATGATATTCTGGATATTACTACATACACTGTGATTCCAACAAATACCTAAATAGTCTAATGAGTGCAGTAAGTTATACTTCCTCATCAGCCAAGCAATATGCGAGTGTAAGGAAACTGAAAAAATAGTTGCTGTTTGTGATCAGAGACCTTTCTGGAGGGAAGGTCTAAAAATGGGCAGCTTCTATATTTCATATACATATTTGAATATACAGGTGAGGAAAAAACAGTCATCAGTACCTGAAAACTCAGAGCTCAGCAGACGAGAAGGAATCCATCAAGATCCAGAAGCCTCTCAAAGTAAGCTGTCAGAATGCCTTATTTATAACACCTGGCCTATTCAGTGGGCCCACGAGGGGAACAGAGTTTTCAGGCCTGCTTTGCACATGAACACAGTGTAACGAGATAATGCACCTGCTCGGGTCTTGATTCATGCCTATTTCTTACATCCTGTGGCACAAAAAACAAGTATTGAGATTTCAGTTTGAAGTGCTTGCTGGCCTGTTTGTCCTGGGAGAGCCAGAGCTCATCCTCCAGGAATAAGCTGCTAAACCAGTCAGCATCTTCTAGCTGTAGACGCAAGGATTCACACACTTTTTTGACTTAAAACCAAACCAAAACAAAACCAAAACAAAATGGTAAGAGTTCTGTGCAACCATATTCATTTATGTGATATTACCATAGCATCGGATGCTGAACTAAGCACTAATCAGCTAGTTAACTCATGCTTAGAGTAGATTCCCTAGGAGGTTCCCTAGATTGCCTAGGAGGCAAGGACTAATTTTTCTATAGGTTCCTGTGCCATGCAATTCAGTGCTTTTTCCTCACAAGGCAAAAATAAGAAAGGCTTTTATTTTATCTTTTCTGCTTCCTTATAACATATCCTCAATGTCCTGTCATTATTTATGCAGGAATGTTTGATTACCCAAGACATCCCTAAAGTGAATGTGGATTTCATGCACCAGACAAGCAGACAGACTGTTGTTCTGTTAAGATTCCTTCAGTCAGTCATTTATAATTTCTTTTCACTTAGCTTTCAGAAATGCAATCAGAACATTACAAAGCTCAGTTCTTCTAGAAAACACTATCAATTTTTAATCTTGTCAAGGTAAGAGTATGACACAGTTTCTGTCAGAAGTCACAGCTAAGTATTCACTGGAAGCTCCAATGAACTCAGCAAGGGAATCTGTCATTTAGTTCCCACAGCTATTGTATTTCTCACATCCTCACATTGAACAAAATCAGTTACTGTCAATTTTTTAAAGTAATGGCCACAAATGCCAGCCAGTGTAAATATTTGTGACTGTAGCTATTCTAGAACAACAGCAGCAAGGAAGTCTGAGTGAAAAGGATTCATAAAGCAACCCGTTCAATGAAGCAAAACATTTAAGTATTGTTTGAGTTGTTCGAGTGAAGCCTTTCAGTAAAAATACTTTAGCAACTGTGTATGTTTCCTACATCTCTCTGAACTCTTAAGTTATGAGGTCACCTGTTATTAACTTTATATAGTGACTGAAGTCCTTTGGGTTTGTCTTGAGCAACTGGGAGGTCTGAGTACTGCAATATATGAAACAATCAAATCAATTCATCTGAAATGAATACCCACTTCTGCAGCATAACTACACAAATATTGCTGTTCTTTTTGTGTCACTTTCTATGAGGAATCTCCACAAAGATGTGTATTGACAACAGACCAATCAATGCTGGAAGAAAATCAAAGAGAGCTCACTACCCATCAAATGAATGTTTTTCCGATACATGCTTTCTTTTTTTCTGAGGGCACAAAACCTATCCATTACTTGGTTAAAAAGACACTAATTAAAAAAAAAAAAAAAAGGCAAATTAAAAAAAACCCTAAAACAGACTACCAACCCAAAACTCCAAAACCAACCCTACTGCACCCAACCCCAAATTATGATTTCTAAAGAGGCTACTCATGGTAGGCAACATTTTCCCTAGACAAAGACCATAATTCTCTGACGTGAACTTTGGAAATGAACATACCCCTTTTTCTTATCACAGAAATGAGACTGATACCTCAGAATATTTCAGAGCACAGTCTTAAATAACAGGATATCAGGATATACTGAAGAGTTAGTTATTACCACATAAAAAATGTTCAACTGATCTCACAAAAGTTCTGCAATATAATTCCTTGTCAATACATGATGGCATACTACCACTAATACGTAAGATTGCCCAGAGACAGAAAAACTTGCTTGATCACTACCGCATCCTCCTGTGAAGAAAGAATGACTTTCTTTCATAAATAGAGCAAATATTCAAACAGCCTTGGATCTACTACTTTTCCTAATATGATGTCACTCAAATGGTTCTAAAAAAAAATAATATTCAAGTCAATGTAATGACAATGTCTCCAGATAGCATTGTGTCACCATGTTCTAAAACATGCAGACTTTTACCAAATCTCATGTCCTTTTTCCAAAGTTTTAGTTTTGGTGCAAGAAACTTATTTATTAACACCTTCTTAATCACTGGATTTTACTGTGTGCGGTCAACCATTCTGAGCACAAACATGTTAAAAGCCCTTGCACATCTGAAAACCTTTATCTAGTTCCCCAATACCTCCCCATTACCATTATATGATCTATGGCCTGTTTCACAGAAGTATTGACTCTTCCAACTGCATTTAGAAAGCAGCTTGTAACAGATGATTTTACCATGCAACTCCCTACTCAATTCTTTACCTTGGTATTAATGTTCCACCACTTATTTTTCCATAAACACCTGAGATTTCAAGATTTTTACCATTTTGATAAAAAAATCCTGCTCTTTGTCACATTACCTATTTTTGTGTGATCTGACTCAATGTGACTATGTTAGTTAGGATGTCTGCCCTGTTTTCTACCTGAAATTCATATACTGCAGTATATGAATTTTAATATTTTAAGCAGTAAGACCATTTCTACGTGTGTAGAAAACATCCATCCTTCAGGCTCATTTTGACAAGCTGAAGAAATGATCATTTGAATACAGAGAGATGGAAGAATTTGATATTTTGGAAGAATAATCATCTGCACAAATATAAATGAAAAATTGTAGTCAAAATATATTATTAAAATCAAGACCAAGGCTTTAAAGAAAAACTCAAGCTGAACAGGAATTATTTTTCCTTTTAGAAAGATGGGATTAGGAAACGGTAAAAAAAACCCAAAAAGCCTCACTACTTTTCAAAAGCAATTGTTTACAACTTAATCTCTTTTATAGCATTATCCAACTTTAATAACAGCCAACATTCAGTCTTTACAACCCCTCTGATGAAAAACTGCTTATCATTTGTGTCTTTTTCCTTTATTAGATTTCAGTTTGCAATGTGTTTTACCTTAAACAAAGAAACAAGAAAAAATATTTTGTTCCTATGGTGGCCTGAAATATAACAAGGCCTTCATTCAACTCCAAAATATTTAAAGCTATATGCAATTGAAGATGATACCACAGCAATCACACATATTTAAATTTACTTTTGAAAGATATAACAGGCAAAGTTTCTAAAAGAAAATAGCCTTGAGAGAAATTGCAGCTCCATAGTATATAGATATATTAATATACATATTTTCCTCCTCCAAATATCTTCCAAACTGAAGTTATAGCTCAATAAGGAAGACATATTTCCATCTAAAAGTAAATATTTTTTTAGCAGTCTCTTGGCACACTTTCAACTTGGAATCAACATTTACATGCATTTTTCAGCAACCTGCTTCCATATATAACTTCCTAAAATACACTTCTACACCACAGTTTTGACTGCAATCTCCTAAGGCCAAACTACACACACTATGTTAGATCTAGGAACAATCAGACAAGGCAGTAACAGTATTTCTGGGTACCTACAGTCCCTTATGTGATAGCCATAAGCTAATTGTTTCAAATGTATAATCCAACTAATTTTTCTGTATAGCTAGGTTGCATTTGTTAATTTGATGCTTCCTTGCAACTACCTTACTAGCAATAAAAACCTGCTCAAATTGCTTAGGTAGAAAATTCTTATAAAATTGTGAATTCCTGCATGCTTTAACATCTGCTGAAATACTGTTCTTTCATTTAAAAAGAACTGTAAACATAATTAAAAAAAATAGAAAAAACATTAACTCATTTGCAGACATCTCATTCACACTAGTGATGTTATGTTACATTAATTTCTTAATCAATTTATGACCTATCTGATTCTTTATCCTCTAGGGGACTTGACTTAAGAGAACTTGAATTTAACTATCCCTGTCTTCAAGCATGTACCAGCTGTTTTAAAACCACCCTGCTTTGCTAATTTAAGTCTTTCATGAACTTGGTCTCTTAGGCACTGTTGTCTACGACGTCTTTCATTTAGAGCATATTAACTGTACTCACTTCAGTAAATGTGTTTCTAGTTGGAAATTCAAACTGCTGGGCAGCCTCTGTAAGCATTCAACTTCCACCATTCTCTCATTCTCATCAGATGAAGCCACCCTTCATCTCCCTTGTTCCTGCCAAAAGCCACCCTTCTACTAACAGTCTGATTCCATCTATTTAGGTCCTCTTGCTTGCACTACTTTTTCTATGAACGGCCACTTTTTAATCTGCTTGTACCTGGTTCATAACTATGACATTCAGCTTCTGCAAAGTGATGGTCAGCTATTGAAAAGATCCCATTGAAAACAACGACAAAAAAGGAATTAATTGCATTATATAGCAAGTCAATTTGACATATATTTTAAAGACAATTAGAAGACTTCTATGCAATAAATTGTCACATACTTTAAACAGCGTGTCCTAGAAGAATAAAAGCAGCACCATTTAAGTTGGTGGAAAAATACATTTTTGCTGATATTACACTTACTGCAGGACTGCAGATGGCTAAAAGAGCAATGGGTACCTCACAGCCTCTCAGTGTACATTAACTTTCCAAGTGGGGTGGAACCATTTGGCTGGAAGCAACCTCTGTGGGTGAATTGTTCAGGAATACATGTAATGTTCCTGATACATGGCTACACAGGAGTTTTTTGAAGACTGGTTTTATTTATTCCTAAATTACTCTCTGCTTCAACCACAGGAAAATTTCATCATTACATTAAAAGGGAGACAACAAAGCAAATGATTCTGTTTGTGAATTCTTTTTGCTTCCCATTTTTAGCTGCTGTTGCTTCTGTCTATGCAAGTCTCTGTCTTCATATATATACATATGCAAAATGTGCTTGGAACATATAAGTAACACTTGAAAAAATAAATACGGTGCAGATGTATGCACATCCTGTTGACTGAGTATCACAGAATCAGCATCATTCTGTTTGGAAGACACCTTCGTTGGTCAGCTAGTTCCCCATTCTGCTCAAAACCAAATGTCAACAAGAACTTCTAACTTAATCAACCCTAAATTAAAAATACAATATAGAAAAAGGCAGAGACCATTAGATTATTATACCTGGATCAGAATATAATACTGCAGTAAATGTTTGTATAAAGTTAAACCAAATGCCATGGGATTCACATTCAAATTTTAATTTGGAGTCAGAACCTAAGACTGCAGCACACATTTACTGCTACCTTTTCAGCTCATATTACCACTAGAGGAATGGTTATTAGAAGATGTAGTTCGCATCAAGCAAAATCTCAGTCAGTATGAAAGCAGTTGCCATGGGATCAATGCTTGATAGAGCTCATGAAACCATGTTAGTTCTCCTGGACCTAACTGGTCAAGGCTCACATTACAACAAAACATGGCTACAGTGGGGTGGGGATGGGGGAGGCAGGGAGGGAGAAAACATTATTGTCCTTGCTCAATAGAGAAATCAAAAATCAATTGGACACAATCTCTCTTTTTACAATGAAGGAAACTGTTATTTGAGAAAGATGTTGGTGCTGAGATCTGTGTTAATTTGTATCACCATCAAAGCGAAGATTTCTGTTTGTTTTTTGTTTTTTTTTTTTTTTTACACTGTTGATTCAGCTTTGCTTCAAAACCAAATTAAAATATAAATACAACATGTACCATACAAGAATACAAGATTCTGGATACATCTCATTTTGATTTTTATTTTACAGCCAATGTGACAAGCTCTCAGAATTTAATTTCAAACCACCTGGTTGCAAATGCCATGATTTCTCAGTTCCTGAAGGCAGTTATCTTTTCTGTCTATTCTCTTCACTTCAAAAGAAAATCTTTTTTTTGTTTTCAAAATAGGTACATATGAGCATCTTGGAAGTTGAACCTTACAAATAATAATGAAAAAAACCAACCAAACAACCAAAAAAAAACCCAAGAGTCAAATTAAAACCACAAAAAATGTTTATGATTCCCATATCTAAACCATAGTCTAATTGATGAATCCATGGCTTGATCCACTTGTTTCCGTATCTGAGCTTCCGAATTGATACAATAAAATACAAATCTTTATTGAACTGTTCGTCAGTCATGGAAGCTTGCTATTAGATCTAGCTTTGCTAACTATTTCTTCTAGTTTTCATGTAGCTTTATTTAAGATATATATATATATGAGATATATGGCCTATGTTCACCTGAACAATATAGTATTTCACCTTTTTTTTGGCATGTAATACAGACTACTCATCTTTTTACAGAAGCCTTTTAGCATAGTGTTTCAGGAGCATCTTAGCTGTGTAAGGAGTTTATTGAAAAAAACCAACACAGCCTTATACACAGCTGCAGGAAATTACTCTGTTACTAATCTGTGTGGTGCTATTACCAGCCGAATATTTCTGTTGCTACTTGATTTTATACTTTCTCCAGTAGTGAGAGCTTCAGAGGAGAGCTGGCACACTTTCCAGAAACACTTTCTATTCCATTTATTCCTGTCCCTTCCTCAAAATTCATCTAGAAATAATCAGTTGAACACCACTTTTTTCAACTCTTATACCAAAGTGCTTTCAAAATAAGTGAATGCCTTGTAAATACACAAAACATTATGAATGCAGCTCATTCCCTTGCCTTTGTTCTTTGTTAGATGCCCTGACACCTTGTTAATGCATAATTCCCTAGGGATAGAATGCTGCATGCCTCAAACAAAGGGCATGTGGTAGAACAAAACCTAATTTAGCTCCAAGTATTTCTTCCTTCTCACACTCAGCTGAGCTGAACTAATATTTCTACGCAGTTCCAATATGGATAAGTCTTTTTAACAATTGATGCTTTAAAATTAATTACTGTAATTAGAGTTAGGAGCAGTGCATATGCCATAATAAATTTTAACTTTTTTACTGAATGGACAGTAGGCTATGAAGAAAGCATGAAGCATAAGACCAGAGAAAACTAGAGGCAGGGAGGTGGGGACAAAACTGAGGAAAGGGAAGAAATGGGAAAACCTGGGTAGGAAGCTCATGAACTAAATGTCCACTTCTCTCATGAAAATCAATAACAATCCCAAAGTCAAGAAGAACTCAGCTACTG
Source organism: Scolopax mira (assembly GCA_004320125.1). NCBI lineage: Eukaryota > Metazoa > Chordata > Aves > Charadriiformes > Scolopacidae > Scolopax > Scolopax mira. Next base: position 7,911 of record BJBW01003419.1, read on the forward strand.
CATGTAGGTGACGCTGTGGGTGATAGCTGTGTGGGAATTACTTCTAATAGACAGCTCCAAATATGACTGAAAATAAGGCAGGTGACATTTCTACTTCAAACTCCAAGCTGATGAAGATATTTTGGGTTTAGGAGTGGGGATCTTTGATATCCTTATTTGATTTGAACTGATTCACAGCAACACCTAGAGCAGCTTTGTGCAGCTGGAGTCAAGCTGTGACTAGTCTTCTAATTGAACCTTTGGAACTTCCCAAATCATGGATATAGTTCTACAAAACAGATGAGATTAGGTATGACAAAAAGAGTAACTATTGGAAAGAACGTTATTAAACACAGTAGAATTCAAACCTGTATGACAAGGCAAGATACTCCAAGGAGTTTTTTGGTGAGGGAAGTGTTACTTGGACACATATATACATACACATGGGATTTGATACCATACCAAAAATTAAGGTAACATCTGTTTCTTTTCTGTATCACTGACAAGAGTCACCTTGACTTTTCCTTATTATTCTGGGGTGGTTTTTTGTTTCTTTTTTGCTTAATCTTGAGACTAAAGAAATGAAACAAGCTTCTAAGAACTAATGATGATAGACAAAACTTTCCTAGAGTGATAGTTGTAAAGATAATGACATAGTTTTCAAAATGTTTCCCTCTCCCTTTAGAGAATATCTACAATAGTAAAACAGAGGTACTACCAAGAGCATGAAGTATATACGCAGCAGCTTGTCTGGGTGCTGAGTGCACATTTTTACTGTCTCCCAATTTAACAAACATTTATATTGTCATTTAAAGGGAAATCAAAGAAAAAAACCTTTCCTTTAACTTTGAATATGCTCTATACATTAAAACTCAAAAGTTTCTCATAACAGTACCAATGGAATATATGTATTCCCATCAAAGAACTTGTACTTCTGAGCACTTGTCAGAGTTGAGCATCTCATTAAAACAGAGTTTAACTATTATAAACCAAGAAACAAAAAATTGTAACTGCAAAAGCTATCTTAAAAGCTGCCATGGCATGAATAATAATAACTAAATTCAGATTTAGAAATCAAATCCTCATGTACACTGACTAAATGATATTCCTGCAAATAGAGATCCCATCTTTATAGAATTGCTTTTTTCGAAGTGAAAGCCATATGACTAAAATGGTTTATTTTGCTACCCACTAAGAATTACACTTGAGAACGAAAAATTATTAGCAATTATATGGCACAGAGCACTTCAGTATTTTGACACACAAGCACATAATTGACTTGTAGTGAAAAGAGGTGAAGCTCTAAATGTACTTTGAGTAACTTAAATCTCTGTGAACACACACGAGTGAAACTTCTCAATGTAGGCTTATATACCCAGGCCTACGAAGCCAGCAGAGTATATAGTGTAGAATTCTGGCAGAATATATAGTGCAAACTCAGAATGCCACTGTGCCTTCCTGAGTCATACAGAAGGTAAATATTTCACCCTGTCCTTGCTTTGAGTAGCCCTTCAACTTCTTTTTCAGAAACTCAAAAAAAATTCTAACAGAATAAAAACAGAGGACTGACAGTGAAAACACGGATCAAGGAACCATTGTTGATCTTAAGCAACCCTTCTTTGCCCTTCACATGGTACCTACAGTCACAGAAGGAAGAGCGGATGGGAAAGCCACCTAAAATGTAGAGGCGGGGGGGAAAGCATGGAGATTTGAAACTGCTGTTCATTTAAAAAAAACTCCAGGACTTCAACATTTTTACAAAATCCATGTCATGTAGAAAAGAAAAAAAAAAAAAAAAAAGAAGAATTTTGCATAGCAAGCTCTACCTTTCAAAGATCAAGAAGGAACAAGGTACTTAATGTATAAAAATTCTCCAGTTTACAGCATGTCAGTGGACATTCTGAATTCTCCATTCTCCATTCTACTGGGAAGCAGACGCAAAGAGGCAAAAGGAAAACCTAAATTGCCCAGAAAACAAAAGTTACATTGTACATGGAGGTAACTTCAATGACCCAATCCCCGACAATTATTCACCATGGGAACCAAAGGAAAAAGCACAAAACCTGTCACAGAAAGACAAGTTCAAAGGTTTTGGAGATCAGCAAAGATACACATCGCCCACCCAAATACAAGCAACAATGTATTCGCAATTGGAGAGGAGATCAAGCCAGATTCAAAACAGTCTGAAAATGAAAAGTACAAGAGTTTGTTGACTCGACACAACCAATACAGTCAAAATAGAAATTAAGAATGAGAATTGAAGGACTGAAGCTCAGAATTTCACTGATTTCCTGTTTTCTTATGCTTTACTAAAACAGATGAGGCCACTAAGGGTTTGCTTGTGCTCCCAGAGAAAGCTTGGTTTGTGCCCAGGGCCACAGAGGTGGAAGGTTAATGTACTGACTCATGGCACTGGCTCACCATTTCCACACAAACCTTCACGTCTCTCATTTGAATAGCTTTGTGTCTAGCTGAGCTAGAGCTAGTTAAAACGTGCCAAAAGCAATTAGTGAATAAAGATGCTGCTATAGCAACAGCATCTAATTTTCCAATTAGTAATAATTGCTAAAACACCTGCCATAAAATATAAATACATTTGGACTGGGGATTTCTGAAACAAACTTTGGTCTAAAGTTTGGGTTTGTTTTTTGGTTTTGTTCTTTTTTAAATTGACCTTATATCATGATAATGAAAGAGAAGAAAGTGCCAATTCTCTTTTTCCTGCTATCAAATGTAATACAAATAGACAAAGTATTATTTACTTTTAAGGGAGTCCAAAAAATGTGTCCTAAAGTCTTAAACTAATTAACTACACTGAGCCTAGAGATTCCCAGGCAAGAACATTTCCAGATGGCAGTCAGTCACAATGAGGAGCAGTGCAATGAATGCAATGAAATACCACCTGTATGATGCAAACACTGTGATTCACACAGGAAAAGACAAAGCATACAGTAATGCTATAGTAAACAATCATGGGATCAGGCAAGACAGAAATGACCATATTCACCCTAGATATGTTCTGAACTTTGAACACATATTTTTTACATGTAATTTTGAGTATATCTGTACTGTCCAGTACCAAACAGAAATGGGACTCACACTGCTCGGTGTTGCACCTAGAATGTTTTTAGCACCCTCTGAGAGCAGTGACTATCCAAGCACATGATGGAAATATCTGAAGTCAGTAAGCTAATGCTTATTTGATGGATGAGAGTGTAAATACCCATGGTCTTCATGTACTTACATTTTCTGTATTTCAAACATTTACCTTTGCTCCTCACCCATGTAGCAGGGACTATATTGCTTTCCAGTGCTTCTCAAAGACTGTTTGGCCACAATACTTTGTTCTCACCACTTTTTGATAGGATGCATCTGATTACACAGACTTATCTGTGGTCACCCCTTAAGTATATTCTCATACACCCTGAATTTAGAATAGTGTGAGTAATGCAATGGAAACACATGGTCATAGCACACCAATGTTTCTAAATAATAATTTAAAGACATATAAAGTGGAGGCAACATGCAACCTCTGAGGAAAGAAAAGTGTCTCTGTGTATTATTTCCTATACAATAGCTGTGCCTCAACTTTTTTTTTTTTTTAAGAACACTAAAACCCAGACCAAGACTGTGATCAAGCTCTTACAGATTTCAAAGAAGGAGAGAAGAAAGTGTGCTGTAGTGAAACGATTGATTGTACAACGCTGACCAATGTGAAATGCTCTGCATTTCAGATTGTAAAATACCAGCCACACATTAGCTCCCTGCTTGTAAGATCATAAAATCACTCATAAGGATTGCCATTTAAGCCTCTTCAGAGATCCTGATCGGAGTGAACATAAGCAGTTAATCAGAAAGGCACGTTTCACAAAAAATGTGATAAATTCCCAAATGGTCAAGCCCAGGAGCGCTTCTTGAAACAGCAGCCGCATTAACTGCGGCAAACAGATGTTGTTGTTTCACAAAGATATGTTTTAACAAACACTAAGACACAGCTCAAAAATAATGCTTCTATATCACAACAGAATTTTGACTTGGTTTTTGATTTGAAGAGAAAAGGACTACAACACTGGTAAATACAAATCCATACTTCTAGTGATGTACAATGCTCACTGAATTTACATTTGTAAACTGGTTATGCCATCTGTTGGGACCAACAGAAAAAAATGTGGTTTTCATTTTTTTCCCCGGGGTTTTTTAGCTTATCAGAAAAACTCTGCTTTTTGTTGTTAAAAAAACCCCAACACAACAAAAACCAAACAACCAGCCAAAAAACCAGAAACACCCCCCCCGCCCCTACCCCCCAAACATAGAAGAATAATTTAGCACTTTAAATTCAAATATCTGATAATGGAAAAAAACAGTAACTACAGCAGACAGTCAGGTGTGGAAAAAACGAATGGCACTTTAATACTCTATTTTTGCAAATGACCTAATTAACTTTTTACAAAAGTGACCTCTAAGTTACATACTAATATATTGTGCTTCAGAGTTTCAATAACATGTTAACTTCAATAATTTCTATAAAATCAAGGTCCTTGCCCAGTTATTATGCCTGAACTCCAAAGGGACATCTTTGGATAGAGGGACTTATCTAAAAATTACTATTTCATTAAGCAATTCACTTTCACTTCACCTTTGAAAGGTGATGTCTCAGTGACAAATACATTTTGAGAGAACAAAGTTTGTGATAAAGGCTCTTGCAGCATTATTAATTACACCCACAATCTGAATGCTTAAAAATGTTTCCTTTGTATGTTTAAATCATATTAAGGCACATAAAATGTCACTGAAGCTATCAGAAATCTTACTATTTAAAAGAATGCCAAATTGTGTCAAGATTGAAGAAAAGACTTAATGGTTCCACTAAACAACATGAGTTTATTTTTAAATTTTATTTTATTCTCTGATTTATTTCAACCTCTGCAAAGCTGGCTTCTCATCCTGATGCCACTTCCTAGGACTTCTATGAACCAAAATAACATGTAGATTAAAAAAGAAATAAATCCACTGCAAAACAGCCAACTAACCAGCAAAACCATCCTATCTGTTATTACACAGCAAACAGAATCCTCTACACTGTAATTCTAGTTTATGACTAGTTTTTCAAAGAAGGCCTCCCTCCTGTATTTCTGTATCAGGTAGGAAACCAAGTATGCTTGAAATGGCATGAGAAATCCTTCAACTCAAGTTTTCTGGTAGTTTTAAAAATAACTTCATTTATGAGATTATTTTTGTTCATAAAAGAAAATAGATGTTTTCAGAACCTTCACACTGGCATAGACCATAAACCCACTTGTTTTTGAGCACTGGTAATCTCACTAACACTGATAATATTATTCAATTTTTTGAATATTAAGTGCTTAAGCATATTATTAAATTTTTGCTGTGCCAGACCTCTAGGAAACAGGCATAACACACATAACAGGCTGCACACAGCTTTTACATACTGGAGTATGTTTTAAAACAAATACAAAATAAAGTATACTGTTTATCTCTGGTTCTTTTTAGAATGTTAGTCTTTCAGGGAACAGTTATGAATCGTGCCCTCTGGAAATGCCCAGGCTAGCATGAGAATTAAAGGAGGTAGAAGATATGCAATTACTTCACAAAAGGACAGATATACAAAGAATCAACGACAGGCTACACTGCAGGGAATGAGCAGAGTTAAGATTTGTATTGTGAATTAAGATTTAATGAATCCCCGGGCAAGTTTTATCAAAAAACTAAAGGAAAGGGAAAAGAAAAAGAAGACTGCTTGATCATGGATTAGCTAAATGAAAATGCTATGTATGTTAAAAGTAAAATCCATCCAAGACAGAATGACCTTGCACATAGAGGTATATACTAATCATCAGGAGGTAAAATACTCTGTTATTTCAATGTAATGATGAATTGATTGCCATGAAAAGAAATCTGTGTTGTAAAAGTATTTCAAAAACACAGTGCAATATCTGTAATATGCATTTTCTGATAATAAGAAATTGTAAGATAGGTTTTTTCTTTATGGAAAGGTTAAAAAAGGGAACAGCCTTCTAAACCAACTAAAATAATCAAGTGTACAAAATTTTCCAGTAGAAGAACATCTATGTCTCTTTTTCCCTTGTATCCCTCCCAGAGACAGTAATCTAAAATTAGATGGGCACCACATCACATCAAATATACAAATATAACTATCAAACACAATTATCTAAATGATGGTAAGAGTTCACCGCCCAAAGTGATTTTTTTCCTTTGATAATTATGCTAAGGAACTGTTTTTCATGACAAAGCAAATAGAGTTTATGGACTGACGGAGATATATTATAGGCATAAAGTGGTTATTTGGATAAACATTTCAATCAGTCTATCACAAAAGTAGTTCCATTTCCTATTTTGAACTGATGATAATTTTAAATGTAATTGATGATAAATTATTTGTATAGCTGGGAACTGGCTTTCAAAATCGTAAGTTTGAGGACATTTTTCAACAGTTTTTATTCTATATTAGACATAAACTGCCACGAAGAACAGTGGGCAAATGTTCTGTTCCCAACAAATTGAACTCATCCGTGCAAGATATAATTGTAGCCCCAGTACCAAAATAGCTCATTAAGAATGCAGCTTCTAAGGAGAAAAGTGTCTTCTCCTTAGAAGAAGGAGAATGTCTTCTGAAAGAGCTCATTGAACATTGCACAGTCTACAAAATAACAGCAAGAGTGGCAATTTTATTCTGTTTAAGAGACTTGATGTTCTCCTGTGAAATTGCAGGACAGAAAGTTCTCTATGGGAAGGCAAAGCATTTCAAAAGACTCAATTCCTCTAACTAGGGTCATAGCCAAAGGTGAGGCCAGAGACATAAACATGATGCGAAGCATTACAGCTCATCTCCATGACTTGATGGAAGCCATAGGAGCATTATCTGACTGCTCAGTCCCAGACTTGCCAGAGGAGGCTTGGGGGACTCCTTTCTGTTCCTCAGCAAGAGTCATAAAGCAACAATATGATATCCTTGGTAGAAGCAAGAATTCAAGGCTGCAGAAAAATATTCAGAAAAAAAGTATTTTTTGGTTTTAAGGGTGGATCTCTCGGGACCTCTTGCAAATTATAATGAAAAAGCAGATTTTTAAAAATTACGATATAAGTAACAGAATAGTCAGAATCTTCATTTTTTTCTCCCTGAGAATGTAGTTTTTGTTTAGAAATGAGAATCTAAGGGATTAGTTCCCTTATGCATTACAGAAATATAAAATTTTAACATCACTGAAGCTATTTTTCTATTGATAAACACTGTATTAGTAGATGGTAGTACAATAACTACAGTTAGAGTAACCAGAAAACAACAAAGCACTGAAAACTCTTATCTACAGTTAGGATAAAAAAGAAGTAGAAAAGAAAGTGGACATCTTCATAATTTCAAGCAAAATACTATTGTCAGATTACTCTGATTAATGCTAGGAAAATACTTTTTGAACCAGTCTTCAAAAATCAATAAATACTTATGCATGAATAGAGGCAGAAAATAGTGGCCCTGATCTAAGTCATTTGGCTTTCAGCTTTATTTTCTGCTTTCTCCTTCTCTTCATAATGTAGCTGCTAGCAGCTGCCCTTTATTCTAATAATCTTTTGGGTACGTATATATCCTTCCTGCCAGTCAACATAAAAACTCATTAGAGACAAACAAGGTGGAAGAAAATCCAAGCAGCATGAGAGAAATTCTGACCTGCTGATGCCAACAGCAAAACTTCTATTTCTGTGTGACCAGCACATCATCTCTGCACACTTCCCTGGAGAGAGGTAAAGTGGTCTAATGGTTCAATCTCAAGTCAGAAATCAGGCAAAACTGCCAGGTTTCAGGTACAACCGTGGACAAACCACACAGCTGCTCTCAACTTCCTTATATGCAACATGCAGATAATAAATCTAGCAAATGTAGGCTGCAATAAAAATAACTAACTGCAAATATGGATTTTTGCCTTATAAAAGGCACTCAATTAAGAACATTGTAGTCCAATGCTAATACGCAAGAAAGCCTGGGAAGAAGAGGATTGTCTACTTTTATAATTATTGATTTTTATAGGGTACATATCACTTTATTACCTTGACACTCTTTAAATATGGAGCTTCATAAGCAATTAACAAACCAAATACAAGAACAAATGGATCTTATATAAATGCCAGTAGCAGACCTGCTTTAAAGGACAAAAAAGAAAGAAATGCTGCTAAGCAGGCTAAATGTCAGAGATTCCTAAGTGCTTACACTTAATTAGAGGCAGACTTTGTTTCAGTAACTATTTCTTAATCTAAGAGAGTTCACAGTTAATTTTATACCTGCAAGGTACAATCTCCACATAATTCTAAATTCTGTAAGTATAAAAAACTGAAGGACGCTTTTTTCATGTGCAACCTCTTGAGGAGATCTGTGAAGAACAGCTAAGCAACCACCCATATATACCAAACACAGAAACTAGCTTTGGACCTTCTCCTAAAAGCAAATACAGTTTGGTAGCTGGTAGTTTGTTACCAGGACTTCAGTCCTGCAGGTTCCACACAGAAGCTTCAACTGCTATGTCCATGCAGTGAAGAAGTCTGTCTGTACAAGCAAGTCCTGTATTTGCAGCTACAAATAATATCCTAAGAAAATACAGTCTATAACCAATGGCTGTGTCTTGGATTTGGAACCCTCCTGCGGTTGTTTTCTTTCATTTGTTTGCTAGTAATAATAAAGACAATCATCTCTTACACAGTAAAAGGCTATACATGAGTCTTAAGATATCCAGTAGGTTTCTCACAGGATCATTCCACTTCAGTCCGTGAGAAGCTGCTGATCAAAATGCTCAGTAAGTTTGAAGATGGCACCAAACTAGGTGGGAGTGTTGATCTGCTTGAGGGTAGGAAGGCTCTACAGATGGATCTGGACAGATTGGATCAATGGGCCAAGGGCAATGGGATGAGGTTTAATAAGGCCAAATGCCAGGTCCTGCACTTTGGTCACAACAACCCTGGGTAGTACTACAGGCTTGGGGAAGAGTGGCTGGAAAGCTGCCTGGCAGAAAAGGACCTGGGAGTATTGGTGGACAACTGGCTGAACATGAGCCAGCAGTGTGCCCAGGTGGCCAAGAAGGCCAACAGCATCCTGGCCTGTGTTAGGAACAGCATAGCCAGCAAGAATAGGAAAGTCATTATGCCTCTGTACTCGGCACTGGCGAGGCCTCACATCAAGTACTGTGTTCAGTTCTGGGCCCCTCACTACAGGAAGGACACTGAAGTGCTGGAGCATGTCCAGAGGAGAGCCACCAAGCTGGTGAGGGGTCTGGAGAACAAGTCCTATGAGGAGAGGCTGAGGGGGCTGGGCATGTTTAGTTTGGAGGAGACTGAGGGGAGACGTCATTGCCCTCTACATATACCTGAAAGGAGGGTGTAGAGAGGCAGGGCCTCTTCTCACAAAGGAATAATGACAGGACCAGAGGGAATGGTATGAAGCTGTGGCAGGGGAGGTTTAGATTAGATATTAAGAAGAATTACTTTACTGAAAGGGTGGTCAGGCACTGGAACGGCCTGCCCAGGGAGGTGGTGGAGTCACCATCCTTGGAGGTACTTAAGAAATATGTAGATGTGGCTCTTCAGGGCATGCTCTAGTGCCCAAGATTATTGGGGTGTTGTGGGGTGTTGTGTGTGGTGGTGTTGGTGCGGGGTTTGGTTGGTGGGTGCTTTTTTTTTGTGTGTGTGTGTGTTTTGTTTTGTTTGTTTTTTGGTTTTGTTTTTTTTTGAATGTGGTTGGACTTGATGATATGAGAGGTCCCTTCCAACCCCTTCCAACCATATCAGAGATTCTGTGATTCTGTGAATAGCCTCGTCTGTACCACTGACCTGAGTGATCTGGTCCATTAGCTTGTGTTGCCTGTATAACTTCTGGCAAAATCACCAATAAAGGGATATTCATCACAGAGCAATACTGCTTATGGCATGTCACCTACTTATCCTTTACCTACCTGAGGTTCGTAATTTATGCAAGTAGAAGCACAGTGATAGTGAACTGTGTTCTTCCAGCGACTCCTCCAACTAGCTACATAAAAAAAAATTGTATAGCTGTCTGGTCTTCTCTCTCTCAGGACTGCCATTATTAAGGACAGTACAGAATGAGGGAAGCCACTGAAGATTGCCAAAGCAACTGTTAAAGGGAGAAAAGAAAAAATCTGAACTGATCAACAGATGCATTTTTTCTGTTGAAACTGAGGTGTAAACCCACATAGATTTTACAACAGATTATTCTTAAAAAGTCTGATGAAATTTGCTCCTAGCTCCACACTGCTCCAGCCTCTCAGCACTCCCTGCACCACATCATTTAAATCACGGGTGGTAATTGCCACTTGTAGCTGAGACTGGATTTGATAAGGAGCAGAGGCAAAAAGCAAGGGACCGTAACTTCTTAGACCAGCTTGTTCAGAAGAGAAATCATGATGCTGCTACATACCAAAAAATATAAAACCTGTATTGCAAAACATCAGAAAGGTTATTGCAACTACCATACTCATCATAAAACCCATCACATTGTATCTCTCTGTGGCAAGCCAAGGATTGAGTGTTTGCCACCTCATGGACAAACTGTAAAATACAGACAGTGTGTATTCATGACTGGCAGCATCTGAAAGCAGGATTAAAGGCTTTCACATGAAAATTTGTTCTCCTCAGATGAACAGGATTTGCAGCCTTCCTCAACAGCAGTGAGTATCGACTACAGCTACCTGTACTTGGATCTAACATTTTTAAACCCCTGGTAAATAGAGGAAAATTCTACCTACATAAGCACATTTGCTTGTTTCAAAGAACAAATTAGAGTTAATAAGAAATCAGAAAGAAAGAAGAAAAAAAAAGAGGTGGACCACAGATGTTTCTAATGTGCAATTTATAGAACAAGTTTACTTGCATACAGCTCAACAAAAGTAAAAATCTTCCATACCTGTGCAGAAACTCATTTTCATGTACACAACACCACAGTCCATCACAAACCACATTTATCAGAGAAAATATCATGTATTATTGGTAGCAATTTTTTTCTTCCAGTCTAACAACATTTGTAAGGTGTCAATCAACCAGCTCCAAATTTCCTACTCTTGTCCTAAAAAGTTCCCTCCTTCTTCTCATTCCAGTGACTGGGGCTGCATAGAAAATATATGTTCAACCTCTTGCTTTCTTTTCAGTCTGTGACTAGATTGTTTGGAAAACCCATTGCAAAGCTGTGAATTTCTACTATTAACACCACTTTTAAGACAAATGGCAAAAGACAAGTTCAGCCATTTGAATGCTAGCACATTAAACTACTAGATGAAATACAAAGGTTCAACTGGAGTTAATAATATCTAATTATTCAGAAAAGGAATAGACTAGTTTGGTTTTAAATCTCAGAATAGAAATCAACACTACATTCAACAATATACCAATAAATCTCACATTTTAAGAAGACAAACTAGATGGTTTCATTAGTCTCTGCCTTACCTAGGGTTCTGCTCCCTTTTGAGAGCACAGAGCACTTTAGAGATACTAACTTATTCTCACTTCCAAAACCTTTTACTGAGTCTAGTATTTCTACCTCCCATAATCAATGGTTGAGGAGAAGGGAGTCAGACACTGAAGTCCAGTCAGGTACTGCCCCAGGCAAAATATCTGAACTTATCAAAGGTGGAATAAAAATATCAAATTTTGAGTGCAAACTGTCTCTCTATAATGCATGTCAAAAGACCTACACAAATCTTAAATCAAAAAAAGTTAAACCAAATCTTAAAACTGTGCAGATCTTTTCGCCTTACTTTTATATTTTGCCAGTTCACTACTCTTGGTTATAGGATTCTCTTTAGCAGGTTTCATCAGTCTGGAGATGGTTAGGGTGCCAAATGGCTGACTCTCCAAGAGATTGTCGTTTCAGTTCTTGGTCAAATTCAGATATGCAGATGTTGGATTTCTTTTTTTTTTTTTAACAAGTAAATAATAAATACCAAACCATGTCCCTTCCTGCTAAACTCATTACATTAGATATTACATTTAGACCTTTTCTGTAGTATTTCTTCATGGAGTGCAATGCATTGTAAATCAGTGATCTTTCTTTCGTCTTAAAAGGAAAAAACAAGGACAAAATCATGGCAAGCACTTCATCTTGTTTTTAAGTACAGTGTGTAATCACAGGAAAAAATATTCCATGAAGTAGAAGAGATGGAATAGTAGAAAAAAAAATCATTTCTGAGGATTCAGAACATCATTCTGCTTCAGTGCTACCCAGGGTAGACTAAATGCAGAATTTAATTTGTAGCAAGATGGTAGAATTTATATACATCCGATAAACCAATTCTTTCATCCTTATGTATAAAAGAGAAAAATCAAGAGAGTAAACATGATGTATTTTTGACTCATTACTTTAAAATCCAGTCTCATAAAACCCATCAAGAAGGAAGGCGAAACAAATTCAAAACCTCTCACCAAATGCATCTCACCAAATTGAACAAAACACCTACAAACAAGTAAGTCTGCAGACTTGTCTAATGGGAGCTGAATGTAGCCAATTGTTCTTTTCCTCCTTATTTTACTCATTTAAGGCCAGCTTATTGGTGTTGATACAGAAACTCCCACAGAAATGCTAGTTCCAAGCAGAGCTAAACAATTGGCTATTAATTTTATTTTCCTCTTATTTTCCCACTTCCTTCACAAGACAAAACAAAACCACACTAGATTTCTGCAAATCAATGCATTTTCTGAGTATTTTTTTTTTCTTCTGAGAAAGAACTCAAGAGGCTGGCTGGCTTTTGTGACAACAATAGTGGTACTTTGCTTCCTGCAACTGGTTAGCTTGGGACAATGAAACTTGGGAAACACCATATAGCAACAATATGATGGATCTTTCTTCTTGCAGCACTAATAATGACAGGGTATTTTCCGAGTCTATTAGAAGTACTGATTATATTTAATTTTTTTCTTTTAAATTGAAAACGACAGACAGGAAAAAAATATCTTGATAAAAATTGGCATAATCAAAATGAATTAATCTGGACAGCACTTTTTCCAAGTGAGTTGCCAGCACATTAGCAAAAATAGAAAAGAGAAGATCGCAGTCACAAGCCATCAGGCTGTATTGGAAGTAGTTAGAAATAACTGTCCTCCAATCCCATTTTTGCAAAGAAATCCACATGAAATGCTATCTTATGCACTGAAAAAACAGTAATACAAGGACTGAAGTATTTGCTTCCCTTCTCTTTCTAAAACTCTCTGACACACTCTGCAGGTCACAAGGCGTCATGTCATCATGCTATAGTCTCAGTGGAACAGGGGAAAGCATATCAGGACATATAGAAAGGGAAAGTAGACTGTAAAAAACCTCCTGGAGAGAGGAACAGCAAATGATAATTATAAAAAAGTAAACAGCAATAAGCTTCAGCAGGTACAATTCAAGAGTTTTTTCTTCAAAGATCAAACATCCTGCTTTGACAGGGATTTAAAGAGTTTGAAAAATTTACTCAAAATCCTTATTTTACTGCTAGATTAGAACAATGGCTTTCTTTTCCATGGCCGCGTCTCTCTCCTTGCTTCAGAGAGGCACCAGGATGGCGAGCGAGCCAGAGCCAAGATGGGGGGATCATGGCAGGGTGGGCACAAAGGCATTCAGTGGAGCACAAGAAGGTTTTCAAGAGGAAAGAGGGCAGGAAGGAAAGTCTCCAACTGTATTCCTGGTGGCCTGGGCAACTGCTCCTGCAAAACCACTACCAGCCAGCCACTGCAACCCACAACCCTTGCAATTACAGTCATACTGGTCTGCATAAAAAGCAATTCCTTTTATCCCACCAGAGCTTCCTGGTCTTCCTCCACCTCTTTAGCTACCTGACTGTTCAGTATCAGAAATTGGATAAATGGTCTCTCCTTCTGCCAAGTATGCCACTGGTGTCCACTCCTCCATAATCAAACTCGCTGGAAAAAGAGAGAACACACCCATGTGTAGTACAATACTGTACACATGATCTGAAGGTTCAAATAACGAGTGAATGGAGACAATGAATCAATGACTCAAACCCCAACATGTCTTGAAGCTTACGCTGGAGAACAAAAAATAGACAGCAACTTTAACCACTTGTGGGAGAGGAGAAGTGAGCCTTGTGAAGCAGCCACAACATTCAAAGTAATTTTAAACATTTCCATGATATACACAAAGCCTAGAATAACTACTCCCTGTAATTTCTAATTCTAGTTAGCACACTGTAGATCCTGTTAGAGTAAATCAAAGAATATCAGATTTAAAGGGATGTGAAGAATCATCTGGTCCAACCTTTCATGACAAAAGCATTGTCTAGACAAGATGGCCCAGCACCTTGTCCAGCTGAATCTTAAAAGTGGCCAATGGCAGGAAATCTACCACTTCTCTGGGGACATTATTTCAATGGCTCCTTGGGAAAAATTTTCCTCTCACATCCAATTGCAATGTCCCCAGGTGACTCCTTGTAAAAAGGGAGTCTCCATCTTCTTTGTAGACACCCTTTAAATACTGGAACACAGTAATAAGATGTTTCCAAAGCCGCCTTTTCTCAAGACTGAACAAACCCAGTTGTCCCAGCTTTTCCTTATACAGCAGGCTTCCCAGACCGTCTTTGTGGCCCTTCTCTGGACCTTCTCCAGCTCTCACATTTAGGTATCAATTTTAAGACTACAGGCTACACCTTTGAAGCTGACACTGCTTGTTTCTTAAGATAAGCTCTCTCAACCATGACAACTGGCTTCTTGTACTATCTATAAACATTCTCTTCACATAAGTGATGTCTGTTCCACATCCTGACAGGAGTGACTCCCCAGGAATAGGAAACAAAGAAGTTAAAATATTTTCAACTTGTTCAGTAGTAATGGAAAAAAGTTTCCAAAGGTTTATTTTACAGTTCTAGTTTACTCAGCCCATGGAAAAGTAACCTCTGCCACAAACAGCAATGCTGCTTACAGGCCTGGGTGGTACCTACTGATTGACCAGTGCTGATTTCAGAAGTACAAATTTCAAAATGTTCATAAACAATTATAAATGCATTTTATAAGCCTTTATTTTTGGCATGATGTTTTTTATCTATGAGAATCCCATTAAAAATATCTTTATGAGACCTGGTAAAAAGTGTCTTCTCTCCAATGACTTAAGTCAAGATATCAGATAGAAAAATTGGTATTAAAACAGCAGGTATAAGGTACCACTATGCTACAGGATTCCTTGTTTAAATCTCTTTCTGTACCTATGCTTGCCCCAGAAATGAAATCTTGGACATGATGTATCACTTACAATTTCAGAGATTAGTTTCTTATGGGAGAATGTTGGAGACTGGTTTGAAAAATAAGATTGATAAAACAGAAATTTTAATTCAAGCTTAAATATTGGGATAGCTATTGCTGTATTATACAATCAAGATGGATGACTGGATAAGGAAGAACTGAAAAAAAAATGCAAAACGGCTTTATAAGAAGCCAGACAAATATTAATGTTGAGATAACAAAATCTAAATCCTGCTGAATTACTTGAAAGGACAGAAAACTTATCATTATGGAAACAAGATAAATCTAAATAATAAAGATATATTAAAAATGCTGTAAAGCTGTCTTGGTTTAATTCCTTTTCCAACACCGACAGTCTTATTATGATGCATATGTAATCAAAATACTTTTTTTAAAAAAATAAAATATTGGGTTATTTTATTTGAAGCAACAGATCACATTTAAGTCTTGTCATAATATTTTTTCTTCCCTAAAAGTCCATCATATCTACATTTCGTGAATATATATGCCACAAAAATTTTACTTTTCCCAAAATGAAAGAAATAAGCTTTAAGTAATCAAATTGTATAACAACTGAAGTAAATAATTTCACAGGAGCTTTTCAGGATTTTGTATTTAATATATATTGTGCAGCTAGCCTAATTAGGCTAATTACTTAAGCTGACAATCATTTAAGTAAGGATGAGCTAAACAACTCGTTGATTATATTCTCTAATCAACATGCCTTTTTGGTTGGGTTTGGGGGTTTTGGTTTTGTTTCAGCCAGCTCTCAATATTGACTTCTGAATGCTAAACTCCTCCAGAGAAATCTTTACAGAAGTAAGCAAGCAGCTGGTAGCTAAAAGCTACCTTCTAGTAAGCAATTATTTACACCAAATAGCTAGGAAACATAATGTAAACAGTATTTCAAGCATCTAGGTTCCTACAGAGAATTACACACAACCCCCCAGATTAATCTTTACAAGAAAAGCCATTAGTGTGCATCCACAGAGTTTTTTAATCACTATCTTATGCAGCAATTATATCTTATCTATATTATATCTTATATTGACAAGGTAATCTATGTTACACTGACAAGGCCGAGCACAACCCCTCTTTGGAAGCACTTTCCTGATCTTTAGCCACGCTGTCCAATGTCAAATCTCATGGAAGCAGAGGAAATTTCACGCTTACCTGGCTATGCTGCGTTCACAAACACCATAGTTCTACCCTTTACCACCCATAAAGCAGTTTGCAAACTTGATTGTGCCTTTACACACACTGACCTCTAAGCATGGAAAAATCACTACTATAATTCCTTGAATTTAGTTTATTTGCATACTAGAATTTTCAAGCTTGGTGGGGGAAGTGAAAACAAAATTAAGGAACAATGTCATCTTTTTGACTATTTAATAGTCAAGCAAAGAAAGGGGTGTGTGATTTAGCAGTGCCATAGTTACATAAGCATACATTTGAACACACATCCAATTCAAAACCCCTACCCTCTGGGAATCTGTGCCCTAGTTTTCCTGGTAGCCTAGAGCACATGCCAAATTTGAAATGGAAATATTTCCCTAATCAGCTAAATCTGGGTCAAAATGTCAACTCAGCTTAGGTCCAAGTCATTGCCACTCATGATCTCTAGAATGGCCGTAATGTATACTTATGCAGCAGAAGGGACCCCAGACATTAACAGCGGAGCAGTCTCCTAACAACTACCACAAAGCAAAAAATACACACACACTTATGCCTTCTGTTGGTACGTGTGGATCTGACGGCTCACCTTAGGAAAGTCAGCAGCAGGACAGAAACACTGCAGTTGTCTCCGTTGCCTTTGTGCCCTTTCAAAGGCTGCGTGATAGTTCCTGTTCCATAAAAAGGCACTTTACAATTGTGATGCTCATTAGGATGCAGCTAATTTTCACAGTAGCAGCTTTTGCATTGTAGCTATAGCAAATTAAAGGCACTTATTTTTAGCCCATCAATGAGTTCTCTTGACTAAAATACATATTATTCATAACATTTCCCGATAAAACCTCACTTACAAGGAAGGGGCAGACACACAATGCTTAACAGGAATTGCCCAAATATGCTGAAGCAGACACTGGTGACAACTCAGGAGTAAGCAGGTGGGTCTCTCATTGACATGTATCGAGCCCTCAACATTTCTAGCCAGCAGCTTCTGATATTTTGCAAATTAACATGGCAAAGACATTATTAGCTGATCCTCTATTTATAAAATAAAAATAATTGATATAAAAATAGAATATTAATCAAGAAAGCAAGGTCTTCACTCTGCAAACTGCTAAAAAAAGGTGGCGATTTACTACTGAAAAAACTGTGCTCAAGCAATTATTGTCTTTACTAAGTTATATAGCCCAAGAGGACAAAATCAAAGCCAAGTCTTAAAGCTGGTTGACCCTCTGACTTTTCTAGGTTTATCCCAATTTACACTAGCAGCATCAAGCTCTTCGTCATTTGCACCAACAGTAGCCCTTCGTTATGACATTTCCATTCTTTTAAGCCACTAATGCATGATCTAAAGATTATTTTCTGGGTTTGTTTTTTTTTTTCCCTGTGGAAAAAAGCTATTTGAAGTGTACGAATACAAATACATGTACATACATGTATTAGTTGTACTATAGATAAATACATGCTAGAGAAATTTAAATTGCAAAGTGTTCAAAACCATCTTCCCTTACTTTGCAAGCTGTTCCTGTTTGATGCAATTCACCCATTAGTCAACAGAAAGCAGACTGAGTACAGTCTTTGTTTTTACTTTAGTAAAGTTTAGTTTAGTTTAGTTTAAACTGCCTTATTTGATTGCCTTGGACTGCATCATTACCTAGTCTGGAAGTAAGACACCATGAATTATAGAAGGCTATGCCCTTCACCTAAACCTGATGTTTTTGCA
Source organism: Scolopax mira (assembly GCA_004320125.1). Taxonomy (NCBI): domain Eukaryota; kingdom Metazoa; phylum Chordata; class Aves; order Charadriiformes; family Scolopacidae; genus Scolopax; species Scolopax mira. The sequence continues at coordinate 26,044 of BJBW01003419.1, forward strand.
CACTCTAGGTTTTGTTGAGAACTGACTTTGGGTGTGGAGGGGTGGGTGACCTTTCATACCTGAGGCAATCCCACAGAAATTCCTGTACGCAGCCCAACTTGGTGTTGAGGACAGGCAAGCAGCTCCAGACAGTACTGCTTCAGGGGTTATTCACCAGGGTTGTTTAAACAGAGGGACATCTGGCACACGCCCCCACAGAGATAAATAATTTCTAATCTCCCTGTACTGTATCAGGGTCTGGGTTTCATCCAGTGCTAATTTGCAATTTTACCGTGCATTCCATTTTTTCCACAATACTGTGCAGTAAAAATTCACAGCTTTTCATTTACTCCGTTAGAGAGAAAAAACCAGAATGGTAATCAGAAAAGCTTTAAACTGTCAAAAGACAGAAGAAGCTTTATTTTTCTAAAGAACACTCACCTAATACTTTTGGTATTGTTTTTTAAGAATACATTTGTGGTATTTGTCAGAGCTACTGGACTGTGCAAAACCAAGAGTTTAAAGAATAAACAGAGCAAATGTGGCAATGCAAAATGTACGTAATTTGAGATAACAGAAAGGGTGAAATGAAAAATGATACTCTTAGTAGTACCAGTTCTATAAAAATTTCAAACCATCAATTTTACATAGTAAAATGAACAAAGCAACTCTACAAGCAAGGCAATTACTTTTTTCTCTTTGTACTAAATGCAGAAGTGGAATTAAGCAGAAACATTGTTTTTGCACTGTGAACATAAGAGCTTGGAGTTTTGCATGTGAAAAGACTTTAAGCCTTTCCCCACCCTCACTCCCCCTTACTTATTTTTTAATTGTTCTACCTTCATTTTTCATATGAATATTTTAATGTAAATGAGAAAGAGGATCTCAGGTCTTCACCAAGGGCCCTCAGTAGTGAAGATACACAGGGGGAACTCCGAATAGGATCAAATTCATTATGTTGTATTTGAAAGATGAAGAGGTACAAAGAAAAAAACAATCCTCTGAGAAGTATATCGCATGTCATCTGTGTCAAGTAGGGTAAGAGATATGACTATATTACCCGCTGTGCTAGGCAGAGTACCATAAAACAATTTGAGATTCTATCTCTTAGTTTCATCTGTTAGCATATGTCCTGTTTTTCAGGGAATAACCTAATACAATACAAGTAATTTAGAGGTAATTAACTGTAAAAGCCTTTGAATGGATTATCACTTCAGCAAAGAAATCAAGTCATTATCTATACTCAGATATATTCAGGGACTCTTTCATCATTGAGCAATATTACTGCGATTTATCTTGGGAGGTACATTGCATTTTAAAATCTCTCAGTATATTTCAGCCTTAGGACAGTAATCTGAGCTTTATAATTATATCCAAATGATCATTACAAGTTGCTTTTCACAGATTGACAGTGCTTTGGAAAAAAAAAAGTAAATAATGGAGGTGAGCATCTATCTAGGATTTTGAGATGTGCTGTTCTTTAACTGGGTTTAAGCGATGGTGGAGAAGCAGGCTGAGGGCCTCCATTGAATCAGTGAGCCGTGACAATGCCATCCGTCAGTAAACAGAACTCCCCAGCCTTTCTGAAATTTACATATTTTTGCTCCCAAACCAAACAGGAATTATCCTGGACAGTTTCAATACAGAAGATTGTGTCAGTGAAAACTAAATTCAGTTTGTGTGCACACGTCCTCAATGCCCATTTCGTTAGTACTAAGAAATGATGATCATGATAAATGCCACGATACCTGAAAAGTTTATGTCTGGCAAAGGGTTCTTTTGTAGTTCATAATATTCAGTCAATCCTCATTCCTTTTCAGAAGGAAGCATAATAGCCTTTTTATCTCTGGCATAACAGCTACAACATCATAAAACTAAACTGATCCAGGTATGCCCCTACCTTCACCTCGAAGAGGCTAAACATTCAGAGTTGGTAATGCAAATATTACTGAACAGAATTGTAGCCATTCCTCATACTTCAGACTGAGAAGACTGAACAAAAGCTATAATAATGTGATACTAGGATTCCAAAGTGGAAAAGATAAATGACACTTTCTCAGCAACACCACAGCTCCTGTATATTTAATGATACGCATTAGAGTACTCGCCAACATCTGCCTAGGAAGTGATATATTAAACAGAGAATTGGTCAAGTTAATAATACTAAAGGTTTGTAATTTAACCTCTGAAAGTTCACTATTACTGGAAGGCATTTATACACAAATAAATACATACACACATATATCTAAATGGGCTCGTACATAATGCTAGGCCATACTAGCGCTTGTCAGGGCAGCTAAAATATACAGTATAATTTCTGTGTAATTGTCTACAAGAAGAAACAACTTACACCAGAACATTTACATTTCTATGGATTTATATATACACTATAAACACATACACACATTCACAGTATAAACATAGGGATGTGGGCAGATAATTTTTTCTGTCTATGCAATTATACCTCACATTATTTTTGCATGTATATGTATATATATACATACTCTAGACTACAAATATGTGGGCATTATAAATAGAAATATGTATATACAAGACAATGTGTATTTATGTTTTATTAGATGTGGGCCAGCTTTCAGACAGCGTAAAACATTTACTTCTTGCAAAAAAATTTCTTACTGAACACTTGGCATACTCAAATGAGTGACAGTTTATTTGCAAATCTTTAATTGTTATTAATATGATTTCTATATATGTATAAGCTAATAATACATCATTATGACCTAAAAGCTTTTGAACACAATGATTTCAGTTCAGTTTCTAGAATTAGTAATATCTCGGTTAATAAGTTTCAGTAAAGTGGGATCACTTTATTCTGAATTGGAGCAGTTGGTGGAAAGAAAAGTCAAAGTCTGTGGTACAGAGTCATTTCTTTCATCCTGCCTTGCAGACATAAAGCCTCAGCCATTTCAGCTGCACTTCAAATCATCTTATGTATCAGATACATGCAAATTTAAAAACTTTACTCTATTGAGATAGTTATTAACATTGATATTGACTTTCAAAAGCATCTGTATAGTCATGGAAGCAATAGATTGTAATTAACAGCATTTTTAAGACTATAAAATCTCATCTTGAAAAATAGTTTCAATTTCCTGGGGTTTCGTAAGCACCATTAAATAATATGAAATTATATGTCTGTATTTCCTCTGATATAACTATAACTAGTCTACCAGCCAAGTCGCAGCATGCATGAGTTTGATCCATTTAACAAGTCTTTACAGTTTCCAACAGAGATGGCAAGAGACCTGGAAAAGGCAGAGTTAAATGGCATTACAGGCAGGATTTTATCTTCTATGGAGATGCTGATTTTTCTCCCCTGGAGAAGATCCATACACACAATAGACAGTGACCTCAGGCTGGGCACCACATGCTGGTCATCAACTTGGCAATTCATTTACAATAAATGTTATATATACTGGAAAAAAACATCTCACGGTCTCTAAATGTGGCTTGTGATGTTACCATATAGATTGAGATATAAACATAAATGAACTACTGCAATTTTTTTAGAAGAGAAACCTATTTATATTTAGACGGTTTGGACTTTGAGTGAGTTACATTTGGAAGCATGCTAAATTTATTCTGAAATCTTTGTATGTATGATGACCTTTCAGATGATAAAGAGCTAGTAGAAATACATTGTTAATAGATGTAATAATCAAAACAAATGGACACTTGCTCTGAAACTGTGAACAGTTCTATTATTCATAGTTTCCAAAGATTCAGAGAAATTTAATCTACAGTTCTGAATGGTAACTGAACAAATACCTTGCTAATTTGTTCATTCAAGATGGGTTCAATGTTCTCTAGAAGATTTTTGAAAACTGTAGTACTTAGAATTATTTATTTATTTTTAATACTTCCTTTTGAATAGCAGCAGTTTTGGAAAAATCAACATGAAAATTTTGGCAGGTATTTCCACAAAAGAATTACACCTCACTGCCACTGCCTTCTCCTGCTGTGTCCAGGTCTACACATAGCAGTCGTTACCATGAGTTTTGAGCATGCCAGATACTCTGTGAGTACCCAGAATCCACTTAGGAAACTGGATAAGCCAATCAGAGTCTGAAGTGTAAGTACAAGGTACATCTTGCTGATCTCACATCTCAATGGCCAACAGCACATACTTCCAAAAAGCAGGAAGCAATAAAGCCTAACACTGCCAATTTGAAAAGGATGAAAACAATGGAATTTTGTTCAGTTTTAAACCTCTATGTAACTGAAGTAGCATAGGAGCTTTGTTAAAATTGGCTTTTGGATCTACAGAATACTGATCTTATCTAATCACAGCTTTTATTTAGCACCATATTTACAGGTGTCATTTTTATCATGAAATTATATAAAATAATCCCTGATGAGCACTCCTTAGGCCTTAACAATACCAAATAAAAGCACTTGAAAAATAGAAACATTTTTTGCCACTGGTTGGCATAGGTAAGCTTGCATTTAATTATATAGAAATAATTTTTTTAAAAAATTTATTTCAATTATAGCTTCTTTTTCTACCACCTACAAATAAACAGAAATACCCCACAAGGTTTTAGAAGAGAGACTGCTTTTCAAATGATTGTTTCATCCTTTAAAGACTATCCATGGTTCCTAACCTAGCATCACAGCAATACTTTTCATACTCTGGGACACCTTGGTATTACACCATAGAATATAACAGAAGGGAAAAAATAGGAAATACACATTCATGTAGGAGCTGTTTTTTCAGGGTGGCAGCTATGCAAAATATGTAACAGGAACAAAGGCAAAAGCAGAGCTAATACATTTAGATTAACTGTTCAAGTGAAATCCAAGTAGTCACAAAACCACTTAGAAATAAAAATTGGTTTTGTTTACCATACAAACAATATTTCCATAGACAGCCATACTTTAGTCCTATGAGGCCAGACCTCCAACTCACAAAATGGGGTAAGCTTTACTGAATTAAATGGGGCAATGTAATGTTACATTGCAGAAATATCTGCCTGATATTTTTAGATCCCTATAAAGTTCATTGTTGCTAAAGAACAAAATAATGGTGGCCCTATAAAAGCAATGCTGGTTTACAAAGCAATATTAAGATGAACTTTATATAATCATTGAACCTAATGGTATCATATACAGCAAGTAAATATAAAATGCTTATAGCTGGGGAGATTCATATCTTTAAAGAAATGATCAAAGTGTTTTAAAGTTTTGGAACTGTAGTATTTCCTTTTTATTTCCAAAGGACAGTGGTTCAAATATACCATTTTTAAAATTAACTTTAAAAAATTTTGGCAAGAAACAGAAAATTGATTTAATATGAAACAGGAAATGCTTGCAATACTTTTTGTTCAAACTTAACTTCAGTACATGCTATAAAAATAGTTTTATACTGTGATTACTTTCAGGGTTAAAAAGCAAATTCTTTACTTTGTGAATTTCTCATCTTTCATTAGAACTGAATGAGGCCACCACATCTTTAATCACCTTTTTTGAGGCATCTTTTTGATGTTTACATTAGTGAGCACCAGTATTAAACTATCCCAAATAAGGCCATAATACTGATTCACAGATTTAATAATATTTTCCGTATTTGTCCTTACACTGTTGTCTTCTGGAAGAGGGTGATGGTGTGATTCATAGTCAATTTCAGACCTTTCTCCCCCGTGTCTGTATTCCAAGCCCTTGTACATTTAGCAAAAAGAACTGAGCTCAAAGTTTATGTGATGGGGACAGAAGCCACAGGGATCTTAATGAGATTCAGAATTATCATAGGGAAAAAAAAGGAAAATAAATTTATTTTTCCTAACACTCTAAATGACAATCCTAAAATTAATGGCAATACAAAATCGTACATCTCATGGATAAAATTAAAAAATTAGATCAAGAAATATTCTGACCTTCAAAAATTACTCTGGAAATCATCAGAAGATGCTTGTATTATAAATATTCTAACTACAGTTTAATTTTAAACTAAGGACTTGGAAGTCCATGGAAGTGCCCAAAAGGTATTTTTTATGACCTTCCATTATTTCCTTTAATGGCCTTTACAGATTTGCACAAGCAAAGTATAACATCTTCAGCATAACTATCTTCTGCTAGTTATTTTCTGTACAGGGGGCTCATTTTTATGTGAGCCATTAGGTCTTGTTGTTTCCTGCTCCTTGAAAGCAAGAGTAAGAAGTAAGATTGTGAAATATTCATGAAGATCAGTGTGAAATATCCTTACACCTCCCAGTTCTGCTGCTGTCTTTGGCCCTGTATTATTTACCTATTTACCTCCACAGAGTATCAGGGCACCCGCAGAGCATCCAACATGCCAAGATACGATAATGGCATGAGTCATACACATCCTAAGAGCAGTAATAGGTTGTGACAAGAACGAAAAATGTATTTATTAATAAACTATCAAAGCTGCTTCTGTGAGGGGCAGAAAGCCACTCTTCAAAGTTACTAATGCTAGACAGCAATTTCCTCATTTCTAGGTTTTGAAAAATGCCGTCTGAAAGCATGGGGAAGGTACATCACACAGAGAGCAGATACATCGACTACATCTGCTCATTCCTGGGAGATTTCCTAGTGCAGATCATATGCAAATGAGTAGCAAAGACTAACCACTAAAAAGGCATAAAACCAGCCTGAATAAGCCTAAAGAAGTTGAATGCTCATTCCAGCATCATACTTTGAAAGGGTACAATCGCTGGGGAGACCAAACAATCTTATATTAGTCTCAAGAAAATACTTTTACTGCCCTTCCTAAGGGAAATTTAGCATTCTGGATTCTGATCAAAACCATGTCACACAAGCAATTATAAACAGATTAACAAACTAGCTCTTTTGTCCACGAAGTTTATTCTGCCTGAAGCTTATTCTGATATAAACCCACCTGCAACTATGAATTATACTTATTTTAAACTAACAAGGAAGATTGATTATGCACTTTTTCCTTCAAGCTCAATACAGCTGTAAAGATTTTAAATATCTCTTCATATAAAAATCTAGCCCTGTAAAGGACTGAAATACATCTATTCTAACAGACAACATGTTTTACAAACTGAATGTGTTTAACTATTGCTTGACATGTTTTTTGATTATCTGTGACACATCTATGCAGACTGAAATGGGATTTAGTTTGTATAATCAATAACAGGTTATAAAAGCACATCATTCCAAATGGAGTTTACTTGAAGGGACGAGGCCACCAAAAGCTACTAGTGCAATAGTGTGGTCAGCAGCTCAGCCTATTGGTGCCAACTCAAATAATAAATTATTTCAAGGGAGAGACACAGAAGAATAGTGATTGGTTCTATCATCAAAATGCTGGATTACTATATATTCACATTTCATGAATTCTGCGTTCTTTATTATTATTAGGAAAAAAAAAAAGAGATAGGAGTCCTGTTGAGAAATATGAAGCCATATTTCACAAGTTGTAATGCAGCAAAAAAAACCCCAACAAAGACCTTCATTTCCAAAATTGAAGTCGTTATTCTATAGAGTATGTGTGTTTGTATCACAAAAAAACCATTTTGGGTGCCACCATGATAACAATACCAGCAGCAAAGACTTTTGGACTCAATCCAAATGACAGGTTGAACTATCTTCTGGGTGAAAAAAAATCTAAGCTTTAAAAGTTTAATAGGATGTGAATATTCCTTCTGAAAGCAGTTTGCAACTGTTTCAACAATAAGCATCTCAGCTTTATCTGTCAGAGCTGGGTAACATTAGGAGAAAGGCACTCTTGTATTCTATTATCTTTTAATTACGTTTACAATTTTTACTATCAGAAGGCACCATATACATGAAGCTTTTAGTCTCTCCTGGAGTGGGACCAACTTGATATGCATTTGACAGCTGCAACAGGATGCTAGTGCTCCACATTTTCTCCTCTTCCTTTCCCTTTCATAGGTAAACAAAGAATACAGAGGGGTAAAATAAGTAATTTTAGATATAGTACCTCAATTCATTCACTTTCAATAGACAGGACTAAACATTTTCACATAGAAAAGGGCTGGAGAATTTGCATCCTGACAGGGCTTCCATTAGGATTATGATGTGCTTCTACTCCTTTCACAAGCCTGCTTGCACCTGGTAAATTTCCAGTTGATTTTGGATTTTTAATGTAAATTTCCAGTTTGATTTGTTGCAAAAATCTTTCAATTCTTTTTGTTTGTGATGTCTGTCTCATTTAATTATGAGGTCTTCCATGTAAATATTTTACTAATGCATAACAATATTAAACTGTAATGGGACTGCCTAAACGCATTTCTCCATGATAAACTGTATGAGCACAAGGCCGTTTTACAGGTAAAATAAAATATTATGGCATGTCTTAATACATGCAGCACACTGCTTTGATCTGTTAAAAATGATTTCAGTATAATGACTACCATGACATAAAACATGTTTTCTACAACTAGGGCCAAAAATTTTAAATTATCAGTTACAAAGTGATCTTTCACTGTTTAAAGTGACTGTTCTACCCTCTTTTGGGTAGAAATACAAACATATTCTGGACAGGATTTGAGAATTTCTTTGAATATGCATTTGCCTCCTTAATTAAGGCATCCATTAAGGAATGAAAAAAACATATTTTGGCCCTGGGAAAGTCAAAAAGTTTATATATGAAACAAAAATTGAAAACCTCATATAGAAAGTCCTAAAAAGAACTGAAATGTTCCTAAATCATAATTCTACTACTCTTACTAAACCCTAGCTCCCAGAGGAAGTCACTTGGTTTTAAAATTATCTCTAATATAAACTGATAATTTAAATTGCCTCAGCACTGGCTTATTCTCTTAAGTAATTACAGCAAACTGAAACACCTTTTAGTGTTTCTCAAATAATAAAAGAGTTTGTAGACTTGGTAATTCTGTTCATCTTTAGCAT
>BJBW01003419.1:37994-78735 GCA_004320125.1 Scolopax mira
AACTACTCCTTGTTAAATAACCTCTGTGGTTTTGTACACAGTGTTCTTTCAGAGGTCCACATATTTCAGTTATAAATGCAGCTTTCCCTGGAAGCTTTGATCAGCAACCCTGTTGCCTGTTGATGGTTGGGGTTTTTTTAGGGAAGAAAGGAAGAGAACACTTTCATTTCCAAGCCAACAATATAAAACACTCAGCACTCGGTGCTTTAATTGAAGCTCATTTCCACTCATGTTAGTTTGAAATGAACTAGCACGGGCACCTGAGCAGTGTCATCACAGACTATGCAAGCCCATTCAAGTGCCCGTATACTCGGACAACACTGCCCAAACGTGAGTTGATACCTTTTTAGTCCCCAAGGAACACACAGAAATAATTAACCATGCAGATTTCCTGTATCAGATCCCATATACTTATTTTGACTAGAAATCCAAAGATAACGAAAAGCAGTTCCCTGCCTCACTTCATGTGCTTTCTGGTATCACTAAAGGTACATCCTAGATGCAACTTTCCCTGGAGCCACCTGCAGCTTTGCCTTCAGCCCTGCTGCTGAAAGGGAGGCAGGGTTCAATGACTGCTCATCTCTGCTCTCTCTTGTAGGCAGCTTGAAACGGCCCCCAAGAATGGAGGTCAAGTCAGAGGCCATGGTTGGTTAAATGCTGCACCCCCTGAGGCCACTGATGAAGACACTACAGTTGAAAAATATGGCAGATAGATACACGAATCTATATGTGCACATGCGTGTGCGTACATAATTCTCCACAAGTGACCTGCAGGAACGTTAGCGTGACACTGGCTGGTCAAGCGCCAGCATCATCAGTCAGTCAGTGTAACTATCACTTACTGAATTTGTGTTTTCCAGGGAATCTCTAATAATAATGATTATCTTTCTTTTAACCCATGGCCTAGATGAAGCAGGTGACAGGGCAATTGCCTATCTCCTTTTTTGTGGAGGAGAAATACACACCCCAGAATCCATAGTCCCTCTACTATCAGCGTAACCAAGTGCATGTGAGACTGACATGATGCTGCTGTTTGGGACAAAGGTGGCAGAGAAAAGCACACTCATTTCTAATTTTTGTGCCGGGGTCAAAGCCATGCTTGAAAAAAAAAAAAAAGATAGAATTAAATCTAGTTTTCCAGTAAGCTTTCTTCAACACTTTGCTATTTTGCTATTATATTTGCTATATTATATATTTGCTATATAGCAAATATTTGCTATTTGACAGCCTACTAAATTTGTATAGTGCATGCACTTGGTGAATTTATCTTTAGTTTACACTTTTATACTTGTGGTCTGAACCAGGAGAATATTTTTCTCTGTAGATCATCTTTTTTTTTTCTGAGAATAAAGGGAAAAAAGTATTGAGGTCTATTTGGAATAAACAAGGTGAAAACTGGTTTTCTTAATTTTCTCTAAGAAGTATTACCCTAAAGTATTTGTGATTCTTTAAGAAAGTAGCTGAAATCTATTTTGCATAAAGACATAACTGTAAAGTTTCACCACAATTAGGACTTTTCTGCAGTTCTGCTTTTGAAAATGCACAAATATATGCAAGTATAAAACATATATAATAAATCAATAATAGCTACTCAAAATAAATGCTGACCATAACTTTTTTACGGAATTGATTGTGGAAAATGTAATTAATAACAGACCTGTTCTTCTTCAGTACATTTCTTTTATTATTTTTGTAGATCTTACTCAAGTGTGATTTTCCCACATACACCTTGTATCAGGCAATTTTGACTCCTCTGTGGGTTCCGAATTCATTTATTTCAACGTACTTACTAATTTCCTTCTGATAAAAAAAAAAAAGAAAAAAGCGCTGAACAGTGACAGAAAACAGTTGCTGGGGAAAGCATTTTTCCCATTTACAACAGAAGCTTAACTGAACTACATTGACTTTTCCCAATACCAGTACAATTTTGAAAGTATTTTTCTACTGCTGCACACAAATTACCTTACACAGAAGTCAGCTATTGCATTTCATGCTACCCAAAAAAACCTCTACAATCAATAAAAGTGTTATAACTATGTTCTCCCATTTAAATAAATAAGAGGATCTCATAATACATTTCTGGCTACTCTGCATTCCACTGCAGAGGGCTTGTGCCAAAATTTCAAGCCTAGCTGCTCAGTATGCTTTCCCTTGGAAATTAGTTTCAACAGTATCTAGGCTTGGACCTTCCACGTGCTGAAAACATCCTCTCAGATTTGGTTTTGCTCAGTTCTAGTGAAGGACAGCAAGTTCTGCAAAACCTCAGGCTTGGTGTAAAGTTCCCACTGCAATAGTGACAAATCTGTCATATTGCAAAACTTCTTCCAAGTGGGTAATGTTGCCTGATGGCTTGAAGTAATTTCTCTGAACTAAATAGAGAATCTTGAAGTTAATTGGCTTCTGGGAGAAGAAGGAAAGAGGATATGTGTGTGTATGTGCCTACGTGTAAATTCTTATGTGACTTGCTATTTTGCTGACTGGCTCAAGAGATACCATTGGGAACAGAAGAAAAAGGTAAGATGATTATCACAGAGAATGCTAACAGTACTTTAAGAAATAATGACAAAATATCATCAAGAGAAATATTTGCAAGTGTAGCTCCTTTCAGCCTGGTACAGTTTGTGTTTCTCCAGGAATAAAGGGGATGCAAGTTACGGCATAGATGAGGAAGGAGATGAGTGGAATGGGCAGATGTTGAAGTGTGAAAATACCTCAAAAAATGAGAAAACAATCCTGTCTTGGATGTTGATCTAGAAGCAGGGCTGACTGTTACAAACCTGTTGATCTAGAAGAAAGATTAATCTGGTCAAAACTGTGCTCATAATTTTTATGCTATGCGTTTTGGGCTGAATGAATTGCTTTCAAGGGCACTGGAAGGAGGCATCAATCATAATTGGGACATACTTGGAAAACTTGAGGACCACACCTCAGAAATCATCTCCACAAGAGCCAAATAGTTGGTTTCTCTCTTGAAATAGTTGCAGAATGCCAATCCCGCTGCATATGTGAAACACTCAAAGGAATCTAAGGTGGAAACTCATTTAAGGACTCCTAACACATTGCACATAATGACTGAATATAATTAGTTCATTAATCTCAGTCCAAAATGTCAAAATCATGCTTACTATGTGATTTAGAAAACACATGTCAAAACCCTCATGTAACTAAACATATTTTTTTGACCCTGTAAATCCTACTGCATTATTTTCTATTCAAAACCAAGTGACTTACATATTCATGACTTGTCTATGTTAACAAAGTTATTACCTAAGGCCAGGGTGAGCTTCTGAGACAGGCAGAGCGGGTAGCAATCTAATAGGATATGAAACCAGCAGAAGAAGGTTTAGCCTAGAGAGCCTAACCTCAGCCATGGCTAAAGTTACAAAATACCTGAATCACCCTCCAAGATAAATAACATGCAGCCGAGAGCTCTGCTAGAAACAGGCCACAGTAACTTTCACTTCAGTTACATCTTTGTCAACCCCCAAAAAAGTCTTAAAACAGTCAAGCAGAATAGGAAAAGAGAAAGTGTTTCTTACAGTCCTATAAATAAACAGTTCTGTGTTAATAAAATAAAAATAAATGAAAAAATAAACAACAAAAAAACCACCAAAAAACCCATAAACGAACCAGTTTCAAGTACAAACAGATCAGTTTATCAGCAGAATGCTGTTCTGGTGTTTCTCTTGCATGTTACTATTTTCCTTAAACAGCATGTAAATGAGAAATATAAATGAGGTGACAGTGATGGAAAAGACAAAAAGTTTGCCTTAGTTCAAAATTCCGAGATAGAATTGCTTTGAAAATATTTTGTGTGCAATCCTTTTCATAACATGGAGAAGAATACCAAGAGTTTGTATCCATGCAAACTAACATTCCTCCACTGGATACCTCACTTGGGTTGTGCCAGATGAAAAATTCTACCTTTTGCAAATGTCTGTCTGCAAAATGTAACGTTATGGGAAACTTGTGTGACAAACATGTAGAAAGTAAACAAGTTAATGAAACCAGTGCAAGCCACAGAGTCCACGGCCTTTTCTCAGCCATGAAAGTCGTGTTTCCATTAAAAGGAACAACAATAAAATGATAATACTTGTTTCGTGTGTATCACCTCTCATCAGGTATAAGTTTCAGCACATGCATTATTCAAGCTCCCCAACACTCTCATATTCCAGAATATTTAAATTTGATCATGTCTTGCCACTGTAAGCTGATTTGACCATTTTCACAACTAGTTTCCCAAGAGAATCCCACTGCAAGTTTGGTCCCAAAGCTGATATTTTTTTATTGCTTAAGATCAGTGTAAATGAATGCACAGCAATCTCATACACATTTTTGAGAGATGTTCATAAAATTCAAAAGGAAAGAGCTCTTTAAATAAATATATCTTCAGCTGTAGACAACTCCAAAATTGCAGCATTGTACAGAAGTACCTGAAACCAACAAACCTATTTCAGTGTTGCTGTGAATGAAGATAAAGGAAAGAAACTAACTTAATATAAAGGGGGAAATAGTAGATTATAATATAATTAAAAGAAAAAAATCTAATTATACTTATACATATCTAACATTAATGGTAACTTGCTGACTTTAAATGCAAAAATATTTTTACTTCAAACAAAACAAGGTATTTTTCTTGCAAAAGCAAAGATTAATCTTTGCTAATGTTTTATAATACAACTACACAGTAGGAATAGCTATCACCTGATTTGCCTGTTTCTTTTAGATGAGGGAAAGGATATCCAAATCTAACTCAGAAATTCTCCATGATAGCAAATAATGGGAATTTTTTCTTTACTCAAACAAGTTTAGTCTTGCCTGCTGAGAGTCACGGTATCGGATGACTTCTGTTAACTCAGCAAAAGAAAAAGATAACTACATTTTAAGTTTTTATGCTATTTTTTCCTTCCTATTTTTAACATGATCTACATAAATCACTGAATTGAACATTATGATAGTCTATTTTTGAAAGAAAAACCCATCAAACCCATGAACCTTAAAAATGAATTTTTTTATGTCAGAGTGTAACAAATACTAAAAATAATCATTTTTTTATTGAGAGAGAATATTCTGGATTGAGATGTGTCTCTATGTAAACAGATAAAGTAAAAATGTACTGATGCGGGTGCTTAATTATTCCTTTATATTCAATCATAGAGACTAGTACATAAATGTCAACTTGAATACATTTTCTTTAATTTAGATTTAGTAATTTCAGTCTTTGACAGTTACTATACAAACTGATATAAAATGTACTAGACTGAGAAAGCATGTAACTAGGAGATCTTGTTGATATTTTTCCCCCACTAAACTACAGTATTTGCATGAAGAATACATTATTAAATGAATGCCAGTTTGAGTGCTACCTCTACTTTAAAAACAACAAAGTATGGACTGCCTTACAGGGCTTCAAAGAAAAAGAAATGATTTAAATTAACTTCTCATGCTTTCATCTGGTGGTTTCCTCAGTTAACTAGAGGTATTTCCTACTGTGAGACAACCATTGTGTGTAGAATTAAATTCATATCAATTGCATGGCAATGTTTTTAAAAATGACACCAACCACAGAATAGAGAAAAGCAAATATATTTCATGAGAGACTCTGCCCCTTCCAAAGAAATTTTGTTGTTTCCATAACTTTAAATAGACATTTCCTCTGTTAGTAGCAGGCAGAAGTAAAACCATCCATGAGTACAAAACAGCATATTAGTTAAAATAAATTTCTGCAAGTCTGAAACTTGTATACTACTTTTTTTTTGGCCTAACGGGCAGGGCATTTTAAAAGCTAGGCAGCAGTTATTCCGAGTAATTTTGACAGCATGGCGTTGAAGTAGGCAAAATAAGTTAAATTGCTTCACATGTATGCCATTCTCTCCAGTTTTTCAGTAGGCATTTCAACCTCCAAAGAAGCCAACCAGATATGTGTTAAGAGCCTAACCTATATCCACAAACATGCAAATATTATCCTTTATATTGATGCTGCAGAGTACAATCAGAGCAGCTTGACATTGACCTTACAAACATAAATGTTGCTTTGGTTAGGGAGGAGGAGAACTAGAGTAACACTACACAAGTTCAAGGATGATTGTAACAATATCATGATGCCATGAAGACGATGCTTGCTTTTATCAGAAAGCTACCAGGACCTGATGCTACAAAGCATGAAAGATCCCAAGATAAAAATATAAGATACTAGCATAGTAACCCACGAGTAAAGAATTCAGTACCTGTAGAAATACAAAACAGAAGCTTGCTAAAAAAATGGTGGGAGATATAAAGCAAAAAATGGCATGAATATTTCAGAATTTCTGAAGGCTTTTTACTCATTTATAGAGCTCTTCAGGAAGAAAGGGGATGGTTTACACTAAAAAATAGTCAGAAAGCCAATGCCACTTTGCAGCATACAACAGTACAACTGTGGTAAAGAACTACCTGCATTAATCCCTTTTTCTTACTTCTCTGAAGAATACAATCAAAACATTCAGTATCCATAGCAAGATAAGAGGGAAAGAGACCTTTACATTTCCAGGAAGAAAACTTTGTTCAGTCAGCACACCCAGATGATATGAAGACACAGAGAAACCGTTTTTTACTCTTAAACCATGTGTATATTATGCATTTTCTTAAAAAGCTGAAGAGCTAGCATAGTTCTTAAACTGACATTACATGCAGACTGTAAATCACCCAATTAAAAACAGCTCTGAGTGACACTGTTGGCTAGATTTTCCTTTTTGCCATGCAATACCTCCTCCTATATTGTTATTTACATCGCTGGGAAACTGTCTGGGATAGTCTGCTAATGGCTAATTAAAGAGATCACTTGTCAAAGATGGCACTGTGACAGTTTGACCTCCCTCCTCCAGTTTTATACTTCCCCCAAACAAGTTGCTGCTTTCCTGATTTGTGTCACAACCATTATATCATTTAAACATAATTACACACGTGAGAGAAAGCAATCTTTTCACTGCATGCATAAAGAAAGCATAAATATTAAAAAAGCAGATGATTGCAAATAACTCGAAAGAGCAAGAGATTAAGCTTAATGCTTGTAATTTAAAAGGCACAGGCAAAGCACATTCACCTACACACTCGCAGGGCTCTCTTGAGTAAATACAAGCCAACATAGCTCACTGGATAAATTTAGTGTTATTTATCCTACAAAGAGCACTACAGAAATAAAAAATCAACAACCAAACCCACAACAAAATAATGCCTGCCACCTATGGTGGCCAAATTTTGATGCCATATATTCAGGAGTAGTACATGAATAACATGTGGCTCAACAAAAAACAACTTTGAACTGAGTATAAGATACACATTCCTTTCAGTTTAGGCTGTTATTTGAATATGTTTAAGCAGTACCTGCACTGAATTCTGCATGCTGTTGTTATGCAGTAAAATATATTTAAAGCCACACATACCCCTGAGAGTAAGAACAACAGCTTTCTCTTTCTTTTTAGTATAGGATATAATTTCACACATCACTATGCATATTCAGTGTTGGAAATGGCTTTCTGTTGGCATTTTTCTTTTTATTTACGTTTCAGATTTTTTTACTTGCAATATCCAGGTGTATTATGTGAATCTGGTTTGCATTCAGTATGGCAGACATATATTGCTTGCTAACTTGAGTTCCCCTAATTATTGGCTGCAGCTGGTCATACTCCTCCCTTGGTCCCAGCAGAATAGTGTGGCAAAAAGTGCTGTAAGTCATAATAATTAGTCACAGTCTGACAAGAGCAAAAGATGCATTTGTTTAAAAAAAAAAAAGATTTTTTTTTTTCTTACGGGAAAGCAAACTCCCAAACACAAACTGCTACAAAATTCTCCGCATCTGTGAGTCAGATGATTATCTGTGTGGAGACACTGAACACAATATTCACACATATATAGCACGCTTTTGGAAAGAAGCTTGGACTTGGCAGCAGAAAAGAAACAGGAAAATTTCTGTGCCACACAGAGGGATAGACCTTGAAAATGAAATTTACTACTTCACCACAGCTTGTCAATTCTCTTAGAAATAAGAAATGATAATTCAGACAACACCCCAATTACGAGTATTCAATAAACAGAGACATCAGCTTAAATAAATGTGTGTGTTGAATTGACCTTTTAGGATGCTAAAAAATAATATTTCTCTGCTTCTTCCTGTGAATGATCTCTAGGAGCTCAGACTGCATTCCCACACAATGCTACGGGTTTGAATCAGAATAAGTTTCTCTTTAATGATTAGATTACATGTTTAGACATATGCAAAAGTCAACAGCTTTCTTTCAAAGTGCTTTGATTCAGTTTTTACATTCTCACCACCAGACAAATAATGAGCTGTTTTCTATACTACAGATCTAACTGTAGATGTCTATGTAGTGGAACTGAAATGTCCTAATTAACAGGAGAAAGCAGCCAATCTTCTATGGCAGTAAAGCTAGAAAGCATTCTTCTGAATTACAAGTTACATACACAGTTGA
The DNA here is from genome assembly GCA_004320125.1 of Scolopax mira. Lineage (NCBI taxonomy): Eukaryota > Metazoa > Chordata > Aves > Charadriiformes > Scolopacidae > Scolopax > Scolopax mira. The sequence goes on from BJBW01003419.1 coordinate 46,463, forward strand.
AATTAGCAGAAGTAATTGTGCGTATTTTTTTTCCTTTGAACACTTATCTTTTGACTGACAACTCAAAGTGAAGATGTGCTCTATTACAGACCTTCCTGACATGCACTGGAGAGGTTCTTGACCTTGGTTGGCAAAAGGATCTACTGCTCCACTGCAGAACGATTCACCTTTTGTCAGGGTGATGTGAAATAGAATATGTGAAATGGAAAATCATGACTCCCTACAACCTTCTCTGCTTGGCTTTTATATGGTAATCTCTCTCTCTCATGCTTGAGATTTTCCTTTTGCTGAGTACTTGAGAGTATTGATGACATCCAATTTTAGGAAGGGTCAAAGAAAGCAGTTAAATGGCCCAAAACATTGACACTGATAGATCTATGTTCCCATAGAGATATTCAGTGTTATGTACCAAAACCAAACAGCCTTCAAGCTTAAAGTATTGATTTTTCTTTTATTAAATAATCCCAGATTTATTTCCTTTTACCTAATCCCCTTTTACCAGATATCGTCTTTCTTAAATGTCTGTCAGATTGAGTATACCTATGCAGAGTAACATTATTATGGATGTGTAAAGTATTGGACTACTTTTCCATATAGACGCCAATGGTCTGATCTGGGGGCACCTAACTCCCACTGAGTTCACTAGAGTTTTGTAAAGCAGGATCTGAGTCAAAACAAAGGGGTATATTCAGATGTCAACAGGTTTCACATGAATGCCTATCATCTCAAACCATTCTTGACTTGTCAGTGAAATATAGGAAGAAGCATGCCTCTGAGATCATGTATGTTCCTTTAGAAAAGTTTGTGAAAGAGCAGACCCAGCTCCAATCACAAGCCAAATATCAAGTCAGTGAAAAAGATTAAATTACTTTAAGCCACTCCTCTTGCATAGGAACATCTTAAAGACCTTGATAATATTGGGAAAGGAACCGAGAAGCATCTTTTATTATTCTCCTCTGGAGTTACTGCAAATAGACAGTTATTGTGTATTTAATACAGGCTTTTTATTTTTAGTTGCTGATCTTTGGAAAAATCCTTTTTAAGTAACATATGCATATGCATAACGCACAGGATAAAACAGATTATAGGCCCAGCTGATACAATAGTTCAATTCTATGTATTGTTCTGGTTGCTGAACAGTTTCTTAGTTAAGTCTTTTTTCAAGTGTTTATTGCTTATTAAATTTTGAACTCTCTGGCCATCCCTCAATCTGACTTTTTGAAAAATTTGAAGTTGAAATAAGTCATCTAAGTTTGAGAAGGGCTTCAAAGCAAAACAGTCTAAGATACAGTTCCCAAATCACCATCATTCACCTGAAAGTTTTAGTGCCTCAATTTAGGAGGTTTGTTCAATATGTCCTTTGTCTTTCTTATGGAAAGGAATCCAAACTTGGGTAAATTACAAGCCACTGAAAAGCCTTCTTCACACAGCTTCATGGTAGACACATTGGTACTCGGCGTCTTCATTTTCTTAAATTTTTGTCTAGGCACAAAACAAATCCTACTGTCTCACATCCCAAATGTGCCTCCAATGCCACAGGCAGCTGAGCAGGACTTCACTGGCACTTACTCCTCCCACCAGATGTCCAGGGTTTTTTTCTGCAGTTCTTAACATGCTGCCAACCCTCTATTTTACCACCCCAATTATCCTCTTACCCTGCAGATACTCCCGCAGTGTGGAAAATGAAAAAGCACTTGGTTTAAAGACAATGAATTGAGTGAGAAGCCAGAAAGAGGCCACAGGATACAGAGTGCCAGGAAAAAAAAAACAGACTCAAGGAGAGAAGGCAAGAATCAAAGTGGGGCAATGCCTGCACAGGCCCAGTAGATAAGAATATAAGAAATCAGATGCATAAGAAATCTTCAATCAAAATTGAAGAGAAGACGAAAAGAAGGGCCTACAACTACTAGACTTTCTATTCAGACAAAATTAATTTCAGCAACCACCTGTGAAATTTCTGTATTCCAAGCAAATCTATCTTGTTCCTTAGTGAAAAAAAGTTACACTGGAATTCACTGAAGTTACAAATTCAAAAAATTTGCAGAGAGGACATGCTGAAATTTTAGGTACTTGGTATAACCTCACTGTACAGCACATTGGGGTGAATCATAACAGAGAACTTGATAATCGTCCACCTTTCCCTGTACCACTTCTTTGATTCAGTGCCCAGGATAAGTACCACCCACTAAATAATCACATCTGTATAATGAAGGAACCTGTTACTTATACATATCTTCAATAAGTAGAAAATAGAAGATGTGACATGAATGAGAAAATCAAATTACTGAAGAGTGTCTATAGAATCAGATTCTTGCCTTCACTGTAAAGAAATACAGAGAAAAGAACACCCCCCAAGGTTTCACAGCTATCCACTAGGCCTGTACATTCTACATTGTCAGGGTTGTGGGAGGCATTTAGGGTTTGATTCGATAAAGTGCAGAATGCTCAGGATTGCAAATTAACTTAGCTGGATGCATGCTTTGAAAGTGACAAAAATAAAACCAAAAAACAGTAAAAAACCTGTTTACATACAAAACTGTTGCATTTTTGGCAATTTGAAGTGTTAGCATCCCTTTGACTCAGTTTTCTATATGTGAAACAGGCATTCAGCATTGTTGCAATAAAGCCCTTATTTTGGGCTACGTTTACTACAGAATAGCATTATACAACTGAGTTACAGTTGCAAGAACTCTAATTCCACAGTTCTAACCATATTTGAAGCCGTAATAATCTTTAAATAGTTGTTGAAATGCAATTTCTGAACACATTAACAAACTAAATGTAATAATGTGCCATTAACCTTTGTAATCCAGGCATATTAGATATACATGCATATTCTAAAAATGTGCCCTAATATGATTATAATTATGTATTACTGGAATCTGCTGACAAGAATTTGAGCTAGTACCTAACAACAACAACAACAAAAACCAAACTCACAGACCCAAAAAACAAGTTCACCATCATAAACCAACAAAAATTCATTACGTTTGCAACAGGTTTCTAAATGTGTATGGCATATTTCTACCTAAAAGTTTCAAAGCACTCTGTGGATTGCTTCTGAAGCCTTAGAATGAGAAAAAAAGGAATTGTTTATCTTTCGTCAAACTGTGGGTTTTATACAAACCAGCACACTTTCAGGACTGCTTAGGAGTGGAAAAAAATGACATAATTTGATTTAGAAATTTAATGAGATTATGTACACACAAATACACATGATTTCTATTTAGCTGGGAAAAACTAGAAGATATCCATCTTACCACTAGTATCTATCAATGAAAAATAATAAAAAAAATGTTTCTGTGTGCCTTTCCAAAAAGACATCATATATCTACCTACTTTGAGCAATACTTTGATACCTCTTTGAGCAATAATCAGGGCAACACTATGCTAAAATAAATCCTGGGGCGGGGGGGTGGGGGAGGGGTGGGAGGCAGGAAACAATTAGTACACATTTTTAAGTTTCCTCCTGGTTTTAGTTAATGATAAAATATAAAGGTAAGAAGTTGTGCTTGATAGGTAGTAGCTTAATTTCTATTCAAAAGCATTATAAATAAATGGGGATCTAAACAATCCAAATTCAAGACTTGAAATGAAATAAACCCCAAAATAAAAATTTAACTTCCTCAAAATGTTATTTTTCCAACTCATTTCGCATTAATACCATGCCCCAAACATTTCATTTTTCATAGGTGGTACTGACACAACTTCCCAGCTTTATATTTATTTTTCCTCAAAGTTTCCTTTCATTTGCTTTTAAGATGACGTTTTACTTCAACCCTACATAGAAATAAGGGCCAATGATTCATCTGAGATTGCACAAAGACTAATTAATGAGGTTTGGTTGGTTGGTTGTTTTTTTTTAAACATGTTAGATCTACAAAAGGAGATAACTGCCCCTTTGAAGGGCACAGATTGAAGATCCTCAAAAATCTCACCTTTGTAAAATTACACTTTACTGTTTTTATTGCAGGTGGGCAAGGGAAGGAAAAAAATACAAGAAGAACAACTAGACAGCATAAACCCCAGTAGTTTATGCCATATGAATGACTGTTTGATCTATGGTTTCTCTTTGAATCCTATCAGAAAACAGTAAATGTGGAACATAGCGTTCAATGAAAATAAACTTCTGAGGTTTTTTTTTAATTCTTACAGGTATATCAAATTGCAAATTACAGTCAGAGAAATCCAATCCCTTTAAAATGCAGTTTTAAAATATTATTTTAAAAATACATTTGTAAATTCAACTAAAGCATCAAGTACACTCTAAGAAAGTACACTCTGGGAAAGACAACCATAATCGAATGCATTGAACATTAATATTCAAACCAGGGTGATGACAATGAAGTAACACAACTATCAAATTAATCATTATCTAGTTATAAAATTAATGTTACAGTCTCTGGCTACAAGATCAGAGTACTTTCAAGTTTAAACTGAGACAGTAATCCACACTTCTAAAATCACATGCCTTGAAGAGCAAACCTTGCATGATCCAGCAGCCTCTTTCAGCGCTGTGTATAGAAACCTGCTGTAGATAATCACAGCTCATCAAAGTTTGTGCTTCCTGGAACTGAAACCATTTTCTGAGTGGAAAAGAAAGGCAAAATCTTTGAAATCTTCCCTACACAGTTCCCCCAAGGATCTGAACTAAGGAGCTTTCTCAGCTATGGAAGAGCAACTATTCCCACAGCACTGCTAGAGAGAGCTGCTCAGTGCAGCGCATCTTGGAACACAGATGGCTTCCACAGGAAGATGTTTTCTACCCCTCACTAGAGCTCCATGACAGATTTTCATTCATGCTTTGTTAACTGAAAAACTTACTCCCTATGAATTAAAATTTGTCATTGCCCGCAGAAAATTAAAAAATCCTAAATTCTTAAACTAGTGTGACCACTACAACCACAATCCTGGTGTTTATGTAAAGTACAAGCATCAAGCAAGTCAGTAGCCTTAATGTATGAAGATTGTTTGCATAATCCTCTTCCTAAATATCCACTTAACTGTCTCATACAGCCACTACCAAAACACTGCTGGCACTTGCACTGACCAAGGATGGAACATTATTACCTTTCAAACTATCTTTGAGATGGGGTATCACTTTGAATGTCAATACAGCATAAATATGTACTGAAATCCTAAACCGCATAAACACAGGTTTACTAAAGATGGGTAAAGGCAGATGGCCATGAAAAGTACCAATTGTGCCACAAAATTTTATTGCCTGTTCTATATTTTAATCGCTCAGGAATCTGCCCAATTTCTGAAATCACCACAGCACTTTAAACACGGCAGACATTACATTAGGTAAAGAAGGATGCATGCAAATATCTTTAGCTTACACTTTTACTACTGTTGTCTCTTTTTTTTTTTCCATAAAAATAAACATGCTACCTTTCCTTCAGTTTGAAATATTATTCTCTTTAAAGCTGTTTTACTCAGATTTTATTTCTTTGTAGCTACCACTCTACACTATTTGTTTATAGTGTAGAGTGGTAGTTATTTGGAACCTAAAGCAATTATTTTATATCAGCTTTATGTCTAAAATCATATTTAGCTTGAGTTGCTACAGAAAAACATAATTGTTAAAATTATGGACAGTTCCAAACCAAAATGTATTTTAAATCTGGTTCCCGTCAGTGGAAAGACATAAGATGTTCTGCAAATAGAACAAGTAAGTAATTATACAGAGAAAGATCTCTCTAAAGCACAAGTACCAGCCAACAGTTCTGATTTTTCACCAGTGGAAACGAATAAAAAAAATTTCTTCTTTGCATCGGTTCCCAGGACCACACCCAGCAACACACTGAAACCCATCCAACTCCCGCTGCTGAATGGGGATGGCTGTTTGGTTTAGGCTTAAAATAAGCTAAGACCACAGCCACCCCCCCCCTTTGGCTGGGCTGAATGATCATGCATTTACACTGTTAATTACCAGTGGTATTCAAAAAGGTCATTAGGCCAGAATCTACAGGGTTCCAAGCAAACTTTCAGCTTAATCCATCTGAATGTGAGTGCCATTAGCAAAAGCAAGACTATGTTCTGAAATCAGGAGATCGGTAACAGGCTGTAGATATGTCCAAACTATCAGTCACTTCCCTGGTGTGTATAAGCATAGCAATGAAAGATTGGCCATACTAACTTCAGCTTTCATTAATTAATGATCTCTCTGGGGTGGAGGGTAGACATTGTGTCGTGCATTCATTGCTGCTCCATCTCCGATAGCGGGAAACACACAGTGGCTCAAGCTACAAATCCAATTTTGGCACAGTGTACAGTCACCACTGAGAATTAGTCATATTACTCTGGCTGAAAAGGAGTCACAGAGTATTAAAAATTATACCCCCTGGAGTTATTTTAGAGTTTTTACTTTACACCATTTTTCAATCAAAAAAAAATACATTCTACTCATTTACAATGTGAAAATAGAAATTCCAGGGCACAAAAAAAACCCCAAACCAACCTATGTTCTGCTAAATCACTGCAGATCATTTTTCTACAGCTACTAGAAACACCCAAATGCTAACACAAGGGAGTAAAAATAAGAAATCCTAAAAATTCAATTTTCTGAAGGTCTTTAAAAGTTCCACCTAAAGTTCCACTTTTACTTGGCCAGAGTCATATATAAAATGAAGTGTTACAAAACTTGTATTTTAGGTTAAATAGCTTCCTCATTTAAAATCAGTTATTTTCAGCTTTGTAAATGTCACTTGCTGAGATTAAAATCCAGTTAAAACCAAAGTAAGCTTTCTAATGTCCTAGCTACTCAGCAGATAAAGTTCATTGCCCTAATGACAACACTTGAGTATGAATGTTGATGATACAAAAACAATAAATTGGTTTTCCCTGTAGCTTTTTACCCCTTCCTGACTCCACTTCTGTCCTCTCCTCTCATTTCTGTGGCACTAGTTAAAATATATGGGCTTTGCTAAATGACTTCAGCTCTGAATATGTTCTGAGATTTATCACAAGAGCTGATACTTGAACTTAAAACTTTAATGGCACACTTACAGTCTTATAATTCAGAGATAATTTCATTGAGGGTAATTCACTATGATCAATCAGATCTAAAAAAAGGTAGGGTGGGGAAAGGAAAAATGAAACTAGCAAGTAATGGACCAGCAAGACACTCTTTCACAGAACAACTTTCATTAATGTGTATTTCTAATTCTAATTAACCACTGAACATTTGCAAATCATGGACAGTGGGCATCCACAAATGAACTAAAAAAAGCCACTGAACTTGCCATGGAGATAGCTGCTAGGGTCGTGAAAACTTACCCAACATACTATATGCAGATGTTTCAGTGTTTCAGATGTACAAACCAAAACTTGAATGTCAAGCATCACCAAAGCTTTGGATTCTCATTTATCATTTTTTCATGTTTGCATTAATTGTTTTATCTAAATTATCCCTCTGTGTTTACTGTAAATTATGCTGAATGATTTACAAGTTGAAACAAGCTCAGCATTTTCCCTGCTGGTTTTGCCAGAGGCAGGCTTTGTTCTGGCTCACCTGGCAGAGTCTACTGATGCCTGTGCCTCGGGACAACCAGAGGTCTCAGCCCCTGCTGCACTAATGGGGAAATTGCAGGCCCTGTGGAGTTTGTGAAGGATACTGTAACCTAAATTATTACACGGTCAATCATTCCCTGGTAATCATCAAAAAAGTGCTTAGCATATCATGTTTCTGTTATTACTTTACTTTGTTTTGACAACTGTACCTTAGATTTTATCCTGGTTTTCCCTATCTTGTACTGCCTAAAATGAAAGCACTGCTAATATCTAGTCCTGACTTATTTGAAATTCAAAATATGAAAGGAAAAATACTCAGAAACCTGAAGTGGTCAAAGGAGAAAGTAAAGTTGCATTGTCTGACTGTGAGAACATGTCCAAAGCCACTAGAACAGCAACACACCTCATTACACACAACAAACACATAGAGCACAGGCTCCTCCTGTTTAATCCACCTGGGAAAAACAGAGTGGAAAATAATGTTCCTGCTCACCTCTTGGAAAATCTCCTGTATGGATGCATTTTTTCCTTCTCATTTTTGGATGTACTTTAGCAGAAGATGCAGCAGCTGGCCTTAGGCACAAAAACTGTAAGCATCTATGGAGCTCCACAGCCTGCCACTGATTTCTGACTCCTCAGAACAAAACCAGAAGCACAGTCTCCTTTATACTTGTAATATTCCAGCTGAGAAGATTTTTTCACATGCTTGCATAATGGCATAGGGATACTTGCAAACAGTGATTTTTTTTTGATATAATAACTAATGTTTTATTTAGAGAACTGAAAATTATATACACTTAGGAACTACAAACTCTGCATGATAAGAAGTAAACAGCTGTATTTTTCCCAAGGGAAGAGAAAGTTGATGTGTCCTATAATGAATAGAGCACCCAGCTGTTCAGGCTAGGGATGATTTAATCCTGTCTTTTGTTTTGTTTTTTTTTAAAAAAAAAAAAAACAAAACAAAAGAACTAGAAGACATTGTGTGACAGATTGATCTGCAACAGGGTTAACTTCACAAACCTGTTGATTCCCTCTCTCTGTAACCTTGCTGAAAGCTCCTTCCCTACACCTACCCACCCCAGAAGCTTCACTGCCTATGCAACAAGGACCCTGGCTCTGATGTGGCCCAGCTGCCATGGCCTTGACTCAGGTGATTAAAACAGACCTGTGAGAAAATCTGTAGAGAGATAGGAGGATTACAACCAGAGGGTAGGTTCGTTGAGAGGCGATTGCTGTCAGCTGTGTGATTCAAGAGGGAAAACACCAGCATGGAAAGAAGAGCTGGGTCTGTCTGGGGTAGAGGCAGCCCTTGGTCACAGCAGCCTCTACAGTGCTGTGCCTTGTATGTGTGGCTAAAATCGTGGTGATAACACACCAGTGTGTTGCTGTTGCTGACCATTCAGTCAAGGCTTTCTCTCTCTTCCTAGCAAGTAGACAGGGGGTGAACAAGAGGTTAGGAGGGGACACAGCCAGGACAGCTGACCCAAACTGACCTAAGGGATATCCCTGATCATATGACATTATGCTCATCAATAAAAACTCAGGGAAGGATGGTGTAAGGGGGAATGTTTGTGGTTATGGTGCTTGTCTGCCCAAGCAAATCTCATGCATACTTCCTCCAAGGGGAAGCAGTGAATGGATTCTTCTTGCTTTGCTTGCATGCATAGATTTTGCTTTCCCTATTAAGCTGTCATTATCTTCATCCCCAAATTTTCTCACCTTTCTTCTATTTTCACCTTCAAGCAAGAAGAGAGTGGGTGTTGACTGCAAAATCCTAAGGAGAAAAAAAAAAAAAAACCAACCTTACTTGTTTCTGCCAATGGAGCTAATGAGATACAGGAACTCAGCAACCTGGGGATGAAATCCAGAGAGCTGTGGAAGCTGAACCTTCCCTGCCTGCCTGATGCCCTCCTGCCCAGCGAAGGCTCTTTGGGTGCCTTGTTTGCTCTGGTGCACTTAAGGGCTCAGTAAATCCTTGCCACCTTATCTGTGTGTCAGCCAGTAAAGAATTGCTTTAGGTTCTGAGTATATTCTGGTTGTAGCAGACTCCCTGCATCAGGCCAAAAAGCTCACCCTTATGTGTACAGATGCTCTGTAGAAAACTTTAATCTGTTCTGTGCAGGCAGTAGCTACTGGGGACTCCAGGATACCATATCCTACATGGCTAAGTTATGCTCTCTCAAAACAACTAGTTTATAAACACTGACATGGTCTGCTATGAATGGGATAACATACACACTACAAAAGAATATACCTAGCAAAAGTCTGCTGTCAATATCCCACAACTCAGTCTGGCTAATCAGATTGCTCTGCTTACTATCATAGCAATACTTTTCATCAACGGACCAAGTGTGAGATAATTTTTCCATTATGTCAATGTTTGGTTTATGCCAGCTAAAAAATGTTCAATGAAAAAAAAAGCCTATCTGGATAGGCAACAGCTGAGGACTCAACACTCCCTTGGTAAATAAGAGCACAGTTCTGGATCTCCGTCCTTGACGTGGACCCTGGTTTTGCTGCCATCCATGTTGCATAGCAGTCCCCTGGGATGCAGCTACAAGATCTCCAAGGGGACTCCTAGTTTCTTCTGAGAGCTCATTGATTATGTAAATGAGCAGAGGATCATAGAATGGTTTGGGTTGCAAGGGACCTTAACGGTCATCAAGTTCCAGCCCTCCTGCCATGGGCAGTGACACCTCCCACCAGACCAGGTTGCTCAAAGCCACATCCAGCCGGGCCTTGAACACCTCCAGGAATGGGGTATCCATGACTTCTCTCAGTGATCTGTTCCAGTGTCTCACCACTCTCACAGTAAAGAATTCCTTCCTGATATGTAATCTAAATCTCCCCTCTTTCAGTTTAAAACCGTTACCCCTCGCTCTATCACTACATTCCCTGATAAAGAGTTCCTCTCCATCTCTCCTGTAGGTATTGGAAGGCCAATATAAGGTCTCCTCAGAGCATTCTCTTCTCCAGGCTGAACAACCCCAACTCTCTCAGCTTGTCCTCATAAGAGAGGTGCTCCAGTCCTCTGATCATCTTCGTGATCCTCCACTGGACTTAACACAACAGGTCCATGTCCTTCCTGTGCTGAAGACTCCAAAGCTGGTCAGAGTACTACAGGTGGGTAGTTTATCCCATTTATCCCATTATCCCATCCCTCCACTTTATCCCTGGAGGTGATACTCCTCCTGATGGAGGCATATTCATTAGAACAGATAAGACAACTGAATGTTGATCTTCCACTTTGTGGGTGGCTACTATAAAAAGCAGGAGAGAATCATGTATCCTCTGCTCTAGCTGTTTCTTTACATATAAATAATTAGAAAGTAATTTTAAAAAGCTTTATCAGAATATTCCTAGCAGTTCCAAGACATTAGTCTCCCTCCAGCCAAGACTAGAGTTTATAACTGTTCTGTCTCTCTGGTTTACTCACTTGTAACAGATCCATTTAATCTCCTGAGTCCACAGAAAGCTTTTGGGGTAAAGGGAGGGGGGTGAAAGAGGTTTGAGAAAGGCAACGGCAGAAGAAAACAATCTTGCAGTTGAGATTTTAGAAGCTTTCTATGGATTTGGACACTCAAATCCCTGTTAATTTTTACAGCATCTTAGGAAAATATTACCTCAAGCTCTTTGGAAAAGCATCATCTAATTCTCTCTATATACAGTTTGCACCATTTGCACCAAGATTTAATGAAGCTCGTAAGAGAAACAGGGCTGAGATGAACAAGGAAATGAACTAGAATTTACTTCCTGATTTATCCATATGTTTTCTGTGCAAGACTCTTGCATTTAGTCTGAACATAAATTTACATTTTCCCTTTTATAGATTGCAAATTTAAGCACAGGATATACTAAGTCATTTTCTGTAGACTATCTAGTAGGACTGAAAAGGACAAAACCAGTATCTCACAGGGATGAGGAAAATGACTGCACTAACAATATTATGTGGCAGTTGGCTTTATGGTGATGAAGCAAGTAAGTTATACCATAACATAAATGATGCGATTTCAACAAATTACATTAGAAAGTATGATAATGGACTAACAGCAGCATTCCTCTCAGATACTTAAGACATTATTGGTCATATTTATTGGTAAAAGCCATTGGTAATATATGGACACATCTTCATACTTACGATTTACAATGCAAGTGACATGGAAAGCACTATTTAACTTCATTAAAATTCATACGCTAATGAATCAATGTACTATCAGCCACTTTAAAAATAAATTAGGTTACATTTTAATCTTTTTTCATAATCTACATTCTTACTCAGCATGCTGTGTTCAAAGTTTGATATGCTGTCTAGCAATTGGTTCTCTAGGAGTATTTACTGGTTAGCTAATAGTATACTACTGCCTACTTTTCTTTTCCAAGCATCTCAACTGTTGTCATTTCTTCTAATAAGCAAATAGAACTTCCTTATGTATTGACACAGCCAGCAATCACCTTAAAGCCATCTGGTAATAGATGCTTTGTAATATACCTATTATTACCCCATGGGAGACAGCTGTGGTGTGAATGAGAGTAAATCAGTGCACCATAACGTGCAATTATTGCGACAAATCTCTGAATTTAAATCATACAATTCTACAATGTGAGAGTCTGCCCAAGTATCAGGCCAGAGTTGCATGCCGTTCAGTTCCAGATCTCTCTAGCAGGCTTGCACCTGGGGTACATATAGATGGCAAGTTAACACCAAATTACTCTATGAGTCAGTCAGTGTCCTGAAAGGAAATCTGCAGACAGACCTTGCTTACAGCCGGCCATGGGGAACTAAGGCTTCACATAGAAAGACATGGGCTAATCACTCTTTTGGATGACACACCTCTGCTGCCACTCTCTGTGGATGCACATTATGAGCCACCCTGTCAGCTACCACAATTACTGCTTGATAAGGTTCAAACTTAACAGGACTTAGGATCCTACCAACTGGGCAACAGAGCAATTCTCTTTTCTGACCCCTTTCAGCAAATCTAATCAGTCACAATTTAATTTCTTGATGTTATATATCAGTATAATCATTACTAATTTCCCATAATGGAGTCCCATATCTTTTTCAGAGTTACTGTTCTATTAATGTATTTTCCCAATCAAATTTCAAAATCAATCTGTGAAATAATTACCAGTCGTAAGGATGTTATAGATAATATCAAAGGAAATTTTAATCAAAATAGATACACTGACTTGAGGTATCTTTTACAAGCAAATTTTAGGCTGAAAAATCATATCCATACTATAAAAAGACTTTTATGTGCTATGAAAAGAAAAAAAATGTGCTAGGCTTGCATGTGTTTTTTTTCCATGTTGGCTAAAAGTTACCTCTATGACTGTACCTAAAATAGCGGTGAAGAGTGTTCCTTTGCTACGTCTGAAAGTTGGACTAAATTTAAATGTCAGAAAAGCCTATGCACATTGTTCTAGCTTACATATCCTTTTTTTCTTATCCTTTGTCCTGACCTTTTTATAGCCTTTCTTGCAATAAAGTTTGAGTTACCTGAACAGCTACAGTGATCCAAGATACATACTGCAAGTATTTGTACCCTTTACCAATGGCACGAAAGGGATGGTTTGACCAGGGAGAACATCATCTGCATTATCCTGCTGTGTCTATACTGAGTTTTTAAATAACGTGACCTGCATTACTGAAATGCTTTGAACAAGAGTACTACTTGTAGGTATCTATCTTCTGTAATTAACTCTTCCAGCAAAGTAACAACAGTCCATATTTTAATAATATTTCAGCTGTAAAAAAACAAATCCAGAAAATGTCAAAGCCCTATTTAACAAAACCTCTGAATATGTTTGAATCTATATCTTTTTGACTGCAGCAACAACATCACACATTCATGCTCCTGTATGTGGATTACCTGTTCCATTTGAACCATCTTCTATGAAGGCTTTATCAGAAACTAGTCCTTCACTAAAAATTGAAGTTATTTCACCACAAACATTCCCATCTCAACTTAAAGCACTTGCGTAAGCTTACCAGAAAAAAAAAAATCAAGACAAGAAGTATGTGCATAGCTTAATGATTGAGCTCCCATTACAGTGAGGAATGTTATCATGTGAGTTCCTGCACTCTCCTTGCTCCAAATCTATCAATCAGAGGTGTCTGGTCCCACATAAACTGGGACAGAATTCAATTGGTCTGCGTTTATGAAACAGACTAAGGTATTACCCAGTTCTTCTAGTGTTGTATTTTAAAGTGAATGAATTAAGAAGGAAAAAAATGTTTGAAAACCTGAATACAATATTTTTTAAACATTTCTATTACCTAGAAGCTGTGCGTGTTTTTTAACCTACCTTTTTTTTACCTATAAAAAAGATACAGGGAACACAGAATTTTTCACAGTGTATTTTCAGATGAACTAGAACAACTTTAAACAATCAAAGCTCAGGAATCACTAATTTTGAAAAAAATATTACTGGTGTGACTTTTTGGGGCAGTGAGATTCTAAGGGTAACCTAAGAAAGGTTCATATTACACTGTATAGTAAGATATAGTGTCTAGCTACTACATATGATAGTGCTTTGTTAAGACAACAAAAAAACCGAATGTCCAACAATTAAATAATGTAGATTGTTCCACTTCCATTCAATTTCACATTTTTCATGCACTGCAATTTATCATTACTCTGCGACACTCAGCCCACAGAAATTACCACATATCATCAAAGCAGATTACTGAGAAGAAACAAGACATCCAAAGAAAAGAAGAAAAAAATCATTAACATATCACTTTCATAAATAGACATCTTAGCCAATGAGGCCCAGAAATACTAAATCACATTATGAATGTCACACAGGAAGCCCATGACAAATCTGAGATGTTAACAAAGGTATAGTAAATCCCAATTTGGTACCCTACCATGTAAAACTTTCCTATCTCTAAGTTTATACCTGTGCAGATCTTGACAGGAGTAATTTAATGTTAAAAGGAAATGCAAAAGATATATATTTTTTCATATATATATATTATATATAGATAGATAGATATTTATATATCTAAAATATTGTCCGGTTCAGCCTGGACAGTATTTTAGATATGGCTTACCCTGCTTTGCTTGAATACTTGATTTCTTTTGTTTCAAAACACCTGTTTCAAGAAGACAGTATTTTCCCTGTAACTACTCACAATTGGAACCTTTTTAGGAAAGGTTTTTATTAAATAACTCTCAATGTGTGCAAAAAAATTAAAATCAAGCATTGCAGCCTGTCTGGACTGATACTGCTAGTTCCTGTTTCAATAGGCAGGCAGAAAGAACTGCTCGTACTTGTTATTCAGTGGGAGAAAGAGAAGAATGCTAACTTGTGCCAAATATTTTTAAGCGTTATGAATTTACATCAGCTCAGAAGTATATGCTTTTGAACACTGAATTTTAAAGTGGGTTAGATTTTTCTTCTGTTCCTTAAGAAGCTTTTTCCCCATTTTAAAAAAAAAAAAAAGAGAAAAATATCATGTTGCAGTGTGAAAATGAAAATACAACAGAGTGACTTTTATAATCCAGTATGCGTGACACTTACATCTTCATGATGAAAGCTGCGAACTGCTGTTTGCTCATGCTTAAATTTTTCATTAATAGACAATGATTTATACGTCTTGTCAGTGAACAACACCAGTTCTGATAATTCTGAGGCAGAAACATGAAATGACAGATACTGAGATGTTCCTTGTTTCTCCTCCCATTTTATCTCGAAAATGAAGTCCTTTTCATCTTACTCCACCACAACAAAAAAATAAAAGTGTTTGTGTATTGCTTCCTCTACAATTCCTTCTGTCATCAATATCAAAGATCTAGTATGTCAGCCATACAAAGAGATCCAGCCATCCTGAAAGGGGCAGTGTTTAAAAATATATCTATATGCATAAAACAAACCTGTCTTTTAGCTGGCATCTTTGCTGCCGACATCAAAAAAGCAAACACCAGTGTGGATAATGAATGAACTAAAAAAACCCACATATTGGGTTCCCAAAACAGCTACAGAGTCAAAGGGAAAACAGGAGACTCAAACCAAAGAAATAATTATGATATGCACTCAAAAATGCCAATTGGACCATTAATGTAACAGATGACTGGGTTAAAACAAATTTTGATTCCAGCAAAACATATCAGCACAACAGTGAGGTTTTTTTTATATTTAAGTTTTGACTACTATATGTAGTAGAAAAAAATAATTTTATTTGTAAGTATGGAGAATACAATTCCCAAAGAAAAACACTATTGTATAGCTGAGATTTTCCGTACCCTTTTAGTATTTTAGTTTCATCTATTACAAATGCAGTTCTCAAACTAAAAAAAAAAGTAATTCAGTCACATATATAATAGAAACCTTCTATGTTTGAAATAGCATTAATAATCCCAAGCTTCAGCTTACTTTCTTGGGAAAAAGGGGAAGGCCAGCAGCAATCCTGTCTGCAGGTTGCTTACATTACAGAACATGGGAACTGCAATCTGCCAGCTGTTTTGCTCAGGAATGAATCAACATTGGCTGAAGGGTCAGACCAATATATTGAAATGATATATTTTTGTCTTATCTGTCACTCTCCTCTCTATCCTCATGCAGCCAAACTGGTGGGTCTCAGAGAATGTATCTGTGAGGATGATGTCACCAGACATCACCCTGGAAGGTGCCTTTGGCTGTGCCCTTCTCCCTCCCACACCCACCCAGGCTAAAGGAGCTTCCATCTGTTTCATTTTATCTATTTTCTGACATAACTTATGTTAAATAAGAGTACAGAATGTTATTTTTTTCTTGAATTGCTTATTTGTTTTTTAATTAATATGGTGGGGGGATTATATGTTTCATTGATTTCTTACATTTCTATTTGTAATATTTTAATGTAATCATTTAATGGCCCAAGGCCAAGAACAGATAAGGTTGTATGGAAACACACCACTACCCACACACAAAAGTACACAACTTGCATTGTGATTTTATACACTCTATACATCCAAGAAATCTAAGTAATCATTTCAGTAGCATTTTGATGTCAGAGGAATGTATATATTTTATTCCCATTTTATAAAATACGATGGCATCCTGATCCTACAGGATAATAGAGACAGCAACCCCAGATGCTTGCTTATTTGCAGTGTTAAAAGTTTATTAACTTCTGTTTCCACAGCTCCACAGTAAACAGGCACGGTACTGTTTGCCAGATAATCTTCTCCCTGCAGAAGCTTGTTGCTGTAGCAACCTGTTGGACCAGCCGGGGTGCCAAAGTGACCATTCCGTAGGTGAACAAAAGGCATAATAGTTCCAGGAGAACCATGTTGAAACAACTGAACAAATCTGACTGCAGCTTTGCTGAATGGAGTATTTTTGCACTTTTTATACTGTTTAATTAGCTAAATCCACCAAGAACCAGTCCCTTTGTACATGCAAGATCATCAGAAGACCTTATGTAGATGGAAATCGGCATAAGTACAGTCTATTAATTTCTGTCAGGTTTTTTCCCCCCACTATAAAATGTAGTCCTGAATCCATCAGAGACTACCAAATCATGGACTTACCTGACAACTCCTTTTTAAGAGCACCTAGATGCTATTTGCAGGCAGGTCTTAAAGCAACCTTGACTATGTCATTGTTACAGCATAATTTCAATGCTAAGTCTGAAAGTGGGTATTTAATAATATTGAAATACCAGGTTAATTTGTACAGTTAAGTGCTGATAACTACGATCAGTATAATTCACATGACAAATAAAAAAACCACATTCATGTATTAGCCAATATAGTTACAAATTCCTATTTATGTATTTCTCAAATTTGGTAAGCTTAGATACAAAAGGCTGTCACACTGCGTGTCCTTACAACTTTGGGCAGAAGTCTTGGCTTTGGCAACTGCACAACCTCACTTCCCCATCTTCCTTCTTCAGTTTGCACATGCAGGGGTTTTATGGGTACTTTTATTATTTGAGTTATCTCAATATCTCCCACTGATCATGAAATTGAAGAAATGTGCTTATGTACTTATGAAATAATATTCTCTGTGTATAGATACCTATATACATGTACCTGTATATGTAACATGCATGGAATATTATTCATATGTATGAAGGATGGAAACACATACAAACAAAGCACTGTGAGCACATAACATAATAATAGAATTAAGACTATAGTTAATCCTAGTAAGTTTCTAAGCAACATGCAAAATATATTAAAACAAATAGAATTAGAACATTTATAATGACTGCATATGTAAGAATGGAGATATGATCAAATACATTTATTCAAAGTAGAATAAAACTTATATTTTTGAATAATCAACCTCTGACAGTAGAACTTATACTGTTCTACTGAAACTGAGAGAGGAAATGTATTTCCATATGCAAGTGAGCATATGGAAGGATGCATCTAACATGCATGTTTTCTATGTATGTATTAATTACTGAAACACAGAATTGTTGAGGTTGGAAGGGATCTCTGGAGGTTATCTTATCTAACTTCCCAGCTGAATAAGATAGTTGCCTAGAACCATGTCCAGAGACCTTTTGAGTATCTCCAGGGATATAGACTCCACAACCCCCCTGTGCTAGTGCATTCCTGATGTTCAGTGGGAACCTCCTGTGTTTCAGTGTGTGCCCATTGCCTCTGGTCCTGTCACTGGGCACTACTGCAAAGAGCCTGGCTTCACACTCTCTCTTCGAGTACTTATATGCATTGATAAAATTCTCACTCGTGCCTTCTCTACGCTGAACACTTCCAGCTCTTTCAACCTTTCCTCATAGGAGAGATGCGCCAGTCCCTTCATCATCTTGGTGGCCTTTCATTGGACACTCTCCAATATGTCCATGTCTCTCTCATACAGGGGAGCCCAGAACTGGTCTCAGCATTCCAGATGTGGCCTCAACAGTCATCCTCACTCATCCTTCCCCTGGCTGAGCAGATGGGAAGGATTTCCTCCGTTAAACTAGATAACAATTTGCCTAAGGTGTCCCAGGATACCCAGGTTAATGTCTTCATTGTGGCTAGGGCACGCTGTTGGCCCATAGTAAACTTGATGTACATCAAGATCCCTAGGTCCTTTTCTGCAGAGCTGCTTTCCAGATGGCACCTCTCCCAATTGCGATGATTATTCAAAAATTACCTATAGTGGTCATAAAATGACAACAGTCATCTCCCCCAGCCCTCATGGGTGCATCCCATCAGGATTTATGGGTTTATGTACGTCCGGACTGCTTAAGCATTCTCTGATCTTACTAAGGGTAGAAGTAGTAAATTAGTTACACAGAGATAATTAGTGAATATATGCCTAATTGATACCTTTGTACAGATCAGAAATGAAATAACATGTAAAAAAAATTATTTAAATTTAAAACAAAACAAATGCAGAAATGGAGTTTTCATCCAAAAACTGAATCCCAACCTACTGCTGATATTTTGTTCTTTAAGGCACTTCCTTCAAGGCAGCAGAAGAGACTTTAATCTTTTCTGCCTGAAATTCATCAGCAAGGGTACTTTCTTGCTTAGAACATTTTTATGCATTTATTTAATCAACAGATTAATTTTATGTAACAAAACACAATCGGGACTTTTAATCAAGCTGATTTAAGTCCTCAATTTTAATTATAACCAGATAAACAATCATAACCAGTAGAAGTTACAGGAGGAAGCTACAAAGAGAGCCCAATTTGACTCACTTTCTTCCTAAAATGAAAATGTTATCTTTTCTAACTTATCTTGCATTGTGCCAGCATCAACATCTGTACATCCAGTAAATATTTTCATGTCGATATTTTAATAACATTAAAATCCTGCTTAATTATAACAGCACAGATTGGTTTCCCCCTGAATTGTATTACCAAAATGCTTCTGAAACATCATTGCCAAATGGCTTGTTCAAGTCTTTATAGAAAGGGCACTGCTCATTGAGAAACAGTGTCAGATCTTTGCTGTCAAAATTATCCACAGGGGACACATTTTACCATCTCATAATGTTTCTAAACCTTTTGAAACACTTCTGTGGTCTCATAAAGATTTCCCTTGATACCCTGTAAACAAAAGGTCAGATCTGCATTTACCCAGGTTCCACAGTTATGGGAGATTTATCACTGCAGTATCTGAAGATATGGCATCGGCAAGCAAGTTGGAGCACTGTATTTCATTTCAAGCAGCCAAAGCCTCCAGCTTTTTTTTTTCTCCTCTTAGCAAAATTGAAAACAAGGCTCAATAGAATATTTTGGTTGATTTTCTAGATCACCTGAACCATTCAATTTAAAAAAAAAAAAAAAAAGAGATAAAGCAAGCTATTCATGTAAAGAAGCACGAGCAACAAATTTTGATTCTTTTGCTAGGTTTGGCTGATGACTGGTTTTGAACTAAACTAGTTATTCAGAGATACAGTTCTGTTACAAGAATTAGTCCTGATTCTCAAGAATCAAAGGAGCAGTAGCGGTTTAAACATCTTAAGTGAGCTTGAAGAAGCTTTACATAGCAAAGAAACAATAGTTGCCTTTCCCATTTGTTTACTTTGGGCATTTGACAGAACTTTCTGTGCGGTTTGTTTTCTCAGCAGTGTCAATACTCTCTGTTGTCTCTCTGGCAGCCAGCACCAGGCTCAATTGAAGGACCAGAAGCTATTTTAAAGTTTTTCCTTTTATCCCTCTCCCCGCTTCCCTTAATTGGTTATGTTCAGGCCCACATCTTCCCTTTAAGCTAGAAACTGCTTGAGCTCTTAAGTGTTAGGTTTTAGCAACAGATGGTACACTTCCCCCTGAATTAATTCTGAAACAGTATCTCAGGGTTGATATTGCTAGAGGTGTTATCTTTCAGCAAAGATCCTGATTTTATAATCATTACCAATCCAAAACCTATTTTAAAGAAAAAGTTGCTAAGTTTTGTTGCTTTGTTGTGTCAAACAATTGGGTCAATCTCTCTGAGAGAATGATGCTACTGGAATGCTGAAGATGAAATAAATAAATGTAATAAATAGAGAGTTATTAACTACTTACTTTTGAGTAAAATATCCTCTCCTAAACACCCAAGTTTCTTCAAGTTTTTGCCAATGCTAGTGAAACGGCTTTCCTCAACCTTTCCTCAATTTCCCTCAAATTAGGGAAAACTAATAACATAAAATTGAAATAAAAAAAAAAAAAGTAGAAACTTACGGAATGGGGAAAAGCATGAAAGAAAACTAGGTTTTAAAAAAACCCAAAACAATCAACTGTGAGGGCAAGGCTGTAGAGATGGTTAAGAAAATTTGTTAAAAGGAGAACAGGAGACAATTCTTGGCCATTAAAAACAGGGAGAGCAACATAAGGAATCCATGGAAGTCTTGAAGGATGAGTAAAACAATGGAAGAAAGAGAGCAGCAATGGGAGGGGCAGTCAGGAAAATGCCACTACATCAAACTGTGAGATCTGATGTTAGGAAATACAACAAACTCTAGAACGATGTCGGGAATTTAGCAAATAAGGCCAATAAATATATTTTTTTTTAATTTAAGATGCTCTTACAATAAGCCAGTATTAATACTATGGGTCATAAATCTATTAAAAATATGGAAATAAAGGGAAAATGAAAAGAAATGAGCTTGGCTCTCAGTACTCTTGATTCCTTGCATGAAGAGCAAAATTCAATTGAAATGTTTCCTGGGGCAGAGAAAGATTAAAAGAAAATTAATGTTACTTTAGAGGCACAAATAATGTTTCATAGGGTTTGTCTGTGGTTATCATAGCTAAAGGCTAAATAGAATATTAAGTTTGAGTGAAAGTTCAAATCATACTATATGCAGCTGCTCTTACTTTTTGTTGCCTAAATAAATTTCATTGCACCAATGAGCAAAAAGCCAAAAATGTAATGACTCCTACTGTTTTGACCTCTGACCAAAATCTTTATATTTAGGTATCAAAAGGTTAAATAACCTGTTTGGTTTTTTGTATTTTTTCCCCAAGAGATGCTGTAGATGCTTAATTTGCACAGATCTTTTACACAGTAGCCTCTGAATTCTCCCAAAGCCAATCTAATTTCCCCTTCAGATAATGGCTTTTGAGCATATTGACCTTTATCCTTATTTGTGCTCAATTCATTCAAACTATCATAATGCTACGCAGAATTTATTTTGTAAGGGGCCCCTAAATTTGTCTGCAAATAGGACATTTCTCTTCAGTAATTTAAAATCGAAATTCAACCACTTATTCCCATTAATTAGATTTGTGGAACAACTGGGAACTATTATAACACATATAGAATGATGAATAACTTTTGTGCTAAATATTTTTCTCTGGTCTCCTTTACTCCTTTCAACCCAAAATTCACCATGTCATCACTACTCACTTCATCAGGACTTCTTCTCTTCATTTCTCCCCTCCCTTGTTCATAAATCCTGTAATTCATCTACTAGGTAAAATTACATATAATTCAGGATAAATTCCCAATAAAATACACAGAAGAAGAAAATAAATGTATTGTTGCTTGCAGTTAGCGTGGACCTGACTGTTAGCTTGTTTTCTCTCTGGCCTGATATTTCTAAGAGGAGCAATGCTTCTGTATTCATTCCCATCTTGTGATGTACAGCATTAAAATAACTGTATTCGTTTTCTTGGTATAAAAATGTACAAAGGTGAACAATCCAACCATTGTTAAAAATACAGACTGTAAAGCAACATTACAGCTATTGTACAAAACCAGGAGGGATTTGAATATGCTTCATTTGCTTAGGCAGATAAGCTCTTGTGCCCTTTCTCACTAGACAATATGAAATGCAGAGAGCAGTTCTGGGGGGAGTGGCATGTTTTTAATGGTGTGACATACAGTTGCGACACTCTGAAGCACATATAAACTCCTGGACTTGGAGGACAGGATTAGGAACACACCATCTGTCTGACAGCTGATTCCCATGGGAAGAGAGTGGGGTGCAGAGGCTGGATGAGAGCTACAGTTCATTGTCAGAGGTTCTCCACTCAGGCAAACCAGGATGACAGTGGCACGATGGCATGCATCTGTCCTGCAAGCTAGATGCAACCTCAGAGTGTGAAATTATCTGCTGACGTTTAACAGTGATGTTCCATCAGTAAGCCATTTTGCCCAGAACGAGTTTCTTTTCTCCAAAGATGTTTACAAGATGAATAGACTAATAGTTTATTATATCACCATGTATAATTAATAATTTCTTTTAAAATAGCTGCCATGTATTCTAGTCTAAACATTTTGCATTTAAAATTAAAAACATTTGGGGAATAAATAAATAAATAAAAATCAGAAAATGTGCAGCACGAGTTACTTAAAATCATATCAAGTTCAGCTTTGACCTCCCTGTTTATACCTCTATTTTATTTCCTAGTTATATACATCATGTATTGCATGATGTTATACTTCAAACACAGAAGTGCATTTGCAGAGCACCAGACACAAAGCCCCAGTCCTGTTCCCTAGAAGTACTTAAGGGCCATCACAATATGAAATCTTAAAATTAAACGTTTTTTCATTGCTTTCCTCTACGCCCTATCATAGCACTGCTGAACAAGGCTATGATCATCTTCAGAAGATCTCCCTAGAAACCAGCTGTTTGTTGAGGTTTTAAATTGTTATTTATTGTATTATACTAAAAACATCATACTGTGAGAAATCTATTATGTGCTTGATGTGTGTGTTCGTGCTGCGGTATTTGCTGACTGAACCAGGACTAGTAGACACCTTATTAGCATTTACTTTGGAAACAGCAGCAAGATAGAAAAAAAATACACACCTTAACTCACAACTTGGGATTAAATGGATTAAGGAATACTTATTATATTTTTTTTAATCTCTGGTTTCCTTAAAAGACATTTGAGCCAACTCATGTTGCCCTACCTAGAGCTGGCAGATAATCAGGAGGACTAGAATTTTCCACTAAGGTACCTATCCTGGGCAGGAATTTTCTTTTCCAAAAATGCATTATTTCATTTGAGCAACCTTTCAACTAGCATGTCCTCACCTCTCTTCTACACTGAGGGTTTGGGTTAGGGTTGATAAAGTCTGACGTGCTGTAGTCAATACAATACAATATGTTCGACAGAGGCCAGAAGCTTTCTGGAATTGTGAGCAATTTATATTGACTGAACTATATATGATGCAGTAAACAGTAACATTAGACTTCAAATCTCCTTTTTCAAAAGCAGCAGGGTGTGCATCAATAGTGCCTATCATGGATAGTAACAGCCTGTTTTAAAATAACTTTCATTTCTGAAGTGGAGTTACAGGAAAAGGGCAATGCAGGTGCACAGACAAACATTAGCCCAGGTGACTTCAGTCAGGTAGAAAACATGTTTCAGAGTTATAAAGTTAAAGACTATTATTTGTAGAAGTGGAAAACACTTGTTCACTTTAAAATAAGGTCTATTTATTTTAATAGCAGATAATCACAGCATTCTGGAAACATATTAGTGTAGAATATCTTGTATAATTTTTCCTTGCACATGGAAAAGATTTAAAGAATCAGCACATCTTCAGTCCCTCTCCACCAAAATCTTAAAAGCAGATTTCTCATTTTGGACACTGTACTGCTTGCCAGCCAGCATTTGTCAGGAAAACCTTTTCAGGTCCTGGTGGCAGCTCTCTTAGTGCTGACTGTCTCACCTCTCTGTATGTTCAATTGTCTTAAAGCATTAGAAAGGGTTATGAATATTTAAGCAGAGCAGAAGACCAAACTGAATGACATGCAGTGCTTAAAGACAATTTTGGCCTCAATAGAATGTGCAACAACAACCTTATTCACCCTACATGTATTGTTGGCCCAATCCCAAATACCTCCAGCCCTGGAATGAACTCCATCTCATTCAATTGTTGCTTCGAGAAATTAAATAGAAAAATCCTTAGGATGTTTAGAATATATAAGAAGAAAGTTAGACTAAACTATAAAAACTGTTTCTCAAATCTCATACACTTTGAATCCAATCTGGACTTGAATTTAATTACACTGGGCACCCTCAGAACTGCCTCCCACAATATCGAATTTCAGAAATGTATGTACCCCCCAGTAAATAACAATAGCTAAACAGGCTTTTCAGGAAAAACCTTGCACTAAGGTGTCCAAAGAAGCTTTGAAACACCCTGCACCTTTTGTGGATCTCCCTTCTGGGCTTCTAGGTCTCACAAGAGATTTTACATTAAGAGTCTGTCTATCAACTACAGCTGGCACGGGAGTAAACAATCTAAGCTGTTAAATGTTTGGCATCTAAGGATACAAACCTCTGAATTTCCCAATGAAAGGTTGATTAGCCAAGGATATAGGAATAGTTTGAGATCTTTTGATGAAAGATAAAAGGAGACACTTGCATTCATTACACTGATGCATAAAATGCCTATGACACTTTGTGTTTAACAGGACAACATATGTTTGCAAAAGTGGAAAGAAGATTCTCCTCTTGGAGTCCTTCTGACAAGCGTGAAGTAATGCATGCACACACATGATTGTACAATCATGGCCCTAAAGAAACTATAACAAACAAGTATTAACAACTAACATACCTCTTAAGTAATAAGAAAACATCTTGTCTATGATGATGAAAACTTTTAAATACCATCGTATGTCCTAATACTTTTGCTCTGCTTTTCCTTTTTTACATTATGCTGGTTTTCTCTTTTCTATGACAAGATATGGTACTTCAATATTGAAACGTGTTTTGTTGTTTGACCTGTAAAGAGCCACCTTCAAACTTGAGTTCCTTTAATTGTTATTCGACACTGTTGGAACCAACCTGGCTTGCGAAAGAGTCCAGGTGAATCCCCAAGGTTTAGTGTTCTGTTTCATTTCTATACCCAGTCACTAATTGTGAGATCACTTGGCAATAGCAGTCTTCAAGCCTTCAAATAGTTCTTGCGAAGACTGGTGGAGATTGTATGAGGACCATACTATGGAAGTCTATAACAAGAAAAACAAACAAACAAAAACCCCAAACCCCAACAACACACGCTTCTGCAATGTGCCCTACTTGGAAACAGTTGAAGAAAACTGTCAGCTAAGTTTGTACCTCTATATACCCCTATATTGCAATTAAAAGTGGTCTAAGACAAAGAAAAACCTTTCAGAACTGGGATATGTAAAAAGCAAAAAACCCCCAATTAATCTCAGCAATTAAAATTGGCAGTAAACAAAAGAGAATTGGGCTGAGGAGCAATTTTCTCTTTAATATTTTGTACAGCTTTGTTTGTTGTTTGTTTGGGGTGGTTTTTTGGTCAATACTCTCAGTACTCATTTATGTCCAAGAAGAAAAACAGCATTTCTGAAATGAACAGAAATTTTCCTGATGGCACTGCTGGAGGCAAGATCTCATACCTCTATCTTAGTCTCCTAGTTCTGAAAAAAGTGGTCTTTAATGACACTAGCCACTGAATGGAGCATATCCCAATGTTAAACACACCAAAAAAAGAGGACTGGGGATGACAAGAACAGACGATCCACTAGATGACCTTTACCTCTTAGAAATTACCTGTGGGACTGGGGAGTAGTGGCTAGACTCTGTCAGCCACTAAGAGACTGCAGATGACAGAAAGGGCCTTAAAAAAGCTACAGATCTGCCTACAAATGATGCCAGGAGCTGGGAGATGTTCTTCAGAACTGATTCCTCCCTTGTTTCCCTGCTAACATTTATTTCAACTCTAGAGCTGGATCCAGCATCATGCAGAGTATAAAAGACTCTTGGAAGATACTCCTCTCCCATACAATTGACACGCAGCATGTTGACAGATTCCTTCCACCCCTGGACGTCCCCAGTCAATTAGCAGATTTTATTTTTTTTTAAATAAGTAATTCAGAGCTAATTCCTTTCTTTGCTTTCATCACTGTTTTTAACACTCCTTTTTATCTCCAGAAAGTATCAGAATATCTATAAAGTTAGATACTAGTTACTCCTTTTTTCTTTTTTATTTTTGTGTTAATATTTGTCTTTTAGAAATATTCTTCAAGTATTTGTCTAAGGAGAAAATCAGAGACAGGGAAATGGAATTGCTTTGATGTATCACCAAGATGGAAATTGATAACTGGGGATTCTCACAGCAACCAGCTGTCCTAATTTTTCTGTTTTATGTAGAAGATAATGGAAAAGGTGAAAGAACAAATGGTCAAAAGAGACTTTTTCCTACTGTTTCTCAAGTGTAAATCAGTGCTTTGATGCTTCAGCTTCTGAGCAGTACCCGTGCCCCACCACTCCACTGGTATATCTAAATGCAGTAACAGCCCCCAGTTCAAAGTGGACTTACTGGTTCCTGCTGGTACTGTTTACCATTTAGATAAACTGTTTCTGTGGGCAAGAGCATCTTTTAGCTTTCCCATCTGTGTTTGTGCAACATCAAAATTCACCAAATACACAAAATCTCAGATTAATTCTATGATATACTCAACTCAACATGCCAGAATCAAAAGTCCAAGTTTTCCAACTTCTAGAACAGGGAGCTTCTCTAGAACAGGGAGCGAATTTTTATTTATTTTTAAGCATATTCTTCTAACTTCTTATTCCAGTTGAGAATCCAATTTTGACAATGCTAACAATACTCCCAAATACCTCTAACTTCACTATAATAATCCAACATTACTGAAAGTTTTGGGATATAAACTAATAAACAACTCCCCAAACCCCTTTGTCTGTTGTGACCATTGAGGTACAATAAACAACTCTGGAAGTAAGCATATGATCCCGACACTATGATGGTATTGATATGGTTACTTTATAATCCTCTTGATACAACAAATTTCAAGTCTCTGGAGAAAAACAACAAGCTTGTAAAAGAAAGAGCCAGCACCCATCCTTTCATGTGATCCTTCTGGACTTAAAAACTCTACAAAATTTGATGAACAGGATTTCTTTTAAATTACACACGTCATAAAAAAACAAACTAGCCTATGCCTGGGAAGATGGGAGAAGAGAGAGAAATGCACAAAAATTATGATGCTGCAATAGAAAAATTCTTTAATATAAACTGTTGGCTGCTGCATTATCAACAGATGGCAATCTACCCATGACAAACTCATCTTCCCTAAGTCCATACTTATATCTCCTTATGCTCTCAACTATTTGCTATTCCATGCAGAGTCAGATACTTTACAGAATCATAAATGTGGAGGTTTTTTTTTAATTCTTACATATTAAAAATTTGAATTTGAATTTATGTTTCGGTAAGGAAAATATTTCACTTTGCAGTCTGGGGATATGAAGAAGTGAAAGGCTCACTATTTTTTATGATGTAATAAGGCAGAGAATAGCTTCAAACTGCTGATTTGGGGATGTTCAACTCAGGACGCCGTTTTATTTTCAATAGTTTGTAAAAACAGTTAGTAGTAAAAAAGTTCAAACAGTATCTGGGAAATCACCAGCATCCTCATGGAATTCTCAAAGCCTTTACATATCCACACAGTTACAAAGTGTCAGGTTAGAATTTTGTTCCATTTGCAATGGAGGATGTCAGTGTTTCAAGAATGTATCTGGCCATAGGCGAGGGGAAAAAATTGCTCTGCAAATTGCTCTTTTTAAACCAGGTGAATGTGTTTTTGCTTTAATAACCACAACAAACTCAGATGAGCGGTCAGAAATACTTCAGATCACATTATATACTTCATGCAGTGTGCACAGAATCATAGAATGGTTAGAGTTGGAAAGGACCTTAAAGATCACCAAGTTCCAATGCCCCTTCCATGGGCAGGGGCACTTCACACTAAACCGGGTTGTTCAAAGCCCCATCCAGCCTGGTCTCGAACATTTCCAGGGACGGGGCATCCACGACTTCTCTGGGCAACCTGTTCTAGTGTCTCACCACCCTCACAGTAAAGAATTCCTTACTGATACCTAATCTAAATCTCCTCTCTTTCAGTTTAAAACCATTACCCCTCATCCTATCACTACACTCCCTGATAAAGAGTCCCTCCCCATCTCTCCTATAGGCCCCCCTCAGGTACTGGAAGACCACTATAAGGTGACAGTTCAATGTCTGCAGCAAACACCACCATATACCTGAGCACATATGAAACCCTTCAGGGAGCATTTTTTGTAGCTTTATCTACTTTAAACACAAGTTTTAAAAGTGAGACTCAATTTAACAATAAAATATTTACCTACAGCTGAATTAATTATTGACTAAAAATAATTAGCTTTCTACCTTAATTTTACAAGAGGCTCTCTTTTAATACAGACCAAATATAGTAGAGGACGATTTTGTCTGTTTGAAACAGTTGGTCAAAGTCTTTCCTATAAATTGCCTGAAGTATGATAATTGCATAGCTTAACTCTTCCCATATATTTCATGGCTAATAGCTAATAGCCAACTACACCATTAAACATCCTATGGGTGGTACAATAAAAAATAATGCATGTTATTCAATATCTAATCAGAGGTATTTACTATTTTACTACCATACTGTGTGACAGCAGAGTGGTGTCTTCAATGAATGCACTAAAATATTTTATTAATCACATGGCAATTACTGTAATAAATTTAAATAAAAACAGAATTAGGTGATCATAATTCTAATCACCATCCTTTATTAAAATTCTTGCTAGAGTCAGACAATTATCAACAATGAAGAGGAGACACTCTGCCAATTGCTCATGGAGGAAACCAAGTATGAGTCCACAAAAATCAGAATACAGGGATGACACGGGAGCATTGCATGCCTCTCCTTAGATGTTTCCGAGGAGGAGACAGCTGCAGATGGTGACTATGGCTGTGAATGAGCTGGCTCCTGCCCTTCAGCCCTGGAAAAGCCAGCGAGTTCATTAGAGCAGAGATGAGTCTCCTGATAATTACACATTACCCTCACTAGCCTGCCAGACACACGAGACTATCACCCCTAACACAATTCTCTACAATAGCTTTATTTTCTTCATGCCTGTTTGTACCATCACTCTTACAAAGCACAACAAAAAACGGTCATAAGAGTGGCTAGGTAGGTAACTTTTAGGTCCAGCAACAAAAAGTAACCACCGAAAATTATGACTTTAAGCAACTTTTGTTTTGATAGCAAACTGCTCATTTCCATGTGTTATTTTTTTGCTTTTGGGTGAAAAAACCCAACAGATCCAGCCACAGAGTTGTGATTTTAACTTGCTTTAGAGATGGCAGGCTCCAACAGGAAAACTCTAGTGCTTTTACGTAAGATGAGGGTTACACAGGTTGCTGCCACAGCTCTATGCAAAGCTTGCATACAAACACATGCAAACAATCATATTTACGCAGCTATTCACACATTCTTAAAATGAAGCTGTTTGCACAGACAAATATTTCTCTGCTAAAGAATCTGATGTATGAGGGTCAAATTTTGTCAGCTGGATAGCATCTGCTTAGTTACAAGTACTGAGAGAGTGTGGTTTGGGTAGATCCTGTACCAGACAGGAAGGAGCAAAAATTATACAAAAGGACAACCTGAGCAGAGCCTGGCAGGTGTGTACCATGTTCTTCCAAAAGTCCATAGTCCATACACGCAGGTGCAATATATACATGCAGTTTGTTACCAGCGTGTTTTGTCCTCCATGCGTGCCAGTCTCATAACCCAGCAATTAACTAAACATTCCAAGACTTCTGCACCACAAAACTATTATAATACTGTAATATCTAAAAAAACCCTTTAAAATCCCACAGTAGCCCAATACCCCATGGTGTAACAACTATGGACTGGTAGGTCTTCATCAAAGTTAATGAACTCACAGCAGCATGGAATTGGTGTAAACTAAAGAAGAATGGTGCTGCCTTTTAAAATACAGTAATCCAAGAACCTGAAGTGCTCAGAAGAATCATTTTAGAAGCTGGAACCACACAGAAAATTCATTGTATGTGCTGGCCGAGAGGAGGAGGGTAGGGGGAAGCTGCCTGTATTAGCATTTTAAAACTCCCCAGTAGAAACAAACAGCCTAGTTTGCATGCTAAAATCAAAGTACAGGAGAGCAAACAAACCACAATTTATGCAGCTGAAAGTCACAAAAGCCTCGAGGAAGTATTATAATCACAACCTCATCAACTAACAAACAAAATTGTATGAGAAATGTCTGTGTAGGTGTGCATCGTTTCCAGAAGAGGAAATAATGTCATTAAAGAGATTCTAGAAGAAGTATACTATGGAGCAGGTAATTTTAAAACAAGACACTAATATAGCGAGTTTAGTTTCAAACAAGGTAATCCAATTTTTCCTCTCCAACATCCATGAAAAATAAAATACCATATAGCTAGGAATATGCATAGAAGATTGACATTGTACTATAACGAAACATGCAATGTTTGTATCTTAGTATTCATTTTGTCATAAGCATTTAACAAATAAATACCAATATATGAGACAGCTTCTCTATGTATGAAGCTTATTAAAAGACAGTAGAAACTCTGCCTGTGCATTTGCAACAAAATTAGGCAACAAAACAAATGTCAAATTATTTACTTGGTCTAGGAAGCACACAAAGGTTGACTCAGAAAAAAAATCCCCATCTTACATACTTAAAATATTGTATTAGACATCTATTTCATTAACATACTGTATTTTTATATAAAGTACATTCTAGATTTCTTTTTTTTAAATTAACAGAATCACTTTCAGGAACCTAGTTGAATTCATCTGTTGTTAGTAAGCAGATGCAACATACTTTTATTTAAAAAAAACACTTTAAACCTATGTGATATTTTTTCTGTACTGAAGCAAATTATCTAACCCTTAGCTACACAGCAGCTGGGATTTACTTTTCTGAACACAAATTTTATGCTGGCAGCATCAGTTCTGCTTCATTTGTGATAGACCCACAGATTTTATTTTTTTTTCTATGAAAACAAATGGAAATGGAACACCTGGTAGCTGTCATATCAAAACAATGTGTTTCAGCCCATGGCACTCTCCATACCTAGGGACTTATTGCATAATGACATGAGAACTCTTCAGTTCAAGCCTTCTTTTCCTCCTGCAAGAGCCTTGCAATAGTCTACTGCTCATAATTTTATCTAAATATAGTCCATTATTGCCCTGCTATTAAACTTTTCTAGATTTTCATCCAATAACAAATGCAATAACAAAATCATAGCATCAAATCAGTTGCTTGCAACTCTTGAATAAAAATTTGTCTCCTACACCTCTCAATTTCTGTGTTTACAAAGTTTGAAAAACTATCAAAGAATATATTCCTACCTACAACTTCTTTTTCAGCTTTAAAACATACAGGACTTTCCCTGAAAAAATTCCCTGCAATGTAGGGTACCACAAATAAGTGATACTCAAGTGTTTGACAGTATGCTTTATGTTATTTTTTCAATTTCTTGGTGTCTTTGGAATTTGACTCTTCATCTCTCATTCTTCCCCACCCCCCATCCTTGCAAGAGTTGATCGTGAGAATTGACAGCAGCACTTCTCTACCATTTGCACTAGCTCAGCTCTATTGTTGGCCAGTAAAGGAAAGCTGCAATCCTTTAAGTGCTTTAGGTCTGAAAATAATACAGATAACATCCTCATACAGATTTATTAGTTATTAAAAAAACCCTAAACTTTAATTCATGAGAAAGTATTATTAAATCATTTAAATCACTTAATTTGTCAAAGCAAGAAAGAAGTAGTACTGTAGATTTTGACTCCAGTTGTAAAAAAATAAAACAAAAATCAAGCATAAATGGACAGTGTTTTATATTTGAGAGGACACTTTACATTTTAAATACTGTCATGCTACATGTCCTAGGAACTTAAAACACCGAAGCACTTCTAATATCTTCTCTCTTTCCAAGCTTTGCACAAAGTTAAAACAATCTTCTATATATGAAAAAAACCCCACCTACTTTTCCTTGAGAGCAATCTTTATAAAATACCAT
>BJBW01003419.1:78905-138589 GCA_004320125.1 Scolopax mira
CACACACAACACAACACACACAAACACGCATACAGGTTACAAAATCATAGTCGTATTTGCCTAAGTCACACAATGTAAAAGCAGGGCTCAAAAGTTGGGAAAGCACATACTATTTTAAGTAAGATATTTCTGAGAACTAAAAACATAGGGCTTTTTTCCTTTTTCTTCTCTAGTTTTGTCTAACTTGATACAATGCAAAAAACACACAATAGCTTTAAAGTCCTCTTTAATAGGACTATTAAGATTATTAACACAGAATGTTTATGTGGGTTTTATTAAGTTATAACCAAATAAATTAAAAATGCATTGAGTAACATAAGGATTCACCCTAACCTGTGAGGAGAGTACAGTTCACATAAGAAATCAGAAAGCTAAATTTACAGCAACTGAAAAGCAATCTGCTTGTGGAGAGCACTGGCAATCAGGTTTCCAGTTCTGCTTGGATCTGTAAGTCACCAACAACTAAATGACCTTCACAGTTTGCTTCCTAAGTTAATTTTTCAGTGATTCTAGGGATCTCTGGACCCATTAGCCACAAGATCATCAGGTAAATATGGTTAGATAATACATGGACCTTAACAGTGAAAACTGCCGAGATGAACCATAGAATGCTGAAAGATAAATTCCTTTGCCTGACTTTTACAGATAACTACAAACGCATCTGAAAGGTATTCTCCCTTGATCTTTCCAAACAATTCAGCAGCTTTAATTGTTAAATGCAATTTAAAAGTAACTAATTTATATTCCTTTGTTCAGTACTAGAAAAATACAAACTGTCTTTAAACTCTGCAATGAAATACTGAGTGACAGTAATGGATCCTTCAGCCTTGAATTTGTCTGGACTTCATCCAGTCTTCATCCTTTCATACATTCTTTCCCTGATATTTCCTCCATGTGCAAGAGGTAACATCTTAAACTGTGCTTGCATAGCACAAAGAATAAGTCATAGTACAGAAAAGAATTAGACCTCAAAAATCAGAACCATTATCTAAATTTATTCTCACAGTGAGTGCCATCACCACCCCAAATCATCTACACTCCACTATGACACCACTCTGACATCTCACCTTTGATGTTCCCTCCATTTCTCTTTCCTGCTCTGATGATAATGAATTAGAGTATCTAAGAGAATAAATGTCCATCATGGATCTCTAACTCACCCCCTACCCTCCCACACCACCATCTTTGGTATGTATTAATTTCTTGATCCAATATGGAATAGAAAAAAAAGGGGAAATGTTGCTTCTTGTAACTCATTGCTGAGTTCCCTGATGAAGGACCTGGAACAACACTCTCTCTTCAGAAAATCTGTCAGGCACAAAAGCAGCATTCGTTCACCTGACTGCCTGGCAAAAACTCAGACAATTTAACTTTCCTTATTATCGTAGGATTTTGCCAGAACTGATTAAAACCCTCTATCAATCTATAAGTGAACTATCCTACTTAATTTTACTACAATAAGATGTAAACAAAACACCTTCTGCTCAGAAGATGAAGACTTTCAGGAACACTCATGTATTCCTGACCCTCTGTGTGTGTTTGTAATACATATGTGCTTTAGCCTCATGACCTCACTGGGGTCAATTATGCTCACATAAAGCCACTGTAAAATAAAATACTATCAGCAACTTCATACGGGAACATATTGTAGTTATAAACAGAACAAAAGCTTGAATAATATCATGAGATCCCACAAACGGTGCTTCAGCTACCAGCAATGGTACTTGCAACTCCAGCAATCTTCTTCTAAAGCAGATATCCATTGATACACAAAGTATTTAAGGAATTAGTATGAGGTCCATGATTGTGCTTTTTTCCAGGAACTGAAGACAAGATCTAAAACATCTGTGTGACATACTATATATATCCCCACCAATGAGTGAGACCTCATTTAGTTGAGAGGAAAAAGATTTCTTAAAATTGACAACTACATATGCATATTGAAAATGAAATCCAACAAACTTCTCTCTCAAACATGTACATCAGTCTTCCTTTATCAGGCTGCTTTGACTAATATTTAAATATTAATATTGCTCCTCTGATTTGCTTCACACCAATGTTATTTTTAAGTGGCAAAATTTCCTATGAGACAGTGGTTCAAGAGATGGCATCTGGTTATATTATGGCAACATTTTAATTTAAAACAAAATAGAGATAGGGTAAAAAAATATACAGAGGGCAGCATTCTACACTAAAAATAGCCATGGCTCATAAGTAGATTAATGATCTGACAAGAGATTTATTTGCACTTATGAAGACTGAGTAATACAGATGGGATTACCTTCTTCTGCAGTTAGATTCTGAAAATCTTTTTTTTTTTTTTGAATTATTTCTGACATGCCACAATCATTATTTAGCTTGGCATAATATAACTATGCCAATTTAAAACTATGCCATGATATAACTATTTTTTTTGAGGAAAAAAAATAACTTCAGTTAGAAAAGATTTAGTCACCCTATATACAATCAGTCATTAGAATCTTAAGTGTATGTTATCAAAGAAAATCAAGTGTTGATGTTACTCAAATTATAGTTACACAGCCTTTGTTTAACAGACAGCTGAATATCTCTTTTTCACACTTTTGTTTTTTTTTTAAAGCTCTCTAAGTACTCTAAGACTCAATGCCAACCTCATTAGGAATTTATAATAAATGTTCCTTTTCTAAAGGATCCTGATTTCTCCATCAGATAAAATAAAATGTATATAATTTTCATTAGGCTCCCGTATATGCTTATGACAGATTATTCTGATTATAGGATAAGAAGTAGAGAACATCACACGATGTGTAGGCTAGAGATAAGAACTTATTAGAAACAAAGAATCCTCTTCATCTGTTATTGATCTAGCATAAGTAATTACTTTATCTCTACCACTATTTAACCATCTGTAATAAAGTTTGTTATTCCCTAATTTCCTTTCATCTAATGCTTAGTTTTGGAAATCCCTGCTGAGTTTTGCTTCACGTTATTTGGAGACCTCTTACAAGTCATTTCCTCCTGCAGGCCTATAAAGTATAAGGACTGACAAAATATCTTTAAAATGCTAGAAAAAAGTAATTTTTTCTCTTCTACTTGAATGGAAAATGTAAAAATTCAAATAAATGTATCAAATAATTTCCCTAGTTAAACATATCCTCAAACTTGCCTTAGCTAAGATAGGATTAGGAAAGGATTCATCAAGTCACTCAAACTAATACTTTAATGCTTTTCTGAACTGTAATACCTTAGCTACAACCTCTGAGAATAGACACTCCTGTTTTTCACACTTTACTTAGAGGTGTCAAGCATTAACTCAATCCAATGACACACCATAGAATCTATCATGTTAACACAGCATTATTTAATAAAAAATAAGTACTCAATTAATGAGATCACACCATTCATGCATGGGGATTTGAGATAAGATGCAAAAGTATAATGTAGTTTGCAAAGAACAAGATTTACTAGCAGTTTACCATTTTCAAGAAGAACAAGGTTGACAAGTACTAGCATGTGAAATGCTCCCTCTTTGAGACTGAGGTTTATTTTAATTTCCATGTAGTAATAAATTTGGAAAATAAAAATAATAAATAATGCTTGCTAGCTCACAACTAGTATGTGCCAATTTATTTGTCTGAATTGAAATAATTCCCTCATTGACCTCATAAACTATACTTTTCAAGTTTGGGTGATGCAGTCCTTCACAAATACACAGCATTTGTGATACAAGAAATATTTACGTGCTTATGGACAAAATTTCTTGCAGATATACCTCCCTGCAGTCCCAACAGGATGGATGCACACACAGGCACATGCGCATATATACACCTGCAGTGCTCCCCCCCAGTAGAAGCAAGCTGACACTAGGGGACAGGAAAAAAAAAAAAAAGAAACTTCCTTCACATCCTTTCAAGTGAAGGACAGCTTTATGGTTCTCCATATTCTTCTGTCCTTGTCCTTCCCTTGCCGTCAGCAATGGAGCATTACCTGGCACCGCACTGCTGTCTCTTACAGAGCAACACAGATTTATATCTGACTCCCTGCTCTTCAGCTCTTATCCCTGTTCAGAGCTTTAATTATCAATACCATGTTCACAATTTGGAAAATTCATCCCTTCTCCAGTGCCACTGCTTGTACATTATTTCTCCATGTTTACAGCTCAAGCATAAATTTTATAAACATCCTGCTACCCAACAACCACATTAAAATATAACAACATTGCAGTATATACAATTGGGTAAAAAGAAGCACTGGAAAGAGTGTTCATCTGGTAGCACTATATGATCTGAAAAAAAAAAAAAAGAATCTGGAGAAACTAAATTTTAGTTATTTTAATCCCATTCATCAATAAATTCCAAATTAAAACAAGGTATGCAAAAAAATGCTCAGCGTTCCTGCAAAACATACTAATCATCTGATCACTCCATCAGTTGCCTGGCACACAATGCAAGTAATTAAGGTTTCCTGCTCTTAAAAATACTGCACTTCAGATTTTTCTGTTCTATAACAGCTGTAAAATAAGTCTTGCCTTGAGATACTATTGTATCTGGATTTTTATCATCTTCCTCTTGCTAAATCCAATAATTGTTTCTAACACATTAATAATGTGTATTAAAGTCTCTTAGGTGTTTGAATGATTTGCTGTGATACTTTGAAAGCATTCCTCCCAGACCAAACTCTATCTTTCCAGAGCTAATAACATAATTTTCAGATCTTTTGGGAGACAATACACATTATATTCACTAGATTTTCTGCCTTCATTTTCTGTGCACATATAAATTATCAGAGGACTATTTACATGCATGGAGAATGCAAACATATGAAGAAGATCTTATTATCATTACACTGCTAAATGTGGTTTCTGTAGTGAAAAATGTAGTATTTAAATAAATAAATAAATTATAACTATAAGCAGTACGTGTGTATGGTATTTTTTTGTAAGCTATTTTGTAGTTGCTAAAGAATTTGTAGCTCAAATGCAAATATTAAAGCAGCACCACTCTTTTCCCCCCAACAAAACAAACAGCCTTCCCATTCATTTCAAACCATTCTCCAGTGGTTACTTTGTGTTTTATTCTGCTTTTTTAGTTTGAAATGTATTCATGAAATGGGACAAGAAAGAATGAAGTAAAGACCCCTTTCCAAAAACGTACTGAAGGAATGCTATTTTCATGAGTTCTTATGCTTGACACACTACCGCCAGCATATTTCACAGTCCTTTAAAAGGACACATGAGGATATGCAATTATAGCTTTTTATTATAACAGAGAGAGCTGTTCAGATGCAAGATGCTCCATACTAAAAGACTACTGTAACTCAGTATCAGAAGATGCTTACTCATCCAGCAGAAGCTGATGTCAAGAATTGCAACAGACCTTTCATCTGCGTGGGCTTTTGTGGAGACACTGTGATGAGAAACCTAGTCTACTCCTCCCCGAGGAAAAGACACAAGAAGGAAATTGTAGCAACATCAAGAGCACTGGGAAGGGAACCTGATCAGAGATCTGATTCATACGAGCCGGGCTCCAGCTACAAGCCAAACACACGCTTGAACACTTTTTCAAGGAAGCTAAAATAAATATCTTCTACTTTCATCATTATTGCCCAATAAACTATACTTTTTATTATGCATACCTTCCAGCTAATGGTGTGCAAAAACATGGCTTCTCACTTGAAATAGGAGAGTCTAAATCTGTTTAATAGCCTTTAAAACTTTATGATAGGTATTAACTCAAAAAGTACTTACAAAGTTTTAAATCCTTACAAAGCCAGGTGCAAAATTAAAAATTTTGACCAGTCACTATATTTGTTCCTGGTTGTTTGGGATTTTAAGTTACTTAGACTTTTTAAAAGTCATATACAAAATTTGCAGCACTGCAATCCCAGGCTATCATACTAGCAATGCTTTATACTTATAGATTGTAAGGCCAGGGCAACACAGTGGTTCTACAGTGAATGTTTAAATAGCTATTTCCATCTCAATATATTGGAGAGAATAAGTGCATTAAGAAATATATGTGTAATTCATGAAATTTCTTCAATGGTAAATCCCAAATAACCTAGTAGTGGTGCAGATCTATAGGCATGATATGGTCTAAGGTACATATTTCACCTCCAACTTTGTTGGGACAGAAGTTCACAGTATGAAATTGGAAGGTAAAAAGATGTGGTGCCTGAAAGAAAATTAAAAAAATAAAAAATAGATCTTTTCTCTTGATTGGATAGTGCATTTTTGTTAATTGTCAAATAAAGTAAATGGGATGGAAGTTGGTTATCTCCTAGAAGCCAGGATTACATTATAAAGTATTTTGATTACATTTTTAGATCTGCTATGAATTTATTTTCTTGCCTCGAGATGGACAATTTAGTGTCTCCAATACAACTCAACAATATTCCAAAGAGCGTGTGCGTTTCTGTCTAGCTTATGTTTCTATGAAATGAACACAGCTTACAAATATATCAAATGTGTTATTGAATTACAGACTGTTTTTCAGAGATCTCTCCTACCTCCCTGGGCTTCTTAAGGGCTTACCGTAATGAGCAATATTGTACACCCTCAATTGTTGTACACAATATGTGTACACCTTCGACTCGTGCAAGTTTTATTACATATGTAACTGGATAATCAAATATCTTGGAGATGGAGAAATACTGCTGTTTCAGATTTAGAAAGCTGCAATTGTTAAGAAAAGCAGGGGAGAGAAAATATTTTAATAACAACTAAATAGAGGATCTATACCTAGATGCATTATCAATGTGATCTATTTGTTTTAATCACTCAGATTTATTTTATTCAGAGGAGAAAAAGAAGCTCCCAAAATTCTGGGTACTTCATCGATTAGGCTGCACCAAGGCACAATACTTACAAAGAAAATGAGCATTTGAGTGAGGTTCTTCCTCTTCCTAAATTTTCTTAGTTAAATACTTGGGTAATTAGTGTAATACAGCAAAATGAGATGGGAAAATTTTACAGATGGACAAGCAAGAGTCCATTTGTCTATTACATTAATTAATTGAATTTAATCTCTTCATGCATCAAATTGAAAATAAACCATTTTGGGCCATTAAGTCTTTTAATTACTTGAAACTTTTGAGTTAATGACAACCACAAAAAGCTTAAAAAGCATATAAATGTAAATAAAATTTATAAATATATAAAACCTTCATAGACACAGTCGAGAAACATATGCTCTTCTTTCTCCAGTACTACTTTTGCCATTTATTACAGAAGACAACTCTGCTTTTAATCATGGTTCATTTAAAAGAGAGAAATACTCCTAAGTAAGTGTTCAAGGTCTCTGGACCTTAGACTTGTATGAAGACTTCTCTCTTCAAAAACAGATTTTCCTAATTGCTTTCTATCGAACTGGATGTTTGTAAAATGTTTAATTTTCACACTTCAAAAGATGTAAAAATCTCTGGAACTACTCATATTCTTAATCTGAGACATTTTATTACATTTAATAAGCAATACAATGTGACTGGTAAATCATGTCAAGAAGTTTAACAACAAAATTAAACTACCTTGGCTTGAAAGTATCACTAGATGAATCACAACCAGTGACAAACCATAAGTAAAATTGATCATAACAGATTTTCATCTAGTCTAGATGAAAAGCCTACTCCAGTAGCGGCTGGATGAGTGTTAAAATTTCATCAGACTTCTACAAGTAGTCATAAAATGAAGAAGCCATTAATTAAATCTGCAAATGATGCAATACGTGGGAAGACAGTTAAGTGCTAGACAGATGAAAAGAAAAAGTGGGCCTATGTTGATAACAATTACCAAAATGAGAATTAAAAAAAAAAAGGTACTTAGCACTTCTAAAGGAGATAAGTTAAACTTTACATGTATAAAAGGCATTAGATTTATGTTTCTATATATATGCAAAGCAGAATTAACAATAGACCAAAAAAATCTAAGACTGAAAATGGAACTGATAGCTAACCACCCCATCTCCTAAATATTAAAACCTGAAAAATCCGCAAATGCCATTCCAAAACCCCAAAATTAGGGTGCTACTCTATAGCAGAAACTGCTCCTTGATTTATAGCACAGAATATATTGAAAATCTCTCTACAAAATTTGGTAGTATTTCATAAACTGTCTAAAGAAAAAAAGTTCAGAAATACATTGGATGCTCTAATTCACCTCTAACTTACTCATTATCACCATCTTGTGATTATCAGTCCCTGGGGTATCTCAGGACTCACAGGGTACTGCCAAACAAAAAACAGCCAGCAGAGACCAATAGTTTAGCCCTCAAATTCCTATCAACACCAGAACTTTGTATCATCAGCTGATGACGCTTCAATAAAACCCCTACTGCTGCTTATGTTGCCCTATTGAGTAGGATTTATTTCTGTTAATGAAGTGTTCTGATACAGACAGGCTATGCAACTACAGGCCAAATGACAACAACCATGAATCAAAATTGTTATCTTTTCATATGGTCAATCAGTTAAATGTTTGGGTTTGTTCTTCACAAGTTACTGGATCTAAGTTACTATAGCAATGAAAATATTACTAAGTTGTTCTCTGTTTATAGTGGAGTTTCATTGTAGCTTTTTTTTTTTTTTAAACCAGAAGTAAAAATGTGTTTACCTTTATTTTATGTTGATATTGTTGTCTCTTCTATGGTGTAACTCTGATTTTATAGGCCATTCCTGTTCTGTGTTTCAGGAATAGCATCCAGATCTTCACCAATCCCCCACAGTGCCTTACATAAAGCTGCATATTTTATCCCATCTTACTTGGCTTTCATGCCCACCCACATGAGACACATTACTCAGATTCAAAGATTATAGCATTGTTATGCTGATGATACCTAGATTTATTTCTCTATTAAACATTAATGATGCAGTATCCTGGCATAAATTTAGAGTGCACTTTCAGATGTACAAACTTGAAGATAGCCATGAAATATATCTATTTCAAAAATTTCATACCATCAATAAATAGTCAACTGCTACTCTTTTACCTTGTCTCTTCCAAATAATTAATCACAAAACTAATTTCTGTCTGTATTTTCATCCACTTCTGGTAACACTGAAAATCAGCAGAGAAAATAACCAAAACCTCTTTATAGGAATTAATACTTCTGTAAAGATAACATAGAAATCAGTTATGTACAATTTATTGTTGAAACATTAATTTTCTTATATCCTTTAATAGTAGAATTACACTTGTGATAGACACTGACATAAGATGGGAATGCTTTTTCAAAAAACCTCTTTTTTTTCCATAAGACAATTTTAGTAATTAAATTAAAACTAAAACACTAGACTTAATCAGACACCCCACTATGGTACCAATCTTTCACTACTGAGTACAGCAGGAGAGACACAAGACATGTAAAACAGCCCAAGCTGGTTTGGGGGAGTCACCATTTCTAGCACCGTTAATAGAGAACACTCAGTAAGAGAATTCCTGTTATCTATCGTTCAGCAAATTTTTCACAATTTAAGCAATCTGCTGCCTCAGCAAAATGCTTTGCTTGTAGTTTGCCTGTTTGCTTTCACAATGTAGCTCATGTTCTCCATCACAGGATCTGAAAATGTAGGGATCCTTGCAAAGGCAACAGCAAACTATGAAGGCAAGTGAAGGAAGAAAAATAAGAGGTTGCTGCCTTCCACAGAATTCTGCATTTTTTTCATCCCACAACATTGGTGTTGCAGAAGTCAGTTCTGAAATCAATACTTGCTCTAATGACATTGGACACTTTTGGGGGGACAGTATTTCAAGTAAATAGTAGACTTCCCACTAAACTGGCTGTACAATAAAATATTTTTCAAACACATAAATATAGCTAATTTTCTTCCTCATAATAAACCATACTCTCCTTGGGACCAAATCCTCAATTGTCCTCTATCTAATGTCTTCTTGAAAGGAATCAGGCAATAAGATGTAAGTGCAGGCTTTATGTTTTACAGCGGTTGCATTTTGCTGGAGCAATAGTAGCAGGAACTAATCAAGGAAGGCGCAATATGAGTTGGGCCTGTTTGGAGAGGAAAAAGAAACCAAAAATGGCTTGCAAAATTGAACTTAGTGTCTTGAAATCTTTACAAAGTAACCTGAAAGTGTGTCTATCTGCAATTGGAAAGTACTTAATTAACGTGCTGGGTTATTGTGCTGGTATGCTATAGAAAGAAAACAGCACACACTTAAATCAAATCCAACAGAAGAGCAGAGTGCAAAAGTGCAAGCCAATTCACCGATCATCCATAACAAAAGACAGTAGGACTCACTGCTTACAAGAAAATTCTGTCTTTTTGAGTTATATTTCACTTTTTCATTAAAGTCTGATATTTTAGAAGCTCGACCTTGCTATGGAATAGTAGGTTATGGCAGCCCACAGGGAAAATGAGACGTGTTACATACCAAGAATGATGAATTTGGAAACATCACAAGGCTCATGGGGTAGGTTGCTGTCCAGCTGGCCCGTATTTTGTGATGCATTCATCAAAATAGCATCAACTACAGTAGAAGTTAATCCTGTCACAACATGCTAAAGTGGAACAAGCTGCATTATGATTCCATGCCGTGGAACAGCCTTCAGTAAAGCCTTCATAAGCCTTCAGTAAAAAAACACCACACACAAATGCAAGTCTTCTAAACAACATCATGTAATTCTCCACACGTGCTCAATCACAAATTGTGATTCATGCTAAATCAGGGGATGGGTACCTCAGACATCAGTGGAGCTTTTAGGGGAACAATGCAAAATTTCTGCCCATGCACTGCTCTTACTGGAGAAAAAATTGCAGGGTTTTTTTTTGTTTTGCTATAAAATACCTCATTCATTAATGAAAAGTTTTAAATATTAAGCATCCAAAACCACAAAGGCAGTAATCTTAGAATAAGTTGTATCTTTAGACACCTCATTTTTCTGTAATAATAGGTTAATTCTGTCTCAGATATCAGTATTAACTTGATCTAATCTCAGCACCATAGAATGTACTTTTGGATGAAAATCCGCCCATTTTATTTGAAAAAAAAAATATTTTACCTATGAGGCAGAAAATACCAAACCATAGTGCAAAGCATGCAAAATGTAGTACCATGACCACCCCTCCCTACCCCCAAAAAAACCCTCCAAACCAAAAAACCCAACAACAACCAAAACCCCATCCTCAAAAAACTGCTTAGGTTGTAGCATGTGTAAGAACAAAAAGAATAATCTTGATCCTTCCACGGCTGGATTGTTGAAAATATTGTCCTTTTCAGAATTGAGGGCTTTCTTGGTTTTGTTTTGAGAAAAGTTCCAATTTGTTCAAACAATCTGGCACAGGACACAGCTATATTTATTCTTATATAATGTGTTACTTACAAAATCCTCTCTTCTCACAGTACAGGCATGATAATACAATGGTGGTAGCGTCAGGTACAGTCCAGTGCACTGGACACTGCACACTAATGAGCAGACCAATTTCTGAGCACATACATTTCATGGTTTAATAGTAGCAGCATATGAAATGAAAAGGAACGGCATTTAAACTATGCCAATTTATGATCCACTAAGAATCTCACTGTATTATTTTTCAAGCCAGGTAAAGACAGATTAGGGTTTTAAAATTACCTACTTAAACTGTTAATACCAATCTGATTAGCTAATAGCTTTTGTATTATGAACATTCATTTTTACTTTGAAATATTGACACAAAGCCATCACACTTGTTACCTCTACTAAACTGGTATAAACTAATAATGCAGTATCGCAAATTTAAATATTTTACGGAAATATTAAGAGAAAAAGCTGGTGCAGTTTCCTGTTAAAGAATAATTCTTGACATTCAGAGACTTCAAAGCACTTCAATAAATGGCAAATAAGGAAACCAAGGCACAGAAAGGAAAAATGACCTAACTGAGATCATACAGAACATCAGTAAAAGCATGAGGTCAGAGAACAGGTTTTCAGATAATGAATACAGAAGCTTCACTGCTAAATCATGCTGTGGTGAAAAAAAAAAAAAAAGAAGGTATAGAAAGGTAAAGGAGAAATTTCAGAACAATCCTCAAAACCCTGAGTAACATTATAGCTACATATACAGCATAAAATGGCAATGACACTGAAAAAGCAAAACCACCAATATTGATACCAATTCATTGTTCCCTTCGGGGTTGTAAAATATATTACAGCATTTTATCTTCAACAAGTACCTAATTAACATAAGAATTACTTCTGCAGTTTTGCAAAAGCTGTCAATTTATTTGAGTGATAATTCTGTGTAAATGGTAAAATGAAAATTTTCATATACAATGTGCTTTGGTAATAGTACCTACAACCCAGGCACGGACTATTTCTGTTTGTATAGACTCCTGTATCATTTTGCGACAAAGAGAAACGCTCTTGATAAGACTGAACTTCAATTGCCATATCCTTATGAAAGTTCTTCCTCCTTCTAATATTTTATCTTTTTTATTTATTCTTCCTTACCACAAACTATACAATGCACATTTGTGGGTTGGTTTTTTGGTTTTGTTTTGGGGTTTTTTTGCCTGATAGTGTGTAG
Source organism: Scolopax mira (assembly GCA_004320125.1). Lineage (NCBI taxonomy): Eukaryota > Metazoa > Chordata > Aves > Charadriiformes > Scolopacidae > Scolopax > Scolopax mira. The sequence continues at coordinate 91,398 of BJBW01003419.1, forward strand.
GGATTGTTTTTTTAACCACCATGCTTTTCAGAGAAGAAATTTACATGTTTGCATTTCTCATGAAGAATTACCAAGTTACCATCCCTTACCTGCAACAGCTAGCTACAAGAGAAAGGGAATAATTCTTAAGGTTTTTACATCATTGATTACTTCATCAAGAATGTTGGCTTTCAACTGATAGTGTGTCACTAGTTGCATCCCTCAGTTGCACTCAAGATTTGCAGCATGGCTCTCTGTGACCATACTTGCAGCATTCCCTCTTGAGAAATGAAACAACATGTTTTATGTTCTCTGGGCACTCTGGGGACACCAAGACTTGCCATACATGAGAGTGTTCTGCCTTCAACCATCAAGCACAAAAATCATCTGACTCCAGTGAAAATTTTCTTTCACATTACACCACTTGGCAACACTGGCTCTCAACCCTGCCCATGGAGCACCTGTGTGTGTGTTACCACTGGCAACCATGCACCACAACCTGTGTGTCAGCTTGCTTGAGTCCTTGTTTTCCCTCTCATAACTCAAAGTACAGTTTTTTTCTTTCGCTTCAACTAAATTGCTGCAGGCACAAGATGCACTGAAAGAGAAGCCACATCCCACATCCCTGTCCCTCTATCCCTTTATGCCAGCTCTAGAGATCAGGAAGCTAAAGTAAAAGTTGGTGCAGGTAGACACCCCCCCCCACCATGTCAAATGACTCACACTGTGGCTCCATGATCACTACATTCAATGCTACATTGAAAGCAAAAACCACTTCAGTAAATCTTGATGTTGGCGTGCCATAAGCGTAGTGACATTACACCATTATTAGTTACTGCTTTTCTTCCTTTCTCTGCCCTAAACAAAGAAAAAATATCCAACTCATCCCATAAGATCTAGCACCGGTTGACTGAATAGCTGTCAAAAAATGAAAGAAATTGACATTTGGAGCTAAAATACTATGTAAACATCTTCTTACTCCTTTACTTGGGGGTTTGCAGGATGCTAGATAGAGCACAAAAGACATTTCAGTTGAATTTGAGTAATACATTTAAGGATGGGTGCTTCTGAAAACATTAAGATAAATTTTTCTACATGAAATATTGATTAATAGATATAGATATTTATGTCTTGCCAGCCTTACATTAATTTTGTTTACATTGAGTTTTCCTAGCAAACATAAAACTACATCTTTAAGGCTTCCCTTTCAATAGCTTCAGGGTTTTGGCACTACGGTATATATGATAATTGAACTATTTTTAATGACCAAGTTGAAAATACAGTTAACAAAATTATTACATTTACATTTATTTAAAAAAGCAAGTCTATCACCTAACTATACTATGTGGAATTTTGAGATTGATTATTCAAGAATTTAAAATATTACATAGGCTGGCGACAATATATACCCACCCATGCCCAAATCCGAGCACACACACACTCTTGCCATTTGCACCACCTCAGGCTATTTGCACCTCATTTAAAATTTAAACTGGTTTCCACTTCTACGTGTGAATTCTCAAGCCAAGGTCATGATTCTTTTGACCCCACATTCAAAAACCTGTTGGATCAACAGAGTATCAGGTTAAACTTTAGTTCACTTCTTTACACCAGCAAGATCTTACCCCTCCACAGCACATGAAGTGTCATGGAATGACATGAAGGGTCAAAGCTTGAGCTCCACAGTCTCATCCTGCAGCCCTACACACTCTTACACAAGCAATGGCTTGGGTAAGACCTAACATCATAGGTTACTGGTGTGGCAAGCTCTCTAAGACAGCAGACTACCCTGACACCTGAAAATAACTGTCCACTGTGGGGAAAACAGAACAGCCACACAGCAAGGACTATGTTGTCCCTGAGCCCTCTGCTTTCCTGGAGACCTGAAGCGATACACCAGCCAGCTGCAGCCTTGCAATAGCCTTGATGGGCCTCCTGCTGTTCCTTCTTACGAGCACCAGCCCATCTCTGACATGCCAGGGAGCCAGGTGAGGAGCTCAGGCAGCACCCTCGACAGAGAAGTGAATGCCTTCCTCAACTGGCTCACCAGGCTGTCTGGTGAGAACTAGTGCAAAATCTGCAGCAAACTGCCACTGACAGGCTTAGCTGGAGCGAATCACATCTTCAGGGAGGAGTTAGGCTTCCCTGTAATCACTTACTGTTCCCAATTTCATCATATTGCCCTTTAAACTTGCTAGTCCTGGCATTAAACAGCTCTCGAACTGGGACAGCCAGCAGAAAATTGACTACTTTTTGCAGAGTTAAGATGTAGGTCCATAACACGAGTGAGAAGTTCAGCATCACTGAAAGGGGCAGCAGGAGGACACAACCACAAGCAATTCTCAGATCAAAAGCACATACAAATAAATAGTTACCACAGTCATTAAAACCTACAGAATCAAACCTGTTCATTAAAAGTTATGTCCATTTTTGATGCCAGAGAATGTGTTAAATACATTCTAATGTAAAAAATGGTGATCAAGTTGGCAATTTTTTAAAATATTACCAAGTATAATGACAAGCCCTTCAGCTTGATTCCTAAAGTTGAACTTCATAGACCAAGTGACAGACAGCAAAATGGTTCAAGGAAAAACAATATTGGATAGTCATCACATCCCTACCACTAAGGTTATCACTCGCTCAGTTGAATAACCTCTAAATTAGGCTTACCAAGCTATTTCAGTGAGTTTTTAAAATTTTAACTCTCCATTAGTCTGTGCTGCAGCTTTCCACATACTTAATATGAACGATTTACATTACAAAAATTACAGAATTATGTGACCAGATTAAAAAAGTAGGTTATGTCACTGGCCTGCATTATGTCCCACCATGAAGCCTAATGTTGACATTGGCAACAACATCAAGATCTTATGGAATCCTCTGTTTATTTAAATTAAAAACTGACACGAGTATTTTAGAAAATATAACAACTATAATAACAGTTTTCAAAATGTCTGAGATCAAATGCATTTGCAAGTCTTCCCCAAGCATAATTAAGGGTATTTTTTTTTTATTACAATATCAGGTATATTCAATAAACAAAATAACAAATATTTCACTAAGCAGCATATAATTGACAATTAGTGTTAAGTGGCTATCATTTTATGAGATCATTGAAATGTATGAATTTTGTAAATATTGTTAGTAAATGTTTATAAATACCATTGCTGGCTTGAGGTAGGAAACCAGAACCAGTTTAAATTATTTGAAAGCAGTGAATGGATTTAAATACAAGATAATAATTGGGTTTCAGTTATGGATTTTACTTTAATTTAAAAAGAGGTAGTTTGTAATATACCAGCTATAAAAATAAGCTCTGCTAAATTTTATTTTTAGCTTATCATGGTTGAAGATTAAACTAACACATTATACAAATTACATATTTTGTCACAATATGCATATGCACTTTTAAATCTGCCTCTGAAATCAGAACTAAAATTAAATCCTCCAAGAAATTTTCTTCTCTTTTAGAATTTTAGATTACCCAGATTTCAAATTCTGCTTGTGGATAAGAACAGACACACACAAAAAAATCAATATGAATCTTAAGACATTTATTAATATTGTTAGCACAAGAAATTTCTTATACTGCATATTGACCCATGTATTACTTGTACAACACAACATGATCAAGTTTATTACTACATAAGGATTTAGCTTCCCAAGAACAAAAAGAATGTATACAGTAAAAGGAGGAAAAAAAAATTTCAGATTTTTCCTTCCTTTTATGTACAGGTAAATTGAATTAAATTGAGAATGACTGCTAAATAAACCACTTACTAGTTTAATTCATCAAAAGGTAAATCTAGATACAAAATCAGGTTTAAGATGTATATTTTGGACCTGTGCCAAAAATTGAATGTTATTTTCCTCTGTTCACAGAGCAATATTTTAAGTAATGAGAACAAAACTTGTTTGCAAATGTAAACACAATGAAGCAATCCTTAATTAGCACATGCAAATGGAAATTCAGAAAATTACTTATTATCTGCAATGTTCAAAATTATAACTTCTGTTTATACAAATTTAGAGATTATATTCTGTGTAATTACGTGTAAATTTTAAAGATATGCATTAATCATAATTTGTCTTTGCAAATAGGATTAATTAGTGTTTGTAATAGCATATGCAAGTGGAAATTAACTGTGAATCATACTTGCTCAAGTAATATAGACTAAATGAAGCCAACATCTTTTTTTTGGGTTGCTTTTTTTTTTGTAAACAAGGCGAACTACGGACTTCAGTATCGTTTTGGAAACTTTCATAGTAAAGGAAAATATAGAAAAGCACAGATTGTGCCCAGGCAAAAGACACTGCAATGCATGGTGCTTATCGTGGACCAGAACACCTGGTGGAGTGCGACTGGTTTGCACAGATCACAGCCCCAGAGCTAAGGGTGCAAAACCAGGAGACAACCGAGAGAAGGTGACAGAGTATTTACTTCTCTCTGCTTCAGAAGTGATAAATACCTGCATACCTGCACCGGGGCCTGCTGTGTGATGCACAGTTTTGTTACAAAATTGGATGTGATTAGAAGCCAATTGAATATACTACAAAGGTTATACACAGCCAAACAGTGGCAAAAACCTGCTTTCTGACAAAACCGCATCACATTGTACTTTACTAACGTATACTGCATTATACTTAAAATTCTAATGTGTTCTGCAAGCAGGTAGAAAAATTCAGTTTCTTTTTACAAAGATAAAATATTTTATAAATTCTGAATGAGCTGTTCCCTGCTCTCTCCAGTCACAGTGGAAGGAATAATAGTAATAATAAAACCAAAAATAAATACTGTCTACCTCATCCCAATTTTTTTGGATAAAGACTGATAGAGAATGCAGCCTTTAAACTCCATGGAAGGGAAGCAAGGCATAACTTTTAAATAAATTTTTAATTTGAAGAGCTAAATCAAGGAAACAACAAGCAATTGCTGTCCCCCAAGTTCTAACAACTTGTAAATAGCTTCTACTTCAATCTTGATATATGTATTCATATGAATGTACAAAAATGTCATAGAATTCTATCTATGCCACACAAATAAATGAACAACATATTCAATTTCAGATCCCACTATAAAAATAAATGGATAGACTCCATCTCTGACACACTTCACAGCAGCTTATCTGCACCTTTTAAGGGCAAAGCAGATTTCTACTCTAGTAACGGTGAAACCTCTTGCAGGCAAACACAGTGGAAAGTCCCTGCTTCCAGGATGTAGCAATTTCATGCGTTCATATAAAGTGACACAGCAATTAATACTCATTAGTATAAGATAAAGCTTTTGGCATATTTCATGTGCAAAAGGTTCACATTGGAAAAATCTCCATTATGCTATCTGAGAATACAGTGTGGAAAAAAGGAGATGCAGTAATGAAAAAGACCTCCATTAAAAAAAATAATAAACAAAATCAAACACAAAAACTCACAAAACTAAACATAAAATAAAATAATAAACCCTAACAAAAAAAATACCACCATAAAACTTTAACATAGTTATTATTTTTCTCCACAAAACCTACCACCTCTTCATATTTATATAAAAAGTTGTGTCTGGGTCATTTACATTACAAAGGTACATAAAATTCTAACAGTTACCTTCATCCAAATCCACAAACTATATTAGGATTTTGAAGGATGTGAATGTATCTGGTACTTAAATAATTCTCTATATTTGGACCAATGCTGTGAAATTTAGCATATTAGGTGTCTACTAATAAGTTCTATGTGTCCGCAAAATCTTCAGTGAAGATAAGGATCTGTGTACTGATCTCACCCTGTTCACCAACAAATGTCAGGGCTGATTTGCTTTAGAAACCAGTTTATTATTTCTGAAAGTACTATTAAAGATGGTGGCTTATGTTTTGTTAAATGAACATCCTGGACCTTAAACACTCATTTAGCACAACTTCAGAGCCCGCTGGTAGAAGCATATGACACTGCTTAAACTAACTGGTTTCCTGAAACAAGGAAAAATACAGTAAGATGTTGAGACACTGAAGCTGACATTTGCTGCAGCAACTAACAATCCCTTTGAAAAGATAATGTTATTAAAATATATGAAAAAAACCCACTCTGGATATTTTTCATTTATGTTATAATAGCCTTAGAGGTCTTTTGACATTCTATGCTGTGATTTGGATTTTGTTTCCATTTATGGATGTCTAGTGATGAAATTGTAATCCTTGTGCAGGTAGTATAATTGGGTACAATCATAAATTGGTTTCCCAACTTTGCCTAACTTGAAAAATCATAAGTAATTTAGACTAAAAAAAAAATGCAGAAATACCGTTACTAATAATAGATTAATTAAATTTATCAGAAGTAAAGCACCACATTACATTCATTACTTAAAAGCAAAGGGCAAGGGGAAGTAACTGTTGGAACAACGTAGAATAGAAACAAAGCTGAAATGAGTGTCTTCAGCCAAAGGAAAGCTGCCCAATATCATCAAAATACTAAATTCTCCTGACTTTACTACAACCTAGAGTTCTAAAAGTGAGTTTTAAGAATTTTATGGGTATTTGTGTGCAACAACAAGAGCAATTAGATCTGTACTGAAGTGTACAGACTAGCAGTATGAAAGGAATATATCATGTCAGTGCTCTCTCTGCACCCTATGGTTTACTGTGCTAGAATCTTCCAGCAACATGTGGCATGATAAATATACAACAGTTTAGACAGAACAGTGGCATGACCTACTGAAAAGTCATTACATTATGGAATATAAGGTACTGCAAAGCACCAATGCAAAGGAAGGCTGCTAGTAGTCTAAAAAGTTTTCTGTAGATACCCAAAAGAATTTAAAAATATTTTAGTTAAATTGTACACCTGCATGGTCAGCTGAAAATAGCTGTTTTCTATGTAGTCCAAGTTGACAGTACACAGTAAAGCTCTCCTGATACTTGCCAACCAGAATCTGTTACAAATAGTTCAAGAAAACCAAAGGCTGGGTAAACAAGTTTTACAGAAATATATTACTTGATACAAAATAGAACAAACCAATATAATTTTGTAGAAATTTTAAAAAAATATAAATTTACATTAGCATCCACAGAACTGAGAATGGCATTGTTTTCTTTTCACAGATTTTGAACATAGCAGCTAGCGTCCTGAACTATAGGAAAAATATTATTTCCCAGTCTCTGAAAATTATCTTTATGGGTAATTTGCCTTAGATATATTTTTTCCTCCCCTCCCCTCCCTGCCCCCCCAAAAAAAAGAAAAAGACTGAGGAAAAAGAGAAGTTAAAAGAAAAACTATGACTTTCTGGTTTCTGTTATTGCTGAATTTTTAGAAGCATGCTTTATGGGTGATAAAAACAATGTTTTATAGAAAAGAAAGAAAGGAGAGGATGAGCCAAATGGGACTGTAATGTGGAGAGAGAATAAAAACAATACAGCAAGATAAAAGGAAATGAGCAAAGGAGCAGCAGCAGGGGAAAATAATGAGCCAGAACAAAAGCCCCACCACTAACAGAGTTTGCAAATATTCCCAACAGCAAGAGAAATTTGCAGACATGGCAACAAGAGATTTGAGAAAGGCAGAAAAAACCTGGGACTTAGGAATGCAGTCCGCCAACTCATTTCTTCCCTTCCTGCCTCAGAGAGTATAAAAAGCTCTTCAATCCAAGCATTTGGCACCTTCTTTTGGTAACATATGCCCCATAGATATAATATCTCCCTAATTTGTTTCCTAGCATAAACATGTTCAACAAAGAATAATAATGCTAGCAAACTACCAAAAATACCTTTTAAAAAATAATGAATATTGGATACTAGTTTTATCACTAATGTAGATGATGAGAAATACATAAATTAAACTAATATCATAACGAGTAATCAAACTAAACCCAATCTAAGCACATATTCCTTTAAGGATGTTGTCAGGATAGAGAATCACAAGGAAAATAAACTCCTAAAAAACAGGCCTATCAACAATTATCAGTCTTCAGGTTAAGAAAATTTCTAACCTCCTTTGATAAACTGGGCACTTTACTGGTAAGATCACTCTACACTTGTTTTTCATTTTACTTTCTCTCTACTACAAGTCAGTCTCAGAAAAGAGCACTGAGATATGAAGACATTCAGAAGACCCATGGATTGTTCTCAGTGGATACTTGTTGTAATGGGAAATATTAAAAAATAAAGAAAATACTGGATGGATGTTGATGCACTCTGATGGGTTCATAAAGGTTTTGTTTTCCTAGTTTTGCTCTTGTTCTGTCAAATGCTTGCCCGTGTTATTTTATCATTCATTCAAATCACATCTAGGATTTCCATAATAAGGACATTTTTAAAGGTTTTGCTATTTAAGTTACTGTTGAGTTTACACCTGTACTGTTTTAAAGTTTTGAAAATTTACTTCTCTAGCAATACAACAGAAGGTATAAGCAATGTATGTACACAGATTTTATTCCAAACTCTGTGAGACTATTATTATTTTGCCAAGTAGTTTATTCTGACAGATTAACTTGCCAGTGTTTGACAGATGATGCTTGTGAAATGTCTACCACAGAATTTGCAGCTGAAATTTGAAAGGTAAATTCTACCTGCTTTCAACTGCTATTTGGTTGCCATCAAGCTTACACACTCTCAAGTGTTGTACAGATTTAACAGAAAATGTGATGAAGAATTCTGTTAACAAAGATGTGACACACCACTTGATGGAATGTTTTCAGAATAATAATACTAAATGCAACGCTAATCCACTGACAGTCCAAGGACAGAACTGCCTTCTAAAAAATATGTTATGTTTACTTTGGTCTTATTTATACAAAATTTGATTGCTAGATTATTTTGAATGACAATAGTGGAAGACTGTATCCCATCAGAACACATAGTAAGTACTGGTTTCCATATTTCTAAAAAGTAGGCCTTTTTACTGACATCAAAGACCATCTTCTCCCTAATACATTGAACGCAGTCCTAGCTACACCCAAATAACCTTTAATACAAACACTGTCTTAACTCTCTACTACAGAAAAAGAATTCCACTATTAATGCAATTTAACACAGTATCCCAATCGATTTATTGATTTTTCAGGCCAGCTTGCAAGCAAAACTCCGATTTTTGTGTAATTCATGAAGGCTAATTGTTCTGAGAATGTAATTAAAAAGTAGCAACAAAACTTGTAAACCTTTTCTTTCTAAGTCTTCGACCATCTGTCTGCCACACTCAATGCAATGCCCAGCTCCTGTAGCAAAAGAAGGTCTCCTGGCCTGAGGCACCAATGAAACCATTTCTCTTACTCCAAGGATGAATTCATAGTAGTTATCATCAACCAGAGGTCTCAGTGTATTTTGGAACAGAAGTTATGCTTAAATTTCACTAGTTTTTTAATTTGCTCAATGTCTAAACTCACACATGTAATGAACCATTTTATAATACTATCCCTAACATCTTAACAGATCTGTAAGTCTAGGGAAGCATTTTCCTAACATGAAAAACAATTACAAGATTATTAACTTTCATCTGATTCAGGTCAGCTGTGGGGTTGTACTTTGCTTTAGCTTTTGCAACAGGTTTAGGTGGCAAGGTTTTGGCAGCAGGAGGGCTGCAGCAGGGTGGCAAAAGATCAGGGGTGCCCCATGCTGGACACAAATGCTTCTTGGTGGCTCCACAATGCCCACAATGACACAGTCATCAGTAAAGCTGGTGGCACCTCTGTGAAAATATATTTAAGAAAGTGCAAAACACCAGAAAGCAGAGGAGTGAAGGAAAACAGAGTGAGAAAAGGCCCTGCAATCACCAAGGTCAATGAAGAAGAAGGGAGAGGAGGTGGTCCAGGCACTTCAGCAGATATTCACACTACAACCTGCGGAGAGCATCGCGCCAGAGCAGGTGGATATACCCTGAAGGGACTGCAGCCCATGGGGAGTCTATGATGGAGCACCTCCTGGGGCACATTCAGCCCCTCAGATCCAGAACCCAATTAAAAAACAGGAAAAAACAAATTATACTTAACCTCATAGACCTGCCTTAAGCTCACTGGGATGCTCTCATCATGTCCAGAGTCCTGTGAAGAACACTATCTGTGGCTTCAGCTCATCTTATACTTAGTTTTGCAATTCAGAGAGCTTCTCATATAGAAATAATGTGCTCACTTCTGTCCATTTACCACAATGATTAAACATTCCTGGATTTATTTTGCCTATCCTGCTAGCTACAGTTTCTTTAGCAAGAATCTTAGAGCACCAGGGAACAGTTCCACAAGCCTTCAAAAAAACCTTGCAACGCTGGGAGTAGATACACGCCAACATCTGAAGAGACAACTGTTCATCATTAGTCTCAGGATTTCTATTCATGTTCTGCAATTAGTTGAGTTTTTTCAGGGTACCTGGATGATTGCGAAATATACAGAATCTTGAAAGATGACTCCACTGGAGCTGGATAAGAACACTGACCTGGTCCTTTAGCAAACTTCTAATCAGCAAAACTTGTCTTTTCTGTAATATCTGAAATTTGGCAATTTCTTAGAGGTTCTTTTGAAGAATTTTTTCATAACCTGACAGGGTTCCTGTAGTAGATTTGTATCTGCATTGGACTTTTCTACTCAACAATTTAACAGACTGGAAAATCAAATATAATGCTTCAAAAATAGATGCAATATTGTGCTTCACAGATGCACAAATATATATTCACACGGACACTTTAATTCTTCCACATTGGGAATCCCATGACTCCGGCACATACACTTAAAATTGTTTCATATGTTTAAGGTATGGAGATCCTACTGCTTCTATCCTCTATTCCTGTCACACAGTTGTGTTTTCCTCATTCTTCCCTAAAAGCATAATATTATGTCAGTAAAGGTGTTGGCATTTCTGTGCAAATATTTGATAGTAAGTATGTACCATAACACAATATAGATCAAACTCCCCTGTTTTAGTATCAAATTCGAAGCTTTCACTTAATTTCACCATGATAGTTAACATTAACAGCACCACCAAATTTTTCCTGGATGTTTTTAGATGAATAAAAATCTCCCTGAAAGTAATCAAGCTGGCACTGAACATAAAGTTGTAATATGGTATCTAATTCATGTGCTTTCAACTTCAGCATGATTTACACAAAAATATATCTTCACAAGTTTTTTTGTGGTGTTTTGCTAGTAACCAAACAGAACATTTTTTCCTATTATTGCTGGTATCCAGTAGATTCTGTTTTCAATTTAATGCCTTTTTGTACACTACAAAAGAAATGTATTACTATTCCCCAAATCTCATTTATAATCCTTTCTCTTCATGTGCCTTCTTGCTGTTCTATCATTAGTGCTAATATTCTGTTGACTCTTAAGAAGTAGAAAATTCCATTACTAAAAATGAATAAATGAATACTAAAAAAACACTGTATTGAAATGAACACAGAGTACACAGCCTGGATATAGTTCTCACTGCACTTCTATTGAGAAAGTAGCAGTAATAAGTCAGGGATAGAAATGACATTGTCTATTTCTATTATTGGTATAACATAGGCCATATATGCTAACTTTTTCCTCCTAAATTCTTTCCATTTTAACACTTATGTAAATGTGTGAAGCATATTGAAAGTTTAAAATATAATAGTGTATATATACCTAAAATATATACTGGGTAATTTAACACTGGGTAAATTCAGCTCTAGAAGATAAACCATTGATGTGCTAAGAACAATGAAACTTCCAACCCTTTCACCATGCACACCACAAACAGCCTCAATGATTAAGTTTCAAATTATTTTAGAGATCTGCTATAAATACTGAAAAGCTATAGGAATTCTTCATTGGCTTCAAATGAGGAACAGCAGAATAATTTATAATGCCAGTATTCACACTGTTCTGCATGTTTCCATATTGAAATTGCTTCAGAAGATTAAGGTTAAAAAAAAAACCCAACACTGACAAATGAAAAAATCTCCCTTCAATTCAAGCAGGATGTAAACTTTCTGCCTCTATCCCACCCCAGGCTTTTTGAGACTTGTCTGTGTCTCTGACTGCTTACAGTCACCCTTGTTCCAGCTAACCTCTCAACGCTTACCAGAGAGTATTTGCTCTAGCTGTACCATTTTTGCACCTGGGTTAATTTTAAATCCAATGATTCAATTTCTACATTGTCCCCTCTTATGTTGTATCAAACAGCATTCCACTCACACATTCGGAAGTCCCTAGAGGAAAGCGCAGAAAACAACCTCAGGTTATCTGGTACCACTTGCAAAGCATCAAATGCAGAAAGAACAACATGTGCTGGTTAAAATAACAAACCTCTGCACTTGTTAAATGTCAATGATCAGAATGAGAGCAAAGTATTTTGCCAATACCCTTATACCATTGTATCCTCATTAATAAGGTATTGCCATTGCTTATAACAAGACACAGGCTTTGGATCAAGCTAACAACATTGGCATCAAGATTTGTCTGGACTGACTGGATATTTGTTTGGCTTTTAAGAGCAGTTATCTAATGACCAGGTTACTATTACCTTTTTTGCATTGGCTCTTTTTCAGCTTTCCACAGTTGTATGGTGTAATGCCTCATATTGGGCATACATGGCAAGGTTTTGGTAGCAAGGGAGGGTACTGGGGTGGTTTTGTCAGCTATATCTGTTCGTATCTTACAGATACCAGTAACCAGCTTACCCAGTGAAGAACGATCTTCCAATAACAAATAAATCCAAATAATTCCAATAACAAATAATCCAAATAATTAGAGGCACTGGATGACACCAGAGATCTTGGGACTATGAACTCAGCAATTGTTTGATGGTTATTTGCCATCAAAGGAAAGAAATCTTTGAAGCTGGTAAAACCAGTTGTACAGATAACTGAGGTGTTATGTGAACTTGAAATCAATGAGGAGGAGCAAGGAACATGTTAACAAACATATCAGAGAGATACTAACTGAATTCCAGAATGAGGAGAAATCATCAACGTCAGACCCCTGCCAAGGAGTTGTGATACCAGATTTACTCTACTGCTACCACTCCCACAACGGACCTGAAACCATTCACCTTCAAATCAACAGGGGCTGTGCAAGAGTGATACATCAAAGAAAGGTATAGGCACTAAGGAACTTTATGTTTAATTTTTAACTGTTTGAATTAGACGTGATCCTATCCCTGTAACTGGAATAATTATTTTTAAAAAAGTCTTTGATCAGACTGTTAGGACTTTAATTAGACTAACACTAAATTGTTGTCTATGCATATAAGTGTGTGTTGCCCACGCTGATTGTGTCTCCTTGATATCTAAATAGTAGTTGCCAATCATGATTTTTTTCCCAGACCATTTGAATGCTATGTGAGCAAACCCAAACCTGAGTAATTTATTATTGGTATATTTTTACTTAGAAAAGCAGAAGTAAAACAAAGAAATTGTAAAAAAGGTAGTGGCAATGATGAGCAATTTCCGGAGGAAGTTAAAATCCCAGGAAGTTTTTACCCCCAAAGGGCCATGTTCAGTTTTGCGCTGCAATTACAGCTGCTAGTAACACCTCTATCAAGTGACAGGTTTAGAAATACACTAGCTGTTTGAGTATTTTCAGTGTTCTTTCATGGACTTAGGAGGAACAGGTAAAAAGCTTGTTCATCCAGGAAGTGAAAACAGTTGTTCTTCTCATTGGTATCCTGAAAACATTTTTTTCCCCTTCCATTCTTCTTCCCTGTCTTCTTTCTTACACTTTCTTGACTTACACAGCTTTTGCACAACCATCTCCATTCCCAATATGTATTTCTTTAAGTAAAATACAGATCTCTTTGGCAAAGCATCACAATGAAAAACGTTCTCTCTGTCCTGTTCCAGATAACAATATCCTACAAGGACTGAAAATATTACCTAATAAAGATGGTGATGAAAAGAGAAAGGCATGACAGGCAGTAAGAGATAGATGTTTCTATGCTCAACAATGATTACAAAAGAAAAAAAGGCAACAAATAAAGTCCAACAAGGAAGATGAAGTTCAAAAGGATAATAAGCACATGCTCATTTCCATCATTTCTTCAAATTACGTATCTGCTACTTAATTGTTTTTTCAAGATACTTCCAACAAATACAGTAAGAACTATGCAATTATATACACAAGGAACTTTCAGGAAGCCTGACCAAAAGGATGAGAGGATGCTGAAGAAGGCTGCTATGAACAAAAAAAGCACAGTTGATATAAGACTGATATAAGTAACACCACGTTAAGTGGTACAGAACCAGCCAATATAATGCAACATCACCTATGAAGAAGGTTCATTCACTTTAAAGACTTGCATGAATATTCCAGTTGATTACTTTCATTTTCAGTTCAGAACCATTTAAGAATAACTGGTGAAATGCAACTTTTAAATGAGAGTAGTACATCCTCTGTTTGAAGTTAAAGCCACAGGTGCTAAACTGTTGCTCCAGTTGAATAACTGTTCTTATTATATACTATAAGGCCTGATTAAAATGGCTTAGTTACAAGATTCAAGTATCACCTCTTGTTAGTAAGAAAGGTATTAGTAGGAAAGGTCTACGAATACTTCTGGCACAAGTACCTTCTTACCTTACCTGGTAAGGGTGGGTGTAGAGTACATCCTCAAATGAATGAAGCCAGTTCTGGGTAAGGCAACACTGAATAACTAGCAGTGGTGACGGGGTTTGTGGTGAACTCTCCACTTTGCTTCTGATTTCTTGCTTAATGAAGTTACAAATCAGGAAATACTTTCCCCCCCCTCCCCTCCTTTGGACAAAGACAGCTATCCACTCAATCACCACAATCACATCCAGCAAACACAGTATCTGTATACTTTGCTCACATTGGTGCTGTTTTAGTAACATCTCTTAGAAGCTGAAGTACTCGGAAAATAAGATTAAAAGGTAAAGTTATGATTTTAATGGATTAAAAATAACAAAGTATATGTTTTTAGGATCAGCTCTTCTATTTCCTAGGATAAAGATAGGTAAATTCTGACCTTGTTAAAGCTCACCAAATCCCCTGCAGAAATGTCTCTTGAACCACACATAAGAATTACACACATCATTATGAACATCATCAAATAGATCACATACTGAAAGATGCCAAACCTGTATTCACAATTGGCGCAGAAGTATTATTACTGGAAGACAGAAAATACAGGTTTTAGAAGCAATAGCATCCTTAGGTTTCCAGGTCTTGAAGATGTATATTTTCAATCTCAGAAACAAGCATCACTGAAGGATTTTCTTACTTGTAGTGAATCACTAATGGACGATTAAGTGCAAAAAATTGTAAGAATAACTGAATTTTATTTCAGACAATAACTTTGTGATAGCTTACTAATAATTTATTCATAGATATATTTAATAATGAAGACATTATTTCCCCCCAAAATGACGTTTGATAATACAAATATAACTTTAAGTTGAAGGATTTTGCCAGATCATTTCATATACAGCATTTAATTAAATCCGTAAGTGCAGACTGTCCAGATGTTGTTTTTTTAATTTAATAATGATGGAACCAATGAGATGCTGATAGGTTTGTAAACTAAGCCTTCAGAACATGGAGAATTCCACAGGGCCTTAAAAAAAAAGAGAAAAAAAAAGAAAAGAAAAATGAAATGAAATGAAATCTTAAAAGATGCATGGTTTGATGGCAACATAAAGTAAAATGAAAAATGATCATTTATGCTGTATGCAGTCATGCAGGCAGCATGTAATAATAAAGTTTCTTGCACACCAACAATCAACCTAACAAGGAATTAGGTGACTATGCACAGAAACCAGAAATATGACTTATCAGCTTGTGCATGACACAGTTCTAGTTAGAAAACAGTTAGTTATGTACAACAGATGCCATGTTTGTACAGGAAAAAGGTCACCAGAATGAGCTAGTTTATGCTAACAGAGGGAACATGCAGCATGCACACAACATGAAAACATTTCCATGTTATGATAAAACTCCGTGAGTAGACCATTCTGCATTAAAAAACATTAGTTCTAAATATATTAATATAACAAAACCCATACATGTTGCTTTACAATAGAGCGGTTATCCATGCCTCATTTCTGTATTTTGCTTGTTGATCTTTTCTTCAAGGTGAATCCAAGTTTTTATCATTTTAAAGAAAATATGCTCAAAGCCCATTGGGAAACATTGCTATGTTTGAGATTTTCTGACTGTTATTGAATGCACTTTACTGAATTCTCATTTCATTCTTTTGAACAAAATTCAAAAGATTTCAGTGCTGCTTATATATTCCCAAAACATACTCTGGCCTTACTCTGACACTGCTAGCATTCAGCATAAAGCATGAACAGTCAGCAAGGTATAATCTAGTGGGAAAAGTATGGTTTTTTAATTCCTATGAAATAAAAGATATTGAAAGGTCTTGTTTGTGCGTGTCCTACTTCTTTCTATCCTTAGCATAACAGGTCAGAATGGATGTAGTAAAAACATGTTATTAATTCTAGGGATAACTGCTCATTTGATTAATGCTTATAGATGTTGCAAACTGCCTGCTAGTATCTTTATGATAGAGACAATGTAAGTATAACATGCTGAAAATATCTACTGCAATAACATGTTGCTAAGTCATACTTGTAAGTACCACACAGAAATTAAAGTAAAAATAAGAAATGAGACAAAAGGTATAGATGGATACACTAAAGCGAAAAATTAAACTTCTGGAGAAGTCTAAGGAGAAGCCAATGATGGAGCTAAAGCAGAAAAAGCGTGAAAATCATTATCTTCAAAAAAAAGAATTTCTAGGATAAACAAATAGTAATAACTGAACACCCTCCTTTCCTTCTTCCCCTTGTTCTCTTTGCCACCCCAGGACATCTAAGCAAAAATTAATAACAATGTCTGGTCAATATTTCTAAGTACCTCATACTTTATGGCACTTTAAAAGCAAGATGGCAACAGCATAACTGCAGATACAAAGACTGAAGAAAGACAGATGATTATGACAGAGAAAGATAGAATAAGCAGAAAGATGGAAGCCCTAACAGGCAAGAAAAACATTGCACTGTTATTGCAGAGTACATTACAGGAAAATAATATTTTTAAAGATACAGAGACTACAGTGTTATACTGAGTTCTGGTCTATGAGGAAACTCAGCATTTATATCATCAAGACACATATTACTACAAATATTTAAACAGCACACAGTTTGTACAAGAAGCCAGAAGCCAGCTTGCATTCCACAAATCAAAACTGAAGATCATTCATACTAACTGAGCACCACTACAGAAGGTAAATTTTACTGTTCTTTATTCCTAGAGATAGAAAAATTAAATGTATAATACCTGCTGACAACCAGCTACAAGATTAAAGTGAATAGTGGAAGCCTGTCTTTTCCATACAAATCGTTTCAGTTTTTGTCCCAGAACTCAGTTTCTTTTTAAGTTTATTTAAAAAAACCTGCATTGCTTTTTATAGACCACCATAGACATCAAACCCTCAGCACAAGAAGGCATCCTCTGGAAAGTTCAGTACTGTTAACTTGAACTGTTTATCCTTGTAGTCACCAGTATGAGATGTAACAATTAATTTCCCAACTTTGTGACTAAATGGAATTTAACCAGCAAGTACCCCTGGGGGTTGATGGTGAGGCAATATGTTTGGTAAGGGCAGGTGGGAAGCAATCATTAAAACCATAAAAATGCAGCATAATATTTCACTATTAATGGATGAAAAGTGTGACACAATTTGCACAAGCAGAACATACTAAAACACACGCAGATTTTGAAATGGTATTTTGAAATGGTATTTTGAAATTGTATACTAAGAAAAGGAAAATGGACATAAGAAGAAAAGAAAACGATTTCTAGAAGTGGTTGTGGGAAAGCAATTACCTTGCCAAGAACAACTTGGATACCCGGATAAGAACAGGTACACAGAAGTACAAGCAAAGCAAAGACTGAAATTGTTAATAGTTGATTTGATTTCTAAAGGTACTTATTTTTTTTAAAAATAATTTTTCATTAGAGAAAGGCATCTTATGCATGAGTTTGAAATATTTCACTGTAGATGTTAGAAAGCCAACTCAGAGACAAAATAAGAAATAAATGGAGAAAAATAATCTAGTAGTAACATACAATAGAAGGTCAACACCAGTCTACAACGAAGCAGGAGTGGGAAGGTGGGGCAGAAGCAGGATGCATTTTCTATTTTAGGTGGAAAAATGCAACTCAATCCACACTGTGACTAACTATGTAACACTGCAGGCAGGAATATATTTAGATTAAATTGGAAAGTTCGAGAAGTTTAAGTACTTTAGTATTCTGTTCCCCTGCCTTCTTAGAGTAGAGGACACAATGCAACAGGTCCCTCCTGGCATTCATGAACCATGCTGGCTGGCTGCCGGGGAGGATGAGGAGCACAGAAGGGAGGTGGAAGGAAACAGTTAAGAGCATCCACCCTCAAGTCTTCCCTTCCCTCCTAGAGAAACACAGATGCTCCACAGAAAGCAGCGCCCAGGCCTTGAGAGGGAAACAGGCATGCTGCCCAAGGTGATGTACAGCAAACTACAAAACAAATACCTGAAAATGTATTACTATGAATACTTATTTATTTTAATATTGCATGGCAGTACAGGTGTTTAGAGTCAATGCCTGCTTGTGCATCACCCAGCACTGTTGTAAACACGGTGATCACTGAGGAAAGGTAATTTTTGTTTGCAGCTATGCAAATCAAACAGACTGGGAACAAGACCAAAGAGGTTTGTTGTCTGAGACTCAAGAAGCGTAATACAAAACATAAGGGACGACTAAATTGGAAAGCATTCTCATTAAATGGGGAAGGAGTTACGGACCAGTCCAAAACCTGTTTACATCAGCTTCACTATCAGTATGAAAGAAAAACAACAAACAGAATTTCTGACCTGGGAAACCTATAATACCAGTGAACGACAGACACAGACAAGGCATTGTAGAAATCATGTTAACTACTAGGCATTTCTACTCGGTGTAGAACAAAACTAAGTACAAACTGCTTTCATTCAAAGACTGATAAAGATTGACAAAGCTGTGTTGGATGTCTTTTAGTGACAGAAACATTCTACTGCGATTGTTGAATTCTCTTTTTAAGACACATTTCAATGAAAACTCATTAGCAGTGCACAGGCTGCAGAGCGTTTGCGTGATGCCTGCATGACACTTTGGACTACCTATTTAGCGTGTGGCTATTACTAGGGCTGTATCACTTAACACGATCTTGTAATCAGTCGTGATCCTAGTTGACTGTATCCATTCATCTTCCAGTCTATTTTAGAAACCCGATCAACATGGAAGAAATTATTCTCTCAATAAAATAAGGCTTTACAAATAATAGAAGGTGAAGGAGGTTAAATTGGCACCGATTATTTAAGCACATTAATAATTTATTATTTAGCAGTCTTCCACATCAATCTGTTGCACACATGGCTCTTTCTGCAAGATTCCCAACGTGTTTTAAATGATTCTCAGTACACATATTGGAAAGCAGAATAAATTTAGGACTGTCATAAGGGGAGATCCCTTGACATGCTGCACTAGAAAGCAATTAGCCCTCTAAGAAACCTGGATTACTTTCTAATGTCTGCCCTACAATACAGACAAGCATCTGGCTTGATATTTTACTTTCAATTTAGTCAAGTCTCAAAGTGGTCATGTTAATCACTTAAGGAAACTGTAGCATTCCTCATCATGGAAGACCTTTTTCCTCCTTATCAAAACTTATTCTAAACTTTGTGTTTTAATTCTATAATTAAGTTTTGTATTAAATCATTTCAATACAGAAAAGAGATTAAGCAGTGTGCTTTCCAGTTCAAACAATTCTAAATGAGCAACATTATCTTTATGGCTACAGACTTTAGCTTTCACTTGCTTACTAATACAGTACTCTAAAGCAACTTCAGTTGAAAAATCTCAGTGTGCTGCATGGGAGAAAACAGGAATCTCTCAGAAGTACTATCCAACAATGTACAGGTATTGTAGGAGACTGCATGATCCAAACTTTGCTGATCATCTTGATAGGCAGAATCCGACTGTATATCCACTATCATAAAATACACATATTAACTTCCATTCTTGAAACTTCTCAAATACTTACTCCAAACACTCAGTCAACACTGTTCAAGCTTTTTCAGAGCAGGTCCAGAGACAAGAACATTTCTTCCCTTTGAAACATTGCATTTCTTCCTTCTTCACCCACTCCTTCCTAAATATAAACTAGCCTCTAGCCTTTTTTTCATTTCTGTACACCGTATGGATGAAAGGATCCATTCCTCATCTAAGTCAAAGTCAGAACTTCCATTTAATTTTAATGATGCATCTAAATGAACTCCAAGGCTAAACAATAGTCTCTCAACTACTAGAGGCATTGTCCAGAAGTCAATAAAAACAGACCATTGGTTTGTTTTGGAGGCTAACCTGTCTCCAGAGGTCCCTTCCAACCCCTATCACTGTGATTAAGTTTATACAGTGTGAATGAATACAAATGAATACGAAACTATTCACAGAAGAACTAACATAGATTTCTGAAATACTACATTCTGAAGTGTATATCAATATTTGTACAACACTGATGAAATAATGCTGCGCAAATTCCTGATAACACTTTTATCCAACAATCATTAGCTTCTAAAGTTGCATTAAAAAGAAATTAAACAGGTGACTGTTTTTTTTAAATGGAATTACAGCTGCAAATCTGCAGTGATGATGGAATGAACTTAAATTTTCTGCTTACCAGTTAAACTAGGTGTCTTAGGTATTGAATATACGGCTATTCTCAGAACGTGTGACTAATGGGGTGAAAATAATATCTTGCATTCTCTGATCTATTCTGTGTTTTTCTGTTTAATCTAATTTCGCATTAGGACCATATTCTTGTAGTGATACACACTTACGCAGAGCCTGAATAAAATGAGGTACAGATACTTTTTTCCATGGTTACCACTTGCTCTTTGAGATCTCACATAAAAGCAACGAATACAAATGCAGTTCCCACTTGGTTTCAACAGAAACACCGTTGAACTTATCATTACCTGTAATAGCTATCCTTTGGAAAAAAGGTGCACAATCTGATAAATAAGTGACCAAAAGTTTTTAACAATATTATGAAAAGTGCTAACGCTATTCTTTACTGAATTCCCTTCATGGTGATCACGGTAAGCATGTCTTACTCCTGGAGATTAGTTCAACTTTCTCTGTAATCAACTCTTTATAACACAATTTTCCCAAGTTATCTGTACAGGATAAATACAAGTGGATGTGTTGTTCCATACAAAACCACTGCATATTTCCTTTTGTTCTTGCATTGCACCACCCTACATAGGAAAACATATAATCGCAACCACGACACAGTAGAGGTATTTTACCAGGAAAGGTTGAAAAATGCATTCCACTGATGGTGAAGAGAATGCTGCTAAAGAAAAGTATTATTTTTTAAAAAGAAATTATGTCATTAGATATACTCGGATGTCAGCCAGAAAACTATATCTGTTAGGGGAAGGGGAATGGAGGGGAACTGGAATGCCAATTTCATTGCAGAATTGGCAATCATCTGCTTTACTGAGAGAAGCCCTACCCCGCAAACTCAAAGTGAACACAGACTGCAGAGAAGGACAAAAAAAAATAAAAATCCATGCATCATGATATATCACATATTTGAGTTGGAAGAGAACAAGCAAATGCATAAAGACATCTTTTTTAAAAAAAAGTAACAACAAAGAAAGAAAAACCAACAAGAACCCCACAAACCAACCCTACAAATTGCTTATTCTCATTTTTAGTGGAAGCTTTTTATTTAATTTCTAAGATGCAATAAAGCAGCTACTAAAGATAATTAGTCCCAGAAGAAAGGGATATAGCATTGCAACGTACAAAAATGTTTTCAAGTATTTTTGAACATTATGGGATTTTCACCATTAAGATATAAACCTCGCAATTTTCCCATATTCCAGCAGACATTATTTGACAGACACAGCAGAACATAAGGGCTCATATTCAGCAATCCACAAACAAGACATTAATGCAGATAGGTATACTGAAGACAATAGCCAAACAAAACAACCCTCAAGTGTTGAGTAATACATATAAAAATAATAATTATACTACATCTTTGTGCAAAGTATTTTACTTTAAAAAAAAAAAAAGACAAGTTAGTACTTCTGGTTTGGATCAGCTTAAAACAGCCTGAAAAAAACAGCAAAAGATAGTTTGCTTCAAGAACTTTTCAGATTAAAATATGAAATTTTTATGTTTCTATCTTCATCCAAAGAGTCAGAAGACAAAACTTTTACACACCACTGAAGCAAAACAAAGTGAGGGACAGTTTAAAAACCTTATTTAACTCCAATGTTCTTTCTATAAATTTGAAGCAACATATTGCTACAACAATACAGAACCGCAGCCTTAGTTTGTAGCATTGCGGCACTCTGAATAAAAGATTATTAAAGAAGGTCATAAAATGAGTGAATCTCTTACACGTATTCAACCAATGTCCCACAGACAGAATACTTTCATTTAAAAAACTGAAAAAAAAAGCATTTCTACAGTTAAGGAATCTTCACTGACTATGTTGTTGTATGAGAATACATTCACCTTTTTAGCAGAAATTCTGACAGATGCTCTTTAGGAAATAGAACTTTAACATCACTTGGCAAAATTGTATTTATTTCAGTATCTTTCAAAATGTGAATATTGTTGCAACAGCATATGGTGATTATAAACATAACAACCTCATTAAATTGTCAATAAGTGTCTAAATGAATACCGAAAAAAAATTAGAATCCACTAATACATATCCTCCACATTCACTTATGCTAATTCTCAGCTCTTTGTAAAGCATAAAATTAATAGGGCATTGGCATGCTGGCAGGTAGTTGTAATTATCTTCTCATGTTTCAGAAAGTATTTGCAAATCATTGAAGAGCAAAGGATGAATGACGTTCCAGTAAATTCCCCTAAATCAATGCATGGACACAACAGCAGCACAGGCAAACAGGTCTGACAAAAGTCTGAACATCCACAAAATGACAAAAAAATACTGTTTGATACAGCTACTTACATCATGGCCTACAAGTTCTGTCTGTGTGGATTTATCTGCTTGGGAAACAAGAGCCTTCTGAAAGCACTGAGCCTTCTCCTGTAAAACAAAATAACGTATCACAGGTAAGTCATGTTTTTCCTCACTGGGTTTTGCAGCTGCAAATATTCAGATAAACTCAAAACTCATGTATGGACAGGTGTTCAGAAATGAATTTATTATGGCACTATTCTTACTGGGAGGTTGATTTCCTTACAGTTATTTCCCTTTATCTACTTAAACAGACAGTGGACTCAGATCATCCAACTATGTGGTAGAGCTGATGTCACAGAAGCATGATGCAAAGCAACCTTCTTCCAGAGCACAAAGGTACGGAGCACTGACACCAGGACCATCCCAACAGCAAAGAAACCATTTTTTTTAAGAAACATTAAGGAACATGCAAACTCCATAGCATATCGCAATGCCGAGATGGCTTCCCCTTTGCCCAAAGCAAATATGTTAGCAAAGCCTAAGCATTCCTGGTTATTGTACTGATTTCTGCTTTTCCCATTCTTGTCCCTCTTTAGCTCAAACATTTTTGGAAGTGTGGCATGAATCTCTAGGACAGGCTTGAGCAAAGAAGTCTGTTTGCTTTGACACCATTATGCCTCATAAAAAAATATGCTTCAATTTGATACTTTGAAATTCATCACTGATTGGAAGTGTTGATCCTCATCAAGCCCTTCCACATACTATATTTTTTTTTCCAGGAGAAAGCACATGATGAAACAATTCTAAATATGTGGGATAAAGCAGGAAGGGGAAGGCTCCATGACTAGAGAACACAAATTCCTCAACTGCACTGATTTGTTTTCCTATCTACCAATTTGGTTTTATTTTTCAGCTATATCCATGCAAAATACTTATCTTTGACTCAAATTCCACAAGACCTACAAAAGTCTGTTTAAGTGTTACTGACAGGTATGTATTACAGTAAAACAGATTCTGTGTAAATTGAATTTCAGGTTAATTGAATCTCAAGATGAATGAGTCTCATTTTTTACTGAAATAGAGACATAGAAACATTATTTTCAGCTACTATCTCAGTGTGTTTTCTTTTATCTCTTCTACATATTTTAAAAATCAACTATTATTAATTTCAAGCCAAGATACACATCACCATGTTAAATGAATATTGGCCAAAAGCATGTAAACAGTAGGAAGAAGACAACATCTGAATAAGCCTATCTCCAATATTTCAATTCTTCAAATAAGAGGGGGACGAATCCAGACCAACCACCATACAGTTATGAGACAACTTGCACCCAAAATTGCTGATGTAACTACTGAATTAAAACTGAATTCATGGAATGGCAATTTCATTTCTGACAGAAAAGCTTCATCTTCTCGAGGGTTGAATTTACCAGACCACTGCTCACAGTATTTTTATGTACTTAGAAAACAAATATTGTTATAGATCTGCTTTCTAATTTAGACAATAATGCTTTACTTCTCAGAAGCTCAGTGAATTTTCTACTGACAAACCAAACATTCACAGATAAAGAATGTTCATGTAACATTATGGTTGGAAAAATCAGTATGAAACTGTATCTGATCAAATTTAACATATGCATATTCTGTGGATTCACAAATACATATTTTGAAGTAACTGGGGAAAAAAAAAAACAACTGAAGAAATCAAAACCCTCATGAAGGCAACCGATTAATTAGGAAAGCTAGGAAGGCTGGAATAAGCAATTCATGTATGTGAGCTGCTCATTTAACCATGTCTATACAGTGAGATCCATTTTCGACACTTCCAAGTTCTGACTCCACATTATTATCTTTAACAGAAGCAGAAGTTAAAGATGTCCATGTTCACTAGTAGTATCTTCTCTTTACAAAAAAGTAATTTCAATTGTGTTGATGTGAAACAACCTTCATAATATGAATTATTTTCAAAATTAGTAAATATATTAAGAATACAGTGTATTTTATCTTATTTTCAGTGTTGCAGCAAAAGTCTGCAACAAGTTTCAAACCACAGAGATAAATATTTTCCATGCAGAAATGCAGATAACTTATGGTTTGTTACAAACCAGCATCCAACTGGAAAAGACTACTTACACCTAATAGTCATTCAGCCTCATCTCAGTTATATTTCCCTAAATTACACTGCTTTATTTCTAGAATTCTTCTTGCCAAAGTAAAGTAGCTGTTCCAAAAGATATACCTTTGTTTATGAAATAATTTTAGTAATATTAAAGATATTATATATAAAAACCCTCTATAAAATGTTCTTTCCGATATAAAAACATAAAAATTTAAATAATAAGTTGATAGTTCAAATATAATTTTGTGTTACATTGAGTATATTAACAGACAGACGTTATAATGAACTAATGTGACAAAATGCTGGAAAAAGAAATTGTTATACTGTATTGTGAATTTTAGATCTATAAAATATAGTGTACTATACAAAGCAAGCTAATGCAAAACTTCAGTGTAACTATTTCTGTAAAAGTGTTGCAGATCTTCACACGCAAAAAATACATATAAAACCTACTTTACACACACACCCCCCCCCCCCAAAATAAATTGCAAACTGATGCTTGCTTTCATTAGGTAATAAACTATTTTAAGTATCTGGCAACATTTGTTAGACATTTACAACACTGTCTGATTTTGGCGATAGGTTTACTGTTCCTATCCATGTACAGCACAGCAGGGAGGTCATGTTCTCCAAAGAACCAAGATTGCTTCCAGGTGATTTGCACATTTGCCCAAATACTTCCGTTTTGAAAATCTTACTAAGAATTGGCATTAGATGTCAAATGTCTTTGGCATTCGAATAAACAACAACCCAGTAGCACTGCAACGACTGCACCAAGCCAGAGGTAGTCTGAAAAGGTAGGCAATTCTTTTTATTCGCTTTTTTAAAAGCCAATACAAATGAGAAAAACTAACAAACTTCCAGATGCCCAGGTACTGGAAAAGGACTTTTGGAACTAAAAAACTGTCCCTTTTTCTTAGTTATAGCAATTTAGCCAATCAAAGATCTTTACTAACCAACTAGCACGCTTGAACATTAATTCATAACAAATAAATTGTTATGAACATTATTTTCCTCTTGCAGCCTTCAATTGCCATCACATCATACATCTGAGACGGTTACTATTATAAAGTAATATTTTAAAGCAATCTCTCAAGTTCTGAAACTTCCTGGAAACCCTCCTACCATTTAAAACACCAGCTATTTTCTTTCAGAGGTCTCCTAATGAAATTGAATAACTAGTAATTTTTTCCATATGTGAACCAGTCTTCATACTATTGAATGCATATACTGTACCATACCACCTTTTCCCCAAATACCCAAAAGCTTCCAACAGCTTTTTCATAAGTCTATGTTGAAATGTAAGGTTTCTGAAAAAGTCAAAACACTGTACAAGGTGTTTCCTTAATGCCCCCATTTTTCTTTTGAGACATTTCATAGAATAGCAGAACATTAAGCAGTCCCATCATCCTGCTTTTCCACCCTTTCATTTTGAGTATCTGAGAGGAGTCAGCTCCACTTTCCCTACAAAATATTAGGCAGGAAAAAGACTGCAACTAGATCCTTCCTTATCCTTCTTATTAAGGTAACCAAAACAGATGCCTTTGCCTCTCTCTGCAATGTCAGGTGCTCTGGCCCTGCTTTTAGTGATCCAGAGATAGGAACCTCTTTAAAGACCAAGAAGGGACTGAATAATTTATTTTTGACATATTTTTAGGATTAGACAGAGTACTTCTGGGTGACTTTTTTAAAATAGAGTATAAATGATCATCTTTTCTTACTTTTCTGTGTGTTGCCATTCCCTCTTATGAAATAGCTTTAAGAGTACATTTGCAAGGTGACAGGGATAACAGCATGAAAAATTCTCATTCCATGGGTTCACTCTAATTAGGAAAAAGGCAAGAAGAGCTGTTGGGAATTTTAACGTCAGATAACTCATAGCAACATTGCCAGTAACTTTCATCGCACCCCCTCTCTCTCACATATGTGTGTGTGTGAGAGTGTGTGTGTGTTGGGGAGAGAGAGATGGAAACTATGTGGAAAGGCATTTTCTCCATCATTTGCTTTGGCTTAATTTACTGAGATTACTAACCGCAATATTTCAACAGCCCTAATGAAATGCATTAGACCATGATCAGGAAAGCTATTCCTTCACATGGGAATAAGTTCGCATGTAGTTTATATCTCTGACTACCTCTAGTATATAAGTGCCATTATTTATAGTTATTACTTTATTATTATGCTTGTAATAAGTCAGCAAGAGGTGGTGAAATAGAAAGATAACAGGCATCAGCTGATCACATGCATGTAAAAACATTACAGGTAAAACAGTGTGTTGTCTTCACAACTGAAAGAAAACACTAGCCAAGAAGTGGAGTTAGTTACTACCAGATTATTTACACACAGGGAGTCGGTATAGCTTAATACATCTTGAAACACGACTGGCTTTTTACAGTGCTCCTTCTCTGAACAGAAGTGCCTTAAAACAATTTCCATAGCTTTGAACTATGGACAGGTCAAAGTTATTTTTGTGACTGTTCTCTTATCTTCTATCGGTGACAGCATGGTGACCACTTGTGGTGCTTTGTTTAATTGCAAATTCCAAAAAGAAAATGCTTGAAAATTACCTTGAATGGTCATACCAAATCAAACAGCAAAACTTACTGTTCCAGCTGTTTTGGAGAAATCAGAAGTCTCCTAACCAGTATAGCTGTGCCTTTTACCACTAAAGAATCTATTTTGTCTAGTTGATAACATGTTAAAGATTTTATTGTTTTTAACTAACAGCTTTTCCACCCTTATTCTTAGTTGGATTAAAAAAAGTATCACATCTTAACTGTTTGCATTCAAATCTCTTTGAACTCAATCTACTCAACCTCTGTCTCCTACAGTTGGCACAAATTATTGTACGGTTTTTATGAAGATGAATCTGTTTTATTTGTGTATTCTCTTGGCATACTTCCAAAATGGCCTACAATTGTGACTATCAGCACTGCAGATTTACAGATTTACATGTGATTGTTTCCCTTGCTTCAGGAATTTACCCTCCTGTGAATAACAACTTATGTTTGCCTCAGAACTCATGGAGAGTTTTTTTCAGAAGACTTATAAAAATGCAAAGTCTTTTAATTCTGATGTGCTTTGGGATTAAACTTAATCAACAGCAGCAGTTAGGCAGTGAGAGCAAAGGGATAACAAGTA
The DNA here is from genome assembly GCA_004320125.1 of Scolopax mira. Classification (NCBI taxonomy): domain Eukaryota; kingdom Metazoa; phylum Chordata; class Aves; order Charadriiformes; family Scolopacidae; genus Scolopax; species Scolopax mira. The sequence goes on from BJBW01003419.1 coordinate 119,568, forward strand.
GCACAAAAAACTGCTCTCCAACATTTATTCTACCCAATTTGCTGGCTACAATAAGCTACAGAATTGACTATATGACAGCTGTTTCCATAGAAATTGAGTCCCTGTTGGTTTGAATCTCAGTTTGGGAAGAAAATGTTAACGTATACAGCATAGCTTTAGTGATCAGCTGTGGTACAGCTGAATCACATCACACTTGAAAATGCTTTGTGAAAGGCAGCAAAAAGCCCAGCTGTCTCTTGAGCACAGGATGAGAAAGCAGCTACAGTGTGGTCCAACACTCAACACATAAAGTACTAACAACTAAGGTGCTAAAAAGCCAAAACAAATTTAGAGGTCTTATACTGAAGTCATAGTGGTGAATGGATGTGATCATCCCCAAGGGGACTGTCCCATCATTCAGGACTAAAACAAGGGACAACTTGGTAGGAATGCACCCAAGTATACAGAAAGGAAGGTTTCATTGAGGGCTATAGTTCTGTCAAATCACCATGAATGACAAAGACCAAAACAACATGGAATTTCAGTGAAGGTTTCATAGCTTTCACATAGGACTCTTATGCGAACTAAAACAGTTTTTCAGTTATTACATTGTAATTCTTCTGTAAAACACAAAAGTAAAATCCTATGCATATGCTAAGAATGGTATCTGGAATGAAAGATGCCATCCCTTCTGCATTGATTTCTATCAAAACACAGTATCCAGGTATCGATCACGAAAGGCTAAGACAAGCCCATCTCCAAGCCATTTGCAATACTTCAATACTTAGCTACTGCCAAGTCTGAATACATTCAATGAAAAAAACCCAACTTCTGAAAGTGTAATCATGTCATAATAGGTCTGTGAAGATGAACAATATTATGAACAATGAAGATTTCAAATCTTAACAGAATTACAAGCCCCACTATAGTCATGCCTGCTAGCCTTAGTCACAGTAATTTAAGGGTTTACTAGATCCTAGTCAGAGAGTTGTTACAACTACTTTTTAAAAAGTTCTGAAATCCTTATAATGCCAAGTGTTTTATTAAACTGTCCATCCCCAAGCTCTGCAAGAGAAAAACTCTCTGTGTTGCCGAGTGCTGTATGAACTTATCAATAAAAACAACGCTCCTAGCTTTAAGAAAACAGGCTACCTCATCAGAAACAGAAAACACACACACAAAAACGTGAATCTCGTAGTCCACTGAGCTGCTGAATGCCAGAGACAGCAAAAGAGCCTTAAAAATTGTATCTTCTGACTCCCATTTATTTGACTGGGCCATGCTGTAACTTAAATATTACCATTACTACAGGTGTATGTATTGCAAAATTAAAACTAAATTTTTACAGGGACAAGAGACCACTACAAAATTCTAAGATGAGGCTTTTTCAAACACCTGAGCTTTTAATTCATGTTTTACAAGCATCTTTGGAAGATACTTTAAGAGACAGCATTAGACATGGGCAGATACTGTTTATGCTATATTAAAAAAAATTAATTTCTTGTGTCAGGGCAGTTTTTTTAAAGACAAATTTATGTTGATTAATGAATAATGATTTTTATCAGTTGCATCAACACATAGCAAAAGACTCTGTTTCCAGGTGGTATTTATAATTTATAATTTATATTTTATAATTTATAATTTATATTTTAAAGCAATACCTGTTATTGTTTATTACTATCATTCACCCATTCAGTAAAAGTCTATCGCATTTCCCCTATATTTCTATAAAATAGATCAGTACTACCCTAAAGCATAATTTTATGTACACACATCACTGAAAGAAAGTATAGAGGAACTTTTTCTAGTTACCACATCTCTAAAATAAAAAATAAAAAAAACCAAAACAAATCATGCATTCATATATGGCCCAGACGTGGGCATGCATCCATTGAATAATGCAAAATTGTAAAAATTTATATGGTCCATGAATACTATGGCCATAACAAGTGATGTCAATCTTAACACTCCCTCACAGCAACCACCCCAAACCGAGAAAGTTATTGAAAGGGAAGAAAAAACAAGCAGTAGTGCAGTCATAAAAACCTTCAAAAGGCTGTCACACCAAGCATAATCTTTCATGGAGAAATTATCTCTACAAGTGCAGTTTTGAACTTTTAATAAACATTTTGTTACTCTTAATTTGTATGGTTACATCCAGATGTCCAAGATGATAGCCTAAGTTTTATACTAGCTCATCTAATAAAGGATTATCTCCCTCTCAGCCCATATGTCCTTAGATTATCACTGCTACACCACTTCTAGGACCACCTAGACAAAGACAAGCCTGTCCCAAAATCCAAGATGCTCAACAGAAAATGTAGGAGACAATATTGTTCCAGTTTGAGAATTCAGAAATTGTGATACAGAGGCACTAAGCCTTACAGCAACAAAACACATAAAAAACTATTAGTGCTATTGACTTGATCTCCCTACAAATATTTGAAAAAAAAATAGTCCTAAGTGATTTATTTTTTAAGGTCACACACATGAAGCCAGCTGCAGAGTTACTGAGTGCTGTATAGATCCACAATCCGAGTCTTATGTCCTATGCACAAAAGCCGTCTGCCTCACACTGTTAAACTGCAAAATATATGCTTCAGAGATTAATTTCTGGGCTCAATTACCTTCTCAGAACACACAACAGTGAACAAATATGTTTGTATTTGTACAAATCTGTACAAATACATGCTGCAAAGCAGGACTACACTTTCAGATTCAAAGATTCAACTTGTACATCTTCAATTCAGGTTCTTTCAGCATATTTTTTTTTAATGGACATCCAGTTACAGCTCTCATTTACTTAACTGTACAATATTAATTAGCCTCACTGAAGATGTGAAACCGGCTATTGTTCTTTTACACAGCAACTGTTAACCCACTAATTGTAAAATCACTTGACCATCAAGAATAACGAAGTTTTACCCCATTTAAGTTTACTCAGTTTTTTAGAAACAACTGCATATTAGAAAAGTACTATAATAAACCTTAAACAAAGACATGAATATGTTTATTTTCTCTTGGGAGGAGCACACTACCTTTGTCACAGCATACTGAAAATTAACTCTTCCAACAACCTAGATTAGGACAGAATGGATTAAATAGATTATATCTGCGCTTCTACTTTCATGAAAATATACTGCCACAACATTGCCTCTGGCTGATAAGCTCATGATTCAGCTGGCAGAGTTGTGCTGACACACAACACAAAACTAACATGAAAATAAATGCAAAAAATTATCAACATTGGTAAACAAAGAAAGCACACAGTTTATAATCTTGTGGTTTTTTCTTCCATTATCCCTTTTTAGAGCACCCACTTTTACCACATTCAGAGCACACATGATTTTAAATGCTGGCAGGTTCTGCATGGGTACACAAACAGAAGTTCAGTATCTGTTCCAAAACATCTGTTTTTTGGAAGACTATTTTTTTTTTTTCCAAAATGTCTTCCATGTTCATTTTTGGTGACTACCAGTATTCACTGAAGGAAAAACTCTTTGGTTAATCGAATACAATACAAAATTACAGCATTATCAAAAATCTTGTAGCAATAACTGACAGATGATTCTGCAGCACATTTAATATAAAGTTTTACTTAGGGAAGTTAGTAAAATAACTTTCAAATGTATCAAATGCACTCATTAATTTTACGTTATGTTTTACTTCCCTCTCATGTGAAATGCTGTTACACACTTTGTCCTCTAGACCTCTAAGTGGAGAGGTTTAAGTGCACTGCTTTCAAATGTTACTGTTGGTGTCCTGTTTCCTTTCCCCCTGAGCACGCAGGGACATTTGTGGGGTGTGATTAATGTCAGTGACAGCCACTTTGCACATAGATTTAACAGCACGTGCATTAGTCAGAGTGCAGGAATCATTAACGCACCACACTCCAAACTGCAACTGATGTTTATTGAAGGCTTCTGGCATTCATTAAACCTCACATGGCTAAGCGTGTACAATAATATTACAGATTGCTGTCCTGAGGAATGAAATTCTCTTTTGTGGCATTCAGAAGTTATACTAAAAAGGCAATGAAAGGTTATTTTCAAGTCATCCCAGCAACAACTGCATGGAGCACATTTTGGTAATTTGTTGGTCAGATGAATAGAAAAAAAAACAATGATGCAAATCAAATAATTACTACCACCAAGGAAATCAACAAAACCACATAGCAATCTTGATAATAAACAGGGCTGTAGTTTTATTCACTGATATCAATAATGTATGATCCCTATATCACTGTAAATGTACCTAGCAATGCTGAAAACAACTCACAGCTGCCTCCTTTGAGTTGTCCCTCCTGTGATATTATGTCAAATATTCAATAAACTATGTGTATATTTTGGCAAGTTGTTTTGATGGAAGCATCAGCTTGGGTTTAGCACTGCCTGAACAAGCCAACTGTGTGACTTGCTTTTGTCCTGTAATCATTAAGTGCAGATTCATACGCACACACTGGAAGTGGTCGCACTGCCTGTCCATCTATTCCTCAATATTATTTTTTTTATTACAATGGTCAACACTAACTACTCCAAGATTTAGAAAATTAAAGTTTCTGTAACGTTCATGAAAGTTTGGACAGATGGGAAGGGCCTGAACTGGCAAGGGTATTCATCAGGAGCTTCAAGCTCAAAGTCAACCAGATGGACAGCCAGCAGACAGCTGTGAGACAGCTCTGCAGAACCTTCAGCCCAGGTAACAGGAACTCAGAAGCATATGTAGGGACTGTATGGGAAAGCAGGGCATAAAGAATTATATGGAAACAGAAGAGAAATACACAGAATAGTATCTAGTGGTATTGCTCTGAAAAAAGCTTTGGTCATTACACCGGCTCCCAGGTGCACAATAAAGCCTTTCCCCCAGGCAATTATTTCCTTAAGCAAAAGCCAAAAGGCACTTTTGCCCTGTGTGAACCTGCTCTCAAGGGAAGGCACAGCATGGGTTTTGACAGCAATTTACACTGGAAAGTTATTAAATTAGATACCTTTTTACTGTGAATTCAGGTTCATCACTCATGCTCTCCACTCTTACCCACTCACCTCAATTGTGATACTGAAAATTAAATGCAAATTACATCATATTTAATTCAATAAGACAAAACTAACATGCTTTAATATGCATTATCATGATATCCCAAATACTTCAGCACATCCCTTGGGAGGAATTCCATGGGAAACTTCCAAGGAGGATTAAGGAACTAGCAAGTGCTGGGAGTTTTTCAAGAATGCTCTCCTTGAAGCACAAGAACAGTTCACCCTCTTTAAAGTCAAGGGAGACAGACATGATCTAACCTTGAGTTTCTGAGTCTGCTCAAACGCTCCCAAAAAGCATACCAGAGATGAAAAAGTGGATGAAGACCCATCAAGGGCATTGCCAGGTCATGCAGAGATGCAGTTAGAAAAGCAGTAACTCAGCTTGAATTCAAATTGATCAGAGATGTCAAAAACTACAAGAAAGGGTTCTTCCGGTACAGTAAACAAGCAGAAACAGAAGGAAAATACTGGTCCACTGTTAAAAAGGAGAGATGAATAAGTAACCAACAATGCTGAAAAGGCAGAGATTCTCAACACTTTCTTCACCTCTGTCTTTACCAGCACTGTTAGTTCCCAGGACTTGGGAACAAAAATCCAGGTTGTTGAAAATGTCATCAGTGAAAGAAGAGCTGATATGCAAATTATTACAGGAGCTTGACCCTTAGAATTCAATGAGCCCTGATGTTATCCACTCAAGGCTGTTAAGAAAGCTGGCTGATGTCATGAGGCTGCTCTCCATAATCTTTGAGAAGTTGTGCCGACTGTCCCAGACAACTGGAAGAAGGCTCATGTCACGCCCCATCTACAAGAAGTGCTGGAAGGAGAATCCAAGAAATTATAGACCCATCAGTCTTACTTCAGCCACTGAGAAAGTTATGGTATGAATCTTCCTGGGGCCTATCACAAGTCAAATAAAGCACTTGATTAGGAAAAACCCGCACAGATTCACCAAGGACAAACTGTGCTTGATAAACCTGAGATAGAGAAGTCATTATGCCACTCTACTCAGCGCTTCACAGGACACACCTGTAATACTGTGCTCAGTTTTGGTCCCCACTATGCAAAAAAGATGTGGCCAGGCTAGAGAGGGTCAACAGAAGGGCCACAAAGATGATTCAAGGATTGAGAAGCCTGCCATATGAGATAAGGCTGGGAGAACTGGGTTTGCTCAGACTTGAGAAAATGAGTCTTAGGGGAGACCTTATCACCATGTTCCAGTGTTTAAACGGTTGCTACAAAGAAGATGGAGACTCCCTTTTTCAAGGAGCCACATAGAAAAGACGTGGGGTAATGGGTACAAGTTACTCCTGGGGAGATTCCAACCAGAAACTGAAGGAAAATTTTTCACAAGGAGAACAATCAGCCATTGGAATAATCTCCCCAGGAAAGCGGTAGGTTCCCCAACATTGAACACTTCTAAGATTCGGCTGGACAGGGCACTGGGCCATCTTGTCTAGGCCATGCTTTTGCCAAGAAAGGTTGGACCAGATGATCTTTGACATCCCTTACCAATCTGGTAGTCTATGATTCTAGGATCTAACCAAGGCTCATGAGTAATGTTCAGCAGCTTTGTATTGCTTTGCCAAAGCAGAACAGTTTTGATCAGGCAAGAGAATTTGCTTTCACCTTTAGAATACCAAATCAATCCAATACAGCCTTTGCATTTTGGTAATGCCCGGTAAACTATGACACAGTAACATTCCAGCACAAGATGGGAGAGAAGATATCAATCTCCTCTTCTTTCAAACACTTCTTTAATTGATTCAGAAAGTTTATTGATAATGGAACTTTGACCTCATGAAAACTCTGTGACTTATGAATTCTACAGTAAATCATTGGGATGCTGGAGTTAGTCGGGTATTTATAGCACTGACATTTTGATTTCAACTGATGAAAATAATGAAATGTGTAGCAAAGTAATTTCAATACCATATAAAAGTTGTACTTTTCCAAGCACCTACAAAAGATACTAAATTTTTTTACCGCACAAGGAAAGTAACCACTACATTCTAGGTTTTGGAATGAAGCATATGCACAAAGAAGATATAGAACCTGAAATAAGTTTTTTCTTACTATTTTTAGAAGCGTTACAGGATCTCTGGGAAAGAGTACTGAAAAAAGATCTCTCCTTTTTTCTCTCTTTTAAAAATACGATTTCTCACCATTTAAGGCAAAAGTGACTAGACCTTTATTTCCCACTGACATATATCATAAGCAAACTATGTTGCTATGGTCCCCAGATTACTGCTATAACAGAACCAAAAGGATTACTTATAACTATGACCATAAGCAGCTGTCACGTAAAAATGCCTGAAGGGGAGAAATAGCAGCCCAAACTATGATATATTCATAAAAGCATAAGAATTATGTTATGCAAGTCTAAAGAGACACCCTGATACTATCTTACAGAGTTTTTCAGAAAAAAGAGGAATAAATTCTAATGTTGCCTCAGAAAACAAGAAGTGAAAAAGAGATGAAGGTGAACCTACAGCACTTGAGAAACATTAATAGTCAGTTTATACCATAAACTGTCTATTCAATGTACCAAATAAACCCTCTTTATTGGCTCATAATCAGCCTGTTGGTACACTATTGTTGATAAAATTGTTTTGCTAAAATTTTTACAAGTGTTTTTTGATGCTGCCCCAGTGCTGTCTCAGCTCATAATGCGTGCCTACTATGAAAAAAAGATTTGTTTGTAAATGCTGCTTTTAAATAAGCCAGCACGGCCTAGGAAGATGACTCATTTATCAACACATGCTACATGCTGTAGTATCTTGTGAAGATACAGAAGAGGAGACCTGAACCCTTCCTGTTGGTCAAAGACCAGGGACTCCCTCTGGTCTGTATGTGTAAACCAATAAAGACAGCTTTGAAACAAAAATTAGGCATGTTAAAAGACGCAATAAAAAACTGAAGTAGAAAATGGAGGTATAATAGTAAAAACACTGTAAAATTGGATTAGACAACTGAGCAGCAGAAATTCTTAGGGGGTTAATAAATAAACAGGTAACAAGTAGTTCTGCAGCTCCCTTGAGCTGCAAAGTGATGGCCTGGGAGAAGACTGAGGGAAATATCACATGCTTTCACATACCAGCTTTTCTGTAAGCACCTGATTGTGGCCACCACTGGAGACAGACAGCTGAAGGTCTGGATAAACCCTTGCACTGACCCAGTACAGTTTTTCTTGCTTCATATTCTAAAGTCTAACCCAAATCCACTTTGTTTTAAAATACTGCAATATCAGCCTTCCAATCACCCAGCTCATACTGTTTCAACCCAAAAGAAAACTGGTTGCCTCTACTTTTCATCCAATTATTCCTTGTTTCTTAATAAAGAAATAAAGTGTGGATTTTTCTTCCTTCTTCAGTTAAACTTTAATTCCTTAGCTCTTCTCTAGGAGCTATGAAAAAACTAAAAGTGAACAAAAGCTAATAAATGGCACACCCTGGGGAGAGTATTCTAGCCAACTAATGTTAGCTTAAGGAAAACAGTCATCTTGTTGATTACATTTCAATAATGCTTGCCACGTGGTCTAACAACAGTATATGTCTTCCCACACTAGGCATTATAAAAAACAGTCTACATAGTGTCATTGACTTTGAAAACTAAACCTGGCTCTACTTTGAAGATCAACAATTAAGAGTTTAAATAAGGAATACTGAAAGACACAGGAAAAAAAGTTTAAAAGATTACTATAAACGAAGACTAATGTGGCAGATATGGGTGTAGTTTATATGATTAGGTGGTGGGGTGGATGTGGGGGGGGAACAGGCTATACTTCAGTAACCAAAAATAATGGGCAATGTACAGTGAAAGGTACTAAATCAATGTTACAATCCATGTATAATTTTACCAATGAACAATGATGTAATGTTAAAAAAAGCCTCTGCCGAAACTAATACTATTAATAACACAACGAAATAGCTCACTTGGTGGTTTGATCTCGAGTTACAGATATTTAGCAAACACATACATTATCCGAGGACTAAGTACTAGTTAGCATTTTTAGAATACAACAACAAACAGCTAAACAAACAGTTAAAAAATTCCAAACAATTTATTTTAACCTACTACTCTTTGCACTCAATTGAGAGCCATATGGCAGCTCTCAATCAATTTTCAAAATCTCAAACTGAACCAAAGTTATAAAATATGCTAAAGAATCAGGCGTTTTATTAATGCGGAAGTGAGAAGAAATTCTACAAGAGCCTCTGAAGTGCATCCAAAAGCTAGTGGCAAAAGCAGTTTAGAATTTTCTTGGGTTAGGGTATAATCCTGTGCCTCTACACCATACTACTGCTACTTAGTTTGGATTTCTGTTTTCTCCAGAAACTTCCTGCAGTGTCCATTACAACAAGATATTTGTGGATTTTGGAATCACCATAATACAAAAAATACCTACAATCATTAAGTGTATGCTGTAAAAAAAGGTCAATTCCCATTTTTCTTTATTGGTGATTTAACAGAATGAATTAAAATAAAAATCTGATTTTCATTAAATGGGTTTTGCAGAACTTTAATGTGACTAAAGCTTTTTTTTTTCTTTTTCTATCAGGACATCAAAGCACTTGTTTCCCAGTTTTCTATGTATTTTCGTGAACTCAACCTGACTCAACAGACCAAGAACTCAGAACAGCACTATTGTGTATATGGACAAACTGTTTCAGACTGTTGCATATTTAACTATCACAGAACGTTTGCCAGTTTTCACATCTTCAGCACTTACGGCATATTATACCATTCATGGTAACAAAAAACCCCATTCTTCTGAATTCAATGATACATTTACAGTATGCCATCCCATGCCTATTTCCAAATGGCACCAAACATGAAATACAAAAGCAGAAAATAAACCAGAATGTTTTGAACAATAATATTTCAAGGCATAGATATTATCAGAAATGGTAGATGTATCTTGTCTTTCCTGGAAAGATAGCTTATTTTTTCATGAGTTCCACAGAATTTTCAAGTAGGTAATCTTAAACTTTCAGGTTACCCTAACTGTACATTCAAGAAATACTGCAGTCAAAACTGACTTGTTACTCACAAGCACCACTCTATGTTAACAGAGTGGCAAGCTTCTTGAAAAGCCATGCAACGTTCAACATTTTTAGGAAGAGATGCTCAGTTTATTCTGTATAAACTGACTTTTCTAGCATCTTAGAAACCAGCATTTGTTCTTCTTTTAGAAGTTGCACACAAATGAAAATGAGGAAAGACAGTGACTGTTTTTTGAAGTGCCAAAACCTGTGAAATATTTAATGCTTTTTGGCAGCCTAACTCTCCGATTCTACTACAGGGACTATGGCAGACATATTCAGAACAGATGAATTTTCTGTGTTCTTCTGAGTGCATTTAATTTCTATCCTAGTCTTAGCTTATTCTCCTAAGACACTGCAGAGATCTTCCAAGGCATCTGAACCTATATATTCAGCTCAGTTCCATTCATCTGCAAAGTTTTACCTGCTTCTCAGACTACAATGGTGCATTAGTTGTCTCTTTTATTTATTTACCAATCCTGATGGCAGTCATTACATACACTCTTAACTAGGAACCACACCATGAAAAGACCTAGTCTTGTTCACAAGAACACCTTTAGACCAACAGCTGGTTTCCCAGAGACTCAGGTGGTACCACTGAAGCTTTTCTTCTTGGTTATAGGAAGCTTTGCTTTCCTTACCTGATTATAGATAGTGTCCCAATAGCGCATTCTATTCCACTACTGATAGGAAACAAGAACTTTTACAGTGAAAAGAAAGGAAAAAAAAAATCACAAACAAAATTGCCCATACAACTTCTTTATGATCAAGCTAGTGAAAATAGCTAAGTAAAGGCTACAAATCAAAACTTCTGATATAAAATTCTCAGTTCTATTCAGCTGAGTTCATATCCTCTTGCTTTTTTTTTCATCTGCAGTAAGTTTGAGATGATCACCTCATGCATTCCTTTCTTTCCACTCATATTTTATCCAAGTAGACCTATTCCTTCCATGTACATTTTCTGGTCCTTTCCTTTTCAGCTATAGAATGACTAATAACCTTTGTTTTCTCTCTGCCGGTGACAGACTTTGCTCTTTCCTTTAGACTTCAGCTTCAGATACATGTGACCCTTAAATCTAAGGTCTCTCCTCATTACGACAATTTCAGCTTCAGGGGCAGTCACAACAATTGGCTGCTAAAGTACCAGGGCTGTCATCCTCTTTAGAGTTCTCACTGAAGAAGTAAAGCTGTCACAAGGAAGACAAAAATGGAATTCAGTTCACTGCAAATGTTAGCTTTGAATTGATACTTTTATGGCCTTAGAACATCATGAGGCATGAAAATACAAACACATAGCATCTTTGTTATCCTTGTTACCATGTTTTGATTTGTTTTGTTTTTTCAACAGCAAAGGGAGCACCCCTTTTCTCCATCACAGAATAACTGACAGACTATGCATATTTGCTTTATATTATATCCTAAGTATGCATCTAGATTTTTAAGTCAAGGTCAGTTATGCCCCTCACTTTCTCCCTCACCTTCCAACCACTGCCTCAAGCAGGACATTTCTGTTTCTCAATCTGGCCGACTCCAGGCAGCTACAGCAAACAACAGTCAAGCTGCAGCTGTATCAGTTTTTGTAGCTGGGACTCCACAAAACCATCTAGAATACAGGACTCCCAGCCACATTAGCAGCAGAGTAGTATAGCCTCCACCACATGGCATGGCATAGATCTTCATCCTACTTTCTTACGCCTGCCCCACCTCCAGAACTCCTCTGCATTGAGCAAAGTAGCCCACACAGCTCAGACTTTACAGAAAAGCTGAGCAGACTGGGGTGTTAGAGAGGTAAATGTGGAGGACATAGGTAACACCACTTGTCAATACGGAGTCCTGCATTCCCAAGTTCCCAAGATGACTTTTTTCGCTAACTTGCTGTCCCTTCTGCTGGCAATATTTAAGATAGTGGGCTATCATCAGAGATAGGTAAGAACATTTTTTGTGAAATGGAGTCCTCTGTGGGTCACGCCTAGGAGCCCGTTGGTATTGATTCCTAGAAATTTAGCTTATTATGGAATGAAAAAAAATACAGCTCCAGGGTGCATGCAGACCCTGCATGGAGAAGAGTGGATAGGACAGAGAAAGACTAAATTTGTTATAATTTTTTTGCGAAATGCACACATACACATATGTATATGCACATTTACTTAAGCGAAAAAGAGCATTCCTCTGCTAAGTGGTGACAGGTGGTGCCTTGTATTGATGGAAGCCATGCACCATTATACTTTACTTTTCTTGATATAATACAATTTAAAGAGAAAAACACTCCTGAAGTTTCAGTCAAAATCACTTCTAGCTGCATTAGAAAACCATGATGCAAGATTTGTTGTTAATTACTCAGTCACTGTGAGCTAGCAGGAGATGCACTCTGCAGTTGAAGTGCCCTGGACAAGCGGAATTAAATGTTGAGTCTATGGGCAGGACAAAAGTGTATTGCTGCACTGTGCCTTTACTGGTCAGAAATCTGGAAAGTTTGATCTGGAAAGAAAATCTGTAGCAGTCCAAAGAAATGCTGAAGAATCTTATATGAAAACAACATCAGTATTACTACAGTCTCAACTACTTAAGTTACACCAGGTTGAATGTAAGTATCTCTTTTGCATTCTAGGAAAAGGTTAAAGATTTTAAATTTAATTTAAGACAAATTTTTAGTAATACATTCTCAGAAAAAAAAAAAAAAAAAAGCTCCTAATTGCATTGGCTTTGATGCTATCTTTCCAGGGAAATCTTTAAACTGGATATAATGAGACCCAAGGTCAAAGGGAGAGAGGGACTTGGGATGTACCATACTTCTTTCATGCACTCTCTCCTCTTCTATTCTCATTCATTTTGCAGTTCAAAAAAGTTGGCACCAGAAATTCAATGTTCTATACCAATGATTCTTACCAAATTGCCTTGCAGTACAGGTCACATAGTTCATATACTCCCCTCTGTTATGTCTGCTCTTGTGTTTCAACTGACTGCTTTACACAGATGGTTCCTTTATCCATTTCTGAATTTCTGTTCTCTACAGTCACTGAGTGGTAGTATCAGGATTCCACTCTGCAAAGAACAGTAATTCTGATTTCCCCAAGTGCAGTGCATCGTTACAATCTGCCACGTTAGCATATTCAGCTTAACTCCTCATTCCCTGCCCATAAAGGAGGCTTCAAAATCATGTATACACTTTAAACTTATTTTGCAAATGTGAACCATGAGCACAACATCATGCTTTAGTCACAAGCAGAAATAACAGAATACTTCACTGTAACATCAAATTAAAAACATTTGTGTAAAATCTGGAGAAAAACATGCGCATCTTCTGTATGCTTCAACAAGTATTATTATTTGTGCAATTCAAGATGTCACAAAATTAGTTGTCTAGACCTTATAATCTACTGTGAAATTCTTTCATACTAATGTGGTAGTTGGAACATGTTCCTTAAAATGCTTTAATGCCTGTGGGAAACTATGTATGGTCAGACATTAGTTCACATGAAATATCACAGTGAATCAGGTTCCAAAGAAGACACACAGTATTGCATTAAATTGTCAGAAGATTTGTTTTGTATGTGGTAGACAGAATTTTTACCATTATAGAGATCACTGCTTTCTACATCCAGGTTTGGTTTTGGTGGGGTTTTTTTTTTTTGGTTCTGTTGTTTTGTTTTTAATTGGACAAAACCATATAGACATATTTCACTCTTATTTCTTCCTTAATAATAATAAACTTACAAAATGCCAGACAACCTTTCCTGCCTCTCAAAAGGGATAGTTTTTTCCCTTGGCAATCACTTTGCTGAAGTTCAACTTTCTCAATTAGTTTTTCTGATCAGATATTTTGTCCTGGCAATTAAAAAAAAGGTGTTTAATGTGTTAGCAAAAATTAATCCATGTACAATACAACTTTTTCATTGATTTTTAAGGATCCCATCTTTCAGCAGTAACTTCTAGCAGGAAAGTGAAAATTTCCTGCTAGTGAAAAAAAGTGAAAAGTGAAAATGAAAAATGTGAAAAGTGAAAGCGAAAAAAAGTCTTAGACATGCTATTGCAAGGATTCAGCTCACAAGGAAATAAATTTTGTGTTTGGATGAAAAGAAGAAACAAAATCTGAACTTCATAACAAACAATGACTGAACTAAAAGCAATAAACTCCCATCAGAAGATTAATTTCTCCCTCTTTCAGGGGGTGGTGTGGGGAGGAGGGAGGCAGGAAGGTGGCTCACGTAACTGGAAATTTTATCACTGCCAGCAGGTACATGAGTAGAAACGAAGGCAATCTTCACCATGGTACTTCCCATGGGAGTGCTTTATTTTGCAGCCTTCATTTTCCTTCAAGGTTTTGTAATTATATTTCCATAATTTAGTCATATAAACAATATTATGATTTAGGTACTTGTCCTTAAGTTTATCCCATAAAACCAGCACATTTGAATTTTTCACTTGTCAGTGTAATAGCTGGCTTATTAAAACATATGGCAGAACTAAGTTATAGCAAGATATCCTTGCTTTCTGATATTTCTCTTAGAAACAACTTTTATATATCTTTGAGACAGAGCTTCTTGAATAATATGGCCCTCTTCATTGTAAAGTGATTATATCAAATCAAAATTCATATATCTGGTTGATGGACTCACTTGTAGTTCAAAGACTACATAATGTAAGTGTTGATCTTTTAAATAAAAATAAAGTTTTGTTGAACACCTTACCCCGTTACTGAAAAAAGACTGTTCTCAATCATATTTCCCTATGATCAGCACAGAAACTCCTGATGCTCAGCCTCAGAGACAGGTTTTTAAAGAATTAAAATTAATTTCCTATTAATTGCTGTCAACTAAACTATTCTTCTTTATTAGGATGTCTAGCACTGTTTTTCCAAAGTATCCATATCTGCACCAAGAATTCTAAAGCACTTTATTTAATAGATGATATATTTTTACAGATTTGGAGGGCTTTGTTGTTGGTGTTGTTTTTTCGTGTGTGTTTGTTGTTGTTTGGTTTGTTTTTGTTTTTTTTTTCAATAGAATACAGCTTTGAATTAAGTTATTAAGCCTACAAACAAGTCATATTTGAAACGCTGGAAGCACCCAATGATTTGTATTAACTTCTGCAAGATTCCCAAATAGCAGTGGTATTTGAAGCCTTATGCAATTTTCAAGGTAAGAATTCAGAAGCCCAACTTTAATGAGAGGAGAAAAAAAACCGCACAAAACACTTAGTTTCCAAAAATTGGCTGCATGCTAAATTCAAGCCCTTAAGCCAAAAGAGAGGAGAAAGGGGAGTTGAGTACTTTAGTTTCTATAGCATCAGATTAAAATAACATTTACATATTCACAGCACAACACACTGTCACCATCTGAATTAAGTTTTCAAAAGCCAATGAGCAACAATTGTTGCTGTCAACTTGTCAAGTAAAACCAAATTAAGTGAAGACAAGAAATTAAAGCAGGAAATTATATTTTTTTAAATATTATGGAAACTATATCCTGGAGATTGGAGAGCAGGTGCTCTGTGAAAAAAATTAATTCCAGTGAACATAAGAGTTTGTTTATTTTTATGCATGTAAATATTTAGTAGATATTACTACAGATATGTAACTTATCTTTTAGAGTTAGGTCAATCAAATAATTACTTTAAAGTTAATTATCATACCTTTTATTTCTTATTAATACAGTAACCTTCAGTTAAGTTCTCTATGATTAAAGTGGTGGGAAAAAAACAGAACAAAAATATTTTAAAATAGCATTGCCTTAGGTCATTAATTCATGTAATGGCAACAAGTCTTGAAAATACAAAGGTTGAAGCCAATTAAGGTGGACATATTATAAATACTGAATTTGCAGCACATTTGATCTTGGGCACCACAGAGTGAATCCAAATGATATCAATTAAAATTGCTACATCGTCAGCAAAGTTTCAGGTGTAACACAGGGAAAAAACTATACTCAATTTCACACAGGTGACAAAGTTATTTAAGGACCATATTCCTAATACCAAATTATTATTAAAGTGGAAGGACAAACTTACAAGCACTTGCAATTTAAGAAACAGAGTCTTTACCTTACAGTTAGGGGGATTTAGCCTCTCAATAATTATTTCTGATACGCATTACTACACAGCATTAATCATCTAATCATACAATTTTAATGTTTTCTTAAGTTCCATATGAGATCATATATCTGGGAAAGGAAAAAACCCATACTTGTTTTTTTCAAGAGGAAAGAAACTAGCAAGCAGCAATAAAGTATAGAAGTAGCAAAGAAAAGAAAAGGCTGGTTTAATGGTACAGGAAAAATGCTTTAGAATTATTAAAATAATTACATAATATTTCCCTAGAAATTCAGGAAACCATGGAAGATGGTAATGAAGGAGATACAATCATTGCTTATTAACTGAATACATAAAAGAGTTCTACCCAAGCACAACAGCTGCTAACTGCAGAAAACAGCGGTGGTCCTCATACAGACTTTACTTTGCTGTATGAACTCTGATATTTCAGTAGATTAATACAGGCACTACAGATGCAAGAACACTGACATTAGATCAGAAGGCCATATGATAAGAAAGGCATGATAAAACCTTGACATTTGGTGAAGGAAGAACATAGACTAACTTAACCGGATTTAAAAAAAAAAAAATCTAAATTCATATAAATGTGTAAGAATCCATCCTTTTCTTTTAAGAAATAACACTAGCTTAAGTCCCATTTGCTGTCTCAGACAAGCAAGGCAGTGGACAGTCAAAAAACAATATACAAGTGAATTGAACCAACAGATTTCTGACAATATTTCTTCATTCTAAAGGCTCCATAGCGTTTGCTCCTCAAAGGACAAGTCATGATCTTTGGTATGAACCAGATCAAACTCCTAAAGCACATCCAAGTTAGAATTGCTTACTGCTTAGATGAATGACAACTGCTGGATCATGTTTTTCAACTTTGTATAGAGGCATGTGCACCAAGTACAGTTACAAATACATTACCAGCTATGTGGATTTTGGGTACATATAAAAAGAAAGTCTAGAGAGAATTCCAGTACTTGGAATTAAATATACTCTCTTGGAAGTGTGCCCAGACTACCTTAATTTTCTTTGTGGCAGCTCAATTCAATCTATTACATATATTTGAATTCTTAACACTAGACTCACATTGACTAGACAGGGAGCAATGGCAGCTGCTTTGCATTCCAGGCCTTTTAAAATAGACTGATGCATTTTCTCAGTCAACTAGAAATGCAGCTATAGATTAAGTACTTAGATTTCTCTCATTCAACTAAGAAATCCTCTAAATGTGCATGAGATAGCAGTCATACTGACCATGTTCTTAGAAAGCAATGAAGTTTAATGGGGAAAAACAAATTAGAATTATGAATTATATGCAATACATACTTCTATATAAACATGTATGAAAGAATGCAGAAGATACTTGTCTATCCAGAAGATATTCTGCTTTTAATTTCCTTCTGAAAATTTGAGATAGGTATACTATTTAGGACTTCCTTATTATACCATATTATTTCTAAGTGAAACTGAATGTCCCTTGCTAATCTGTTCTACCCGGTCAAATTCCATTCCTCTAAGATAAATTCCACAGAATACATTTAATATCTTCAAATAAAGGAAATTTGCAAATCACTAGGCACCATGTGCATTGACCTTCGCTCTTCTTTTGAATTTGCAGTATGGTTCATTTTAGTCAAGCTGTTGAAACATTTGTGCTATAATGCATCAAATTAAGGCAACCAGCTGTGATGTTTAATTTAAGCTAAAAGTTTATGATCTACAAATGCACAATACCTAAGGGAAAAACTGATATTTCATGTTACTAAACTAAATGTAGTTATAAAATGGTTACAATCTTCCCCACTTTTTACTTAGACCACATTTGACTTTTAAGCTTTGGGTCTGTAAAGAGCGCAAGCATTCAGTCAAACCTGTGTTTTATACAGAATAAATGAACAAGCAGTTTTAGCATTTGCTGAATACATAGATTTGAAGTCTTCCAGTCTAATGCGTCGTTATATTTCTCCTATATTTTGTCCTATATTTTCTCCATTTGCAACAAAGCAAGAATTAGGAAAAGTCATCAACTATTTTGTCGTAATGCACCATTTTTAGCAGTTATTTTGTTCTAAACAGATATGGTACATAGAATTGAGTAATTGGAACAAAAACAAAGCCCCCCCTCCACAAGTATTTTCTAGCTATGAAGCACTCTTGAAAGAAAATGCCCTCCAACAATGGTTAAACCATTGCATTGTTTTTGACAACAGCAATGTATAAAAGGAGAAAGAAATGACACTCTATAAATGATTAAGTAACAATACCTTTTGTAATGTCTTGAGAGATTAATAAAGTAGAGGAAAACTAAGGTATGGCTATATATCAGGTGCAAAAAGTGTGAAAACTAATGTAATGGAAGTTGAAACTTCAGGTTACCTTTCTAGAAAAGGACAAAGTCAGCCAGAATATTTATATATCTGGCAAAAGCATTGTGCATAGTAACTAGCTCACTATTTTGTTTATCAATGGTCAGCTGCTCTTTTAAAAGGTGTAAGCTACAAATGTGATGGTTTATAAACAAAGGATACATGAGGCACACACTCCAACTACAAAGATATGTTGATAACACTTACTGACAATGACAATGAGCCTTCAGTGAAAGTTGATTTTCACCGATTCCATGTTCTGGGTAGCTCTTTAAACATTTTCTTAGTTACAGAATATTGCTCAAGTCAGTTTTAAGAGCCAAAACACAGACAACAAAGCAAAATGAGAGAGATCTTTGTCTTACTGCAGCCTTCTGGTAACAAGCTATGGCATGGGCAAAGAGATTTCAGTATAAAGATAGTCCATAACAGACACAGCTCCACCACAGGGGTGCACTGGAGCCTCTAGCTGCTTTTTTCCTAGCACAGGACCTATATGAAGGCAGGTAGCTGTAGGAAATTTAATTTTACTAAATTAAGTATTTTGTAGATTCATTTCA
>BJBW01003420.1:0-28990 GCA_004320125.1 Scolopax mira
AAAAAACCATTTAACGAGATGTGGAAGAATTACAGATTGCTTTTTATTGTTTTACCAAAAAAGCTTTTTACTCTACAAAAGATAGTATGACTATTAAAACTGTTCTATACTACCATGTTACCGAGAAAGTGTCATATTTTATTAATTTCAGCCTGGAATTTAACACCTGTCAAACTTCCATCTCCAAAAAAAACCCAAACAACCCAACAGTAACATTAACTTGTATAGTAAGTCCTCCTCCTGCTGGGTTTTCATCTTAGTGTAAACAATGAAATCAAAAGGAACTACAAAACCCCCCAACACCCAAGTCTTATTTAACTGCTAGGAAAAAAAAAAAAAAAAAACAACAAAAGTCTTTTCAGCACCCCAGTTGGGTGAAGTCACACTGAGGCTCTGACAATCAGCCTTGGCAATGCTGCCATCTAATGTGCCTGGACATGGAGCACAAGCATCCCCATTGCTCTTTAATATTCAAATAAAATGTTTTCTTTTAGTTTGACTCTGAACTATTGCACCCCTTCAGTGCCTTGGCTTGCAAATCCTATACTAACAGTACTATGACAAATTATCTAGTCATCAAGCTGATGGATATAAATATTCATTGACATATTCTATCTCAAGGGTTTTCATTGGGATGTCACAGGACTTCACCATAATGTGTATGAACCTGACACACTGTCCATCTGCAAACTCTGATCAGTGACACACCAGCTGTGAACCACCAAGGAGGGGAGGGAAGTCCCAAAGGCTTCCAAAGCACAGAACTGGAACAGCAGATCATTCTGATTGTTCTGTGGAGTTTCCTTTTTCTGAGACACCAGTCAGAGTATGTTTGCATACTACAGAAGGCTAATGAAGCCCATCAAGTTACTGATGGTACAACAGAAGATGAGGAGCAGAGCAATACTCCTGCCCGTCCCATCTGTTCTCTGGAACAGTAACAAACCAGACAGGCATTAAGCAGGGCAGAGGGGATAATACTGGTGTCTACGGGGTTGTCTGCTGCTTTAAAGTTTCACAAGAGATTTCTTACAAGACAATCTTTGTTATTTCCAGTTACTTCTTCAGATAGCCTCATGAGGCATAGCAGCAACTACTTTTATTGAGTCCAGATAGTTTTTCTCTTTAGAAAGCAAGTGTAAAATAAACAAAAACCCCAGACCACGTTGGCCCAGACTCCCCTAGCTGTGCTCAGTCAATCATCTCTCTCATTGGAGGATCATCTCATGGGAGGGATGGAAATCCCTCCCAACAGATCTCAAATTTTCTTGTAATCTTAAAATCCAACTAACTTCCCTTATGTGCAATGTATCATAAGACAATTTATTTGCACCAACTTATAACCATTTGTTATTCTACTGTGATATCCTACGTCCTACAATTCATTAGGATCAGTAGCAAGTATGCAGAATAACATGCAGAGTTATGATTTCCTGCACCAGCCCGTCTCTGAACTCTACAAGTTCACATCTCAAAAGGACTTCACAGCATTTATTGGGAAAAAAACCAGGTACAGAATATGCAGAACAAAAAACCATTAAAGAATATAAAATACATCTCAATCACATCTGGCTCAGAAAATTACTTGACCTGAAAATATTTACATCCTAGAAGAACCACCAATATATGCTCCCCCTGTTCCTTCTCTTCCCTAAAAACTTGCTCAAATTTGAAGGTTCAGGCTTTATTGGATATTAAGTTTTTTTTTAAGTTCTAACCTTATTCAGAAAGTGACCTCTAGTTAAGTTTGCCCCGTGGGACAGTTACTTCAGTAACACATTTATAATTCCATATATTCTTAACTCCTGAATGAAGTATTCAAGTAGTTTTGGACAAAGCACTTGGGGTTGTTTTCTACTGTTGTCAACAAAACGGATGGCAAATCCATTTAATCAGCTCCCCAGAATTCAAAGAGCTTTTTAATGACTCAGAAACAGAAGAAAAATAAATGCTACCCCACATTTGGTAGTATTACATTCCCAATCTGACAGAAGACAGCTGGCTGTGCTGACACAGCACAATAAACATGAAGTTTAACTCACAGACTCTACGGTATCTGAGATGACAAGTAACGGGTTATAAAACTCAAAGCTCAAACCATGAACACATGCTACCTCTTCAGTTTTCCAAGCTGGTTCAGAGTACTAGTTTCTGGCAATAGTTTTCCATCTGGATTGGAAAAGATTTGAAGTTACACCGTAACTTTTTAGAAAAAAGACTGAGAAAGAAAAAAAAAATCCCCAAAACATTATTTCTTAATTCAAATATTCCAAGAAGTTTAAGCATAATCACCCAGAATTAGTTTTCAAATGTGGCCAAATTACTATACTCTGTGCACACGAAAAATGCCTTTATTGAAACAATGCGACTTCTACACATCACTACAGGCAAGAATTCTCAAAATTATAACCAGGCTGCGTGGTGAGGTACGGTGCAAGCAACAAACCAAACACCTGCAACCTGGTTTGGCATCTTCAGCCACAGAGAGGAATAAATCAGGTTACAGACCAGGACAATAGAAGATTCAAAGGTTGTAGAAGCAAATGGGGGAAAAGGAGTTCTTGGAAAAGAAAATTGCAAATGTTCACCACACTCCCATTTTCTGCCCTTTAACATCTTATAGGTTGTTTTGGTTTTTTTCTTCTCTTTTAGCAGAGTTTTCAAACAGATTAAGTTTCAATTCTTACCTACAGCCAGTGCTGCACTCGGTTCTTGGCCTCCAGGCTGTTTTAAAAGAAAAAGAGATTATGAAAATTCATTCTTTTGCACCAAAACTCTTAACTGTAATGCTACATGACCTCGTAAAAGCAAACTAGCATCTGTTCCAGGCACTGAACTATTTTTCTGAATCTACTTTGTAAATGGAGCTCTGGATCTACATGCCACAGTAACTTTAGAAAAAATATGCTAAGAAAATAGAATGCAAACTATGTTTTATGTCTAGGCATATAAATAAATAGGGAACATAATTATTCTGCAACAAACATGTTTCTAGGGAAAAAAAGCTGCTGCTGTTAGATAGTCCGTAAGAACACATATCCCGTAATAAATGTAATTACTGAAGAGTCAAAGCTGCAATAAAATACCAGTGAGGAAGTTGTTCCACTTGCACTTCACACTGCAAACACAAACTTTAAAAAGAAAGAATAACACAAGACTCTTAATTCAAGCACATAAATTAGCTCTTGAAAAAACTCATGGCTTGCAAGCTGACCTCCAGAGAAGGCACTTTCAAGTCACCACTGGAAACCATTTGCTTAATGAAGGAAACTAACATTATTTGAGAGCCTCAGTTTGCTATACACATTATTGAGCACCGTCTTAAGGCTGGTGAAATAATTATTATATTAGTAGAGTTTAAAGGAGAAGGCATGGAGTGCCTATCTGTAGAAGATACTACAGTATCTTCTAAAGCTTTACCGGAAATAGTGGTATAACATTAGCTCGAGGCTCTGAAGATCTACAGCACCACAGGCAAGAAGCAGACCCTCCCGAGAACGACTCTTCGTGCCCACAGGATTGAACATGAGCAAAAGGGCAACTGCCAGACACTCTTACAGCTGCCGAAATTTATTTCTTCATTCTTTCCATTGTATGAATCTCTCTCAAAGAGGTTTCTTCCCTTGACTAGAATTTCTTTCATCTGCTTTTTCCTTTGCCAGTTGGTCTCAACTTCCCTTTACTCTCTCAGCAGTAAGCAACAGCTTCAGGACAACTACTTCACAGGACAAGAGATGGTTAACAGCACTATCTTTGTAAGAATTGCTGCAACTTCCCTAAAACTCATGCATTCTCACTCCCTCCTCATGACTACAGACTTCTCAATTTGGGCTTTGGGACAAAGCAACAAAAATTCAACACTGACTGGAAAATGTTGGCCCCCTACAGTTGGGGATGAACACAACCACTACTGTGAACAGAGAAACTGAAACCAAAGTTTGACTCAACATTACTTCAAGAAGCTGATTTCCTCAAAAAGTGAAAGAATAATTAAAGAACAAAACATTTAAGAACACTAGAAAAAAAATCTAACTAAAATATTATTTTTTTTGGGTAGTCAAGAGCTCTGGTTAAGATGAATTTGGGTGAGAGTCCAACTTAATTCACTGAGCTATTAACAAAAAGGATCCCTATCTTTTAGTACTGATGAGTATGTCTTCATTTAAACAGATCAGACTGAGCACATTTGTTACTATCAACTTGGTTTATGCTGGCAAGCTAAGTGATATTCTGCTGTGTAAAAAATCAAATATTTTAAACTGAGAGGTTAGCACTATACAATATAACAAAGCACTGTCTAACCGGATAAGAAATTGACTTGCAGATCTCTAGCAGTCAATAAGGAATAATCAGTGAACACCCATTAAAATTGTCAGAAGTGAAGTTAATAGTGTAATGGATTCTTTATACAATTTCTGCACTTCTGGATGCACCTTAATTCAGACCTAAGAGTATCTAAATGAACAATTGCCTATTGTCAGGTTCAGAGCTACTTGGGTTCTCTCAGTTAGTACAGAGGATCTGAAAAACGTCTGAGCTTCCTTCTGACCCATTCTCAAGGTTTGGATCTGCAGATTAACATAGAAAGAATACTGAAAGGCACAAGATGAGCTATGTATACTATGTAATTTAATAGGTAGTGAAAATTGAATAATATAGAACCAACTATTTTTTCAATTGCTTGTGATTCTGAGGCAGCCAAGCACTTAACCTATTGAACGGGAGGTTATTTTCCTGCCCAGAGCCTGCCCTGCTTCTCTCTGTGATATAATGTTAACAGCTCACGGATTTTGTTTAGCTTTTTTTTTTTTAATACCGTTTTCTGGAGTCCAACAGCAGAAAGATTAATGTGTCCCATCCTAGGAATCTCTATTAACACACATGCCCACTCCCCTTCACCCACAGCCTAACTTCACCACAGCAGAGCACACCAAAGCACACACTAACATCTCAGGCCAACTACAACTGCAGTTTTAAAGAACTGCCACAACAGTTGGAAAACAAACTGGAAAAAATGTCTACAGCCATTAGAGAGGGACAGCAAATGATCCAAAAATGCAGCTATTCATTTTCAGAAGAAAAAAAAACAAAACCAAGGAGCATACCATTAGAGGACAAGCCTGTAGTGACACAAGTCAAATGGTACCCAAATATAAAAGATGCACAAAGTAAACTTGGCATCATTGTGGATAACGAAACTTGAAAAAAATTAACTGGCTAACCACTGAATAAGCTGTTTTGGGCATCCACCTCATATTGAGCTGATGCTGCTTAACTCGTCAGTACATGAAAACAGGATTTCAGAAGAGAAAAGCTAACCATTAACTTCCAGTATGAAACCAGTGTCTTCCGCCCAGCCCTGACTGAACTAATTAAGAAACCTCTACACACAAGCATAGACTTGTCAGCAACTGTCAGTCAAGATTTCGTACAAGACTGGTGATTTTGCAGCTTTCCAACAGTCAGGCTTTTCTGCCCATTATGAACTGAAAACATTGAGTAGTGAGAAGAACTGGTAACAACTTTGCAAAGCAAATTTAAGTTCCTTTCTATGCACTAGGTTTGAAAAGAATTACTCCATAACGCCTACAACACTTGTTAAGAAAGCTTGCACATTTATCTATTACTCCATGTGATATGAGGCACCCAGGCTCATGGTCTTTGAATGGTCTTTGAAACACAACCTGCTCTTGCTTTCACAGAGCAAATGCTTAAATTGCTCGTTAGAAGTTGAAGCTTGCACTAGGATCTCCCTTGGTGAAGCATCGCCAACTTGAACCCTGTGTGAGTCCAAGGTGGGCTACAGCACCAGATGTTCTCAGTCCATGAACATTGAACTGCCCTTTGAGCAGGGCTGAACAGAACAGGGCCCAGCTCTGGCAGTTTATGGACACTCCTGCTCTTATTTCAGCTACAGACTAGAAATTAAGTTTGAGGAAACCACTCCAAAATCTTAGAAGCACACATTAAAACATAAAAAGCAAGCCCAGTCCAAAACAGAACCGCAAGTTAAATACATCCCACATCTTGTGGGTAATAAAAAAAGAACACTAAGAAATGTTTAGTAATAAAACTTGATTTTTACTTTAGTAACAATGACAGATGGCTAAGCTATAAAAATAAATCGTAGCTAAGATCATGTTTCAAAGGAAGTTCCAGGGCATCTGCAGATGAACCCATGATACGGTGCTAAATGCATGTGAACTCCAACATTAACACCAGTGATTCTAACAGAAGATCCTGCTCTATCCATATGGCAATCAAACATCAGATTCTGAAGTCTAAGCAGAGGAAATCTATCACTACTAGAAAGCATCTTCAGTTCTTCATAGGAAAGCAAGTCTACTGGTTGCCAGCTATAAAATCACCTTTTTGACTTCTGGCTATAGAAAGCTTCAGCTCAAGGCTTTCTTCTTCATTTTTATTTATCCTTCTGAAGCTAAATTGTATCTCAAAAGTCTACTGTTATATTAAGTCTTTCCCTACCCTATCTAATTTCTCAATGTCTTACCATATCTCATATTACTTGCTACACTCAAACCTGTGGTTTAGGCTTGTAAGTTAATGATATAAAGTGTACGAAAGCTTTCTTGGAAGCTCACGACTTGTGTTAGACACCTGCCAAAAGCACATGTTATGCTTTGCCTTTTATTCACAGATTAAAATTAATTTATGTCAATATAACTTATATTCTTCACAGCTCTATTGCCATACAGCTGTTCATCCTGTGCATCCAAACATCTAGCGGCACGACACGTCTAATTCCACGTGCTAAATTCGGAGCACAACTAATTACTCAGCATATTCCAAGTGAGGTCCATAAAGCTCTGTTTCAGCTTCTCCGAAGTTTAATGTGAAGATTTGGCTTCAAAATGAATGTAGCAAAGAGCCATCAGGTTTGCTTTGAAGAAAATTTTTCCAGGAAGTTTAGATCCTGCACTACAGATCAACAAAAAGGGGTCAACGTTATACACACATACTCCTTTTATCAAAAAAAAAAAAAAAGGGGGGGGGAAGCACAGATAATTAAGAAGCTTGTAAGAAGCTTGTATGGCCTGACCATATTCACACATACACAAGACTAACACTCAATATGAAAATTTGCATTTCATCCATTTACAGGTTATGTTTTCCACAACAAACCGTTACCTTGGCTTAATGAAAACATTAAAATGAACTATCATAATCCTCATTTTTGCATCTTATAAAGCTTTACATAGAAAAAAAAAAAAGCCACAAAGTGAAGACCAAGTACAAAGTGGCTGGTTTTTTTACTGAATCAGAAAGTTAACTGAATAATTCTAAATAATCTCTTCCTGTTCTAAAAGCGAGTGAGAATATTAAATATTAGGTTACCTGAAGACAAATAAGGACTTTTAGGAAAACAAAGATGAGACGACTTTGGGTTGTTTCATTTGGGGTGTGGATTTTTTTTTTGGTTTTGTGGTTGGTTTTTTTGAGGTGGGGGCTAAAACTGTGATATTTTAGCCCAGGCTACAAAACTTCCTGTTTTACTAGAGGGGAAAAAAAAAAAAAAAAAAGACAGACTTAAAAGAGCGTGCAAGAATTATTGAAGTAAAGTCCTGTGTCTAATAGTCAATTATTCAAAACACCTGAACTTGCTATTTCTAGTAGCATATTATGTCCTGTATTTCTTTTGAACTTTCATAAATCTAAATCCTGAAGTGATTTAGCACCGGGTGTATAACATGAAAAGAATTTTGAAGAACTATATAGTATTCAGGTTTTCACTCCCCAAAAATGTATTTGAAATACTTTAGCTTCCCTCAGCTAGGAAGAGATACTGGATGCCTTTATAACATAGCAATATAACTTATATACTACAATCTATTGCGTGTTTAACTTCCCCATGACTATGCAGCATTGACATTTTTCCACAGTTGATGCTTCCTTTGATGTTATGCTGTTAACACCCAATCGTGAAGGGTTCCTGAATACCAACCAAGTGATTCAACAGCTTTTTTATCTAAGCTATACAAATGATATCACTTCTTAGGTATAAGGCAAAGTTTAAGTCTAAGAATCCCAACTCAGTCTTGGCATAACAGAACTGAAACCATACCCTGACCCAGGAAGTTTGCAGCAATACTCACCCGCTTGTGTAATCAAAACAGTAAGAGAAGACAAGGTCAAAAGGGCTTTCCCATTCAACATTAGTAGTAGTTTATTATCAGCTCTGAGCAAACACGGGACCCGTAACCCTCTTCAGTAACACTTAAACAGAGGAGTCCTTATTTCTTACAATCTAGATTTCTAAGCTCAGGATAAACCACTTTCCTCTGGACTATACTAGATCACATGAGTGGAAAAGAATTTCTATCATGAAAAGACGCTAACCACAGGAGAAAGTAACTTGCCACCTAAAACACCTTTTTACTTGTTTTAGTGAGTTCTAATCATTAGCTAGTTCCTCAACAGTATGAGAAATTGAGTACTGAAGCCATAGTTAATGCTTTAACAGGTAAAACTGTAAGGTGAATGTAGACCTAAACTGATTAGGCTGGAGCTACAGCAGCTTCACAGACAGCATTCCTGCTGCTCAGGGGCAATGGATTTGTTGATTCCAGTTTCCTAAGAACACAGGTTAGCTTTTAAACAGCCTGAAAAGCTCCTTCTTGGGAAAAACAGCAGTAAGTTTTGCCACATGCTTCTCACAGACCCAAGGGCAGGCTGTGGGGGATGCCCAAGCAGTTTAACTCCTTTCCCCACAAGGCCTCTAGGGCTGCCCCACTCAGCAGGTCTCAGCTGGAGCTCCTCCGTAGCTGTAAACTCATGCACAAGCCAGGAGGCAACGCCGTGCAGGAGTGACCATGACACAGCCTTGGGACAAGCAGTGATTTCTGTTGAGAAGGATCAGAGGGGCTCAGTTCTGACCAGAGTAACCATCAGATAGCACAGAGGCTCGTAAAGCACCTCCAGCTTGCCCAGGAGTGCCTTGAGCTCCACCTGCGCACAAGGACCTGTAATAACTGCTTCAGCTAAAATTTAAAAGAAATAATAAAAAAGTGGCAGGAGGAGAAGAAAAAAAGAAAAAAGAGTAGCTTTTCGGATCAGCTACACAGTAGCATTCCAGTATTACTTATCAGAACTTTGAGATTATTCTAATACGAAGGCAAACATGCGTAATTAGATGCCAGTAAAAGTGGTAAAACAGTAATACTCAAACCAATTGTATCAATCACTAGCTGTGCAGAAATGAAGAATCTAATCACATTATTTTAACACGTGACCCTAAATGTTTATCAGGCAGCATCTGTGATGGAAGCATGCACAAAATTTACAGAAACAGGGTAAATATAAGAGATGTAACATGGGAATGGCTGGACCCTGCTCCTAGGGACTACTGTGTGCATTCAACAGCTTTGCCCAACTGGCAAGAAAAAAAATTAAACAAAAAAAACAAAAAAACCCACAGGAGCCATAAACCAAGGTTTTAATTCCTGTATTGTAATTTAATGATACTTTCTCAACAGCCAAACACTATTTCTGCTCAATAATTTCCAAAATTGATTTCACAATAAGCTAAAAGGAGGCAAATTGCATCAGGGGAAGTTCAGATGAGACATTAGGAAATGGTTCTTCACTGAGAGGGTGGCTGGTCACTGGAACAGGCTCCTCAGGGTCATGGCACCAAGCCTGTCAGAATTCAAGGAGTATCTGAACAATGCTCTTAGTCATATGGTTTAGTTCTAGGTAGGTATTTGGACTCGATAATCCTGGTAAGTCCCTTCCAACTGGAGATATTATATGATTCTAAATAAAACTGCAGTTATCTGGTCAAGCAGTAAGCTGAATATTAACCAGATCTGAAGGACTTTATGTCCAAATCCCTAGAGAGTTAAAACAAACCAACATGAAAAAACCCTGACAAAACCTAGAAATGGCCTTTAACAAGCACTTAAGAGACCTTCTCTAAGTCAGGAAGTGAAATACGCAATATCTGACATTAACCCAATAGAACAGACCACAAAAAACATCATACAAAAGTCCAGTCACCTGTCTCAACAAGCACAGCTTCTTTTCAGGTCAAATGTCTTTCTGATGAGAAAAGTTTACGTATTTTGCTGGTCTGTTTAAAGAAAGACTGTTTGAAAAATCAAAACAACCCTTAAATGAATGCCTTTGATTTAAAGGCTCATTGGACAAACAGAATTAAACAGTTCATGTTGTCCAGAGCAACTATTTACAGGTGGAGAAAAACAGCAGCTTTACCTTCATAAACAAGTCTGCATGGCCAGAGTCTCAAGCAGTAGAGTTAGTAATTGAGCCATCCAACCAGATTCAAAATCACTTCTTTTTAAACTTATTCTATGAAGCATTGCAGTAGCACTACTGCATATAAAGGAAGGATATTTTGGAAGAGTTCTACACCGAGTTCTGCTTGATCACAGCAAAAAAACCCATGTCACTGATCATTTGCAGATTACTACCATCTCCATTCAAGGTTTTAAGTAACTATGTCTGCTGTGAGAGAAAAGAGAGCATATTACATTGCGTCAGCACAGGCAGATTATTTACATTCCTTTTTAATACATATTATTAGACTTTAAAAAGCACAGGATTGCACAAAAGCTTTTAGCCCCTCAATCTATTCCCTTGCTATCACAGACAGCCACTTTAAGCAAGACCCAAGATAAAATACATAATAAGAGACAGCTCAGTTTGGCCTAAAAAAATCCTGTTAGCTTTTCCTCTTTCTTGCCCTACATACCAACATTAATACAAAATAAATGCACGCTGGTTGAACATCAGTAACATGATCAGAATTTCTATCAAAATATTTTATAGTCAGTGTCAAAAAAACCCAAAAAGTACTTAACCTCCATATACTAAGAACCATTTCAACAAACCCACTTTCACACAGACAACAAATCAATTCAAGCAGCTCTGCGGAAGCGCAAATATAATTTACAGGCCAACCTACAGCAATACATTTAGAGACACTACCAAAAGAGATTGGTTTTAATTTGTGGTACAAATGGGAAGTAAAAGTGGCTTCAGTTGTCAGAAAACCATTCATTTTTCTTCATTTATTTACAGTATATAAACTCACTGTAAAAGATTATTCTTTTACCCTGATGGCTCCCACATGACCCTACTGTTGGTATCTGGTAGGCTCGATGGTGAAGGCTTTTCGGGTTGCTCAGAAGCATCTACAACTTCACTGCTTTCTACATTGGTTAACATAGGTTTCCCCAAATGAAAAAAAAAAAAAAATCTTCTGAAAATACACATTAAAAGCTGCACATTTTTAACACCTATTTCCTCATTTAATAGAGGAAACATTTAGCATTGAGCAAAACGAAATAGAACCTTGCTTCATATTTCTTTCAACGTATTTGGCTTTATATAAACTTCCCAGACAGTCAAAGCCAAAGAGAAGTTGGTAACACAGGCAAAATGGCCTTACTCAGCACAGGATCTCTTCTCAATTCTTCGCTTCTGACTCTTTGTAGGCCAACAGCTACAAGGCCAACTAGAAGCAAACTTTCTTGCTCTTTTTAGAGTTTAGCACATATTAAGGAATTTCAGTCTTTTCAGTGCAAATCATTACTGAAGAGATTTTAAAGATTCTTCTCATAAGGATGGAGAATATTTAAAGATGTGTCAGCCAGACAAATAACTCTCATAAACTCTTATAAGAGCTATACAAGCCACAACAAAGAGTTGTTAAAATTAATAAGAAAATTACATATATGCATTTGCTTCCACTTTGCAGACATAGTAAAGAGGGTGTTTTCATATTTATTAAAATTAGCACAAAATGCAAAACCTGTTAATCCACAAACACTGAAACACCAGTGCTGGAACAGGGACTCCATAACACGTTAATTAGTTTGCTCGAAACTTCTCCCCATCGTTATTACAGGGGAACAATTCTAAGCTGCATGGAAAGCTTTTTAAGTCTTCAAGCATGCAGCCAAGTGCAAGCTGCATATGAAAGATAAAGCTATAAAGTAAGAATGAATAATTATCAGAGATTATACACCCAACCAGGAGATAATTATCAAGACCTTTTTTGAATGCCTGATACTCAGGAAAAATAATCCCACATACGTAAGTTAACATAATGAAAAACAACAGCTAATACTAAATAGTGCTAATACTAAAATGTTATAAATCCTTCAGTATCTGTGATAACGGACAGCTGAAACATCATAACCAAAAGAAATACCACGCAGATAAAACAGGCACACATGTCTTCTACAGCCATTCAGGTTTACCCTGCACTACACCGAGGTCCAGCTTCTACCTCAGCAAGACCCAGACACACTTTGCCCTGAGGGATGTTCATGTCTTTCATTCTCTTTTCAGCATATTCCCAGAGTCTGGGGCCTGAGCCGAGACCTGGGTCAGGTCTAAAATGTGGTAGAGCTCAATGGGCTTCCAGCTGATGCCTTCCCAGACCAAAGTTAATGCTGGAAACAAGTTTGTGCAGCACCACCCCATAGCTAAGAAACACTGCTTGGTCCTAAAGGAAATACTGAATTAAGACACTTTACCACAGCTGTGGACAAAGAGCTAATTTCTAAAATTACTCAGTTGCACTCAGCGTGGCCATCCTGATAAACTCCTCTTGGAGAGAGATGGGAGATGAACGGGGTGGGAAGGGAAGCTGAAACAGGGAATGGATGGAACACACCTCACTGCTGGGCTAACAAGCTTTTCAGTTTTCTGTATGGGGAAAGCTGCACACTCAAGTTTAGTGACAGACCTCAGAATAATCCGAAGGATTAACGTAAAAATTACTATAAAATAATTACAGTATTATAATTGTGATATTTACAATCCTTGAGTCCAACTGCATCACCCCGTTCTGGGCTAAGAACCCTCTCCTGACAAAAGTTTACTTAGCCCTGTACCTCAAACAGGAGCAGCAAACAGAAGGGTAGGATTCATGCTTTATAGAAGATATATAAGGTATAATCACAGAGGAAAACTGAACGCATATTTAGTTTACAACTTTGTGGATGTCTTGCCCCATACCAAACACTGCTACTTCATTTAAAACAGGTATTTGAGAAGTGAGCTGTAAATCTGGTACCTACTATCACTGTGCACATGATTTAGCTATGCCAGGACATACTCAGATGTCTTAAATTCTCCTGTTTCCTTGTGACTGCCTTGTAATCGTGTAAGCTCAATGTCTTAACTTTTGGGCTGATAAACTGGTACTAAGTGGTCACAGCTCTTCACTAACAATCCTTTTACCATTCTGAACCTACAGGCAACCTAGAGATGACTTTAAATGCCTGTAAATTACCATACAACCTTAGTTTTAGCATCATGTATTATTTTCAGTGAAAATTATGCCTCAAACACCCATAGAATAATTAAAAGCATAAGTGGCATCTTCTAAAGCTCTTAGATACTCAAATTAGCATGCTTAGCCATGTTCAACTCTTAAACTAGATTTCATTAGTTTCCTTCATTCTCTCTCTCTGGGCCCTGAAGCACCAGATTTAAAGTTTTAGCCTTCACACTATCACACTTTTAATAGTCTTTAAACAGTAAGAGGTACAGACACATTGTATTAGTCTCAGGGGAAAAGGCAAACAGACAATATTTAACATCCCACTACAGAAGAGAGGCAAGTCCTTTCTCTCCTACATGAGAGCAGGAATTTAATCACTTAGTATTCCAATGTAAATAGCCACATGTTATCCCCTGCTACTGAGCCTTTTGTCTGGTAAGCTACAGTTAATTACAAAAAAATAATATAAATTGCATGAACTACTTCTGCTTTCAATAGATCAAAATACTTTGTACTCCTTGACCTAAAATATTATGGAAAACAGTGACATATTCTACAAGCAAAGACATCTAAGGAAGTGTTTACCAGTTGGTAGTATCTTCTTGCAGTCTTAACAGAGAACTCCCTTCCTCAGATGGTCTATGCAGCAGCTTGTCTTCACAACCTTAACAGACAGAAGAATCCCATTAAACATAAACAATACAAAGGATTTCAATTATACAAGCCAGTACCAAGGGTAAGTCAAAGTCAGTCCTGCAGTGCTGAGGAACCTACATAATTCTTTAGGAATGCAAATAAAACATGCCACTTTCAAAAACACTTGTGATTCTGTGGAAGTGACATTACAAGCAAACGGAGAGGCATCCTTACAAACATCCTTAGAAACTCTCCTGTGAGGCAGTAAAGCTCTCCATGATCACAAGCAGCAGAAACAGAGCATTGCATCTCAGCATTACTGAGTTAAGTTACACAGTTACAGCACCAAAAAAAATAATTAAATAAAAAAATACAGCATTACATCTCTGCATTACTGAGCCAAGTTACACACAGTTGTAGCAGAAAAGTCTCGGTCCAAGTTTTAGTTACAGTATCATATACATTGTGCACAGGGAAAAATGCTTCATTGCTGCAGTTTTCATCAGTTAAAGATAAATTTGGCCAACGGTAGTTTTTACCTTTTTGAACTTACTCAAGGGTTACTTAGATTTCCTGCTTCAAAGATAGGTTTTGGTCAGACAGAACAGCGTTTCCTATGGAAATGCAGCACCAAGATCTACTGCAAGCATTTGAATGGGGGTTAGAGCTCAGTTTATATAGCAAACTGGTTTTAATATAGTAATAGAATGATGAACTGGACAAAACCGGCCCTTTCCTGTTGTGGTTTAAGTGTCATAAGCCTTTTCCACTTGGGGTCTTGTAGGCGGATTCTATTTCAGGGATTTCAACTAATTTAAACACCTGAGTGTCGTCACAGCCTGTCTCCAGTAAAACCAGAGTTGTTCCTATTTCAGGTATTGTTCCTGATACCAGAATCCACCCTGTCAACATGTCACATCTCAAGGGTTCTTTTAAAGAGTGATTTTTCCATTTTGTACTACAATTTTCTTTCAGCTTCTACAGTAAAGTCAAGTGCATTCTGCAGCGCATCTGTTTTTAGCAAAAACTTGTTTTAAAGCTATAAAAGCCTTGTCATGTTAAGGATGTTTGCAGATCCAGCTAGAGGAATGAAATATTCAGTGTCAATTTGCATTTAATCAGCTATCAGCAGCTCCTCTTACATCAGATAATCCTGATTAACAAGCATTTAACAAAAATACGCTGCTCTGCAGTGAAATTTCTAATCAGAGAGACCATATTATTACTGATTTGTGCCAGCTTGGGAAAGGTGGAGAGCTATGCAGTATCAAGGTTGGGGGGGGATTTTAGTCACAGTGAGAAGTATCATGAGCACGTACCACCCACTCTCCCCACCCTCCCCCTCCCAAAAAAAAACCTCAGAAAAAAAGAGAACCTTGCAACCTGAAGAACACATTGAGTATTGCCTTTAGATCTAGATTAATCTGGTTCAGCTCCTAAAACCTGTCAAGAGAACTCTTTTTTTCTTTTTAAATAACAGATCCCCCAACTGTAACCTACAGCATAACTAACAGCTGAGGAAAAACTAAGTAGTTGCCATCTTAGTTTTCAGTCAGTATTTGTTCAAATATTAATTTTCTTTACTTCAATAGGCCTTTGTAGAGTAAATTAACACGGTTTCTTTGACAGGCTAATGAGAATAGCAGGTAAACAACAGAAGGGTAAGCTCATTCTCAGAAGATATCCTTGCTTGCCCTCCACAGGCTATGTTGGGATAGCTTTGCAGGATAAGTTCAAAAGAAGGAAGCAGACAATAAACCTACTTGTTCCTGGTAAATTAGGGAGACTCCACCTGTTCATTTAAGCAACCATCCTTTACTTCATTAGTTTTGTCACTTAAGGGGAAGGTGGAATTAAACTCTGAAGTACAGCATCTGATGAAACCTGGTTCTCCATACAAAAAAATCACACAAGAAAAATATTGACCATAGAGATGCAAAGAGCCTTCTGTGAATCACACGGTGTTCATTTTTCTCTACTATACATGTTTCCACAGGCAGAATCACAGTCACTGCTTCCAAAGCCTCCAAGTTCTGAGCTCACTTGAGCTACAAGGAAAAATGCTTCTGAGAAATTTATTAATGGCTCTGTTCGCAGGAGAGAATGGTAAAGCCAGTGACAGGGAGTTTCATGGGTTTTACTGGGAGATGCAGCATACTCCATGCAGGACAGTTTGATGGGGGGAAAAATTACCTATTGCCAGGTACAGAAGTTTGTTGATAGGGGCTTCAAGTTATCTGAAATAATTTTCCAGCCTTTACCACCATTAAAGACAGTCACAGCCCAGGTAAGCCCTGGGTTGGAATTGGCTTTAAGTCTTCACCAGCAGGTAACAGGGATGAATCCTGGCTGAGACACAGAGGGAATCAGAGGCCAAAGCATTCCCTTAATTTCTGCACAAACCCTCCTCTGCCAACCCAATAACCTGCACACCAGTTCTCTGCCTTTCTCCAGCCAGACACTTGCCTCCCAAGGACACCACTGAGGTGCCCAATCTGAGGTAGCCTGAGATGCCACTTCATTTCCTCTGTGATTGGTAACTCCCACAGCTTCTTCAAATCCCAGAGAAATGTAGATTTCACAACTTAATACACAGGTTATTTCAAGTCAAAAAGCTTTGTCTAAAGTACCTGTAGGAGGAACTGCACCTAGCTTGTATGCCCAACACTGTGCACAGATAAGAACCACAGTTAAAAAAAAAATAATTCACATTACAGACATCATCTCTGCCTGTGCTTGACTTTGCTTAGCCCAAAACACAGAAGAGACAGCAACAGGGATTTAAGGTGATGTTTTCTCCCCAACACAGATGGCACCAGACTGCTAGTGACAACAGCCCATCAGCAGGTTAAGACAGATCTGAGAAGCAGAGTATAAAAAACAAGTGGGGGGGAAAAAAAAAAAAGAAATCATAAAGCTAAGTAAGTGTCAGAAGGCTTATGGTAGCTTATAGAAAGTTCTGTTGCCAAGCATAAGAAAGCACAAATGGAGCAGTCAACGTAATCCCTGCAGAAATTCTGCCATGAAACACTTCATAGAGAGGCAGCACTTTTAAAAAAAAAAAATGCAGAAAGAACATCCAGTGTCCTACAAAACCAGGAAAACCTATAAATACTAGAATTCACAGATAGCTCCATGGCAAATAAAACTTGTTTGAGAATTTTACTACTCACTGAAATAATATCTACTACTTCCCCCTGCCCCCATACCAATATAGATTGTCAAAACTATAATTTTCAGTTGAAAGAAGAAATTCTCCTGTGACTTGAGGAATTGGTGGCTGGAGAACTATTAAAAAAAGTCTCCAGAAATTTACTTCCACACAGCTGAAAGTCCATTCTCACTCCTTTATTTCCAGAACAGTAATGAAAACTAGTATTTAATATCAAAATAATTATATTAAAACTTAAGAGTTTGAGCTTCAACTGCACATCATACAGTTACTAACGGTGCTACAGCACATTACAAAGTTAAATATTTTTAATTCCAGAAGACTGGCCCAGCTCTGTTTCCATATAACATCATAGCGCTCAGGAGACACCCTGACCATTTGCAACGTCAAATTATTCCTTTTCTTCATTCACCAGAGTAACAACAATTACGGGACTTAAATATCATATTCCTTACAGGTCGGAGCTGGGAAACATCAAAACACATTAAAGTACTAGAAGCTAATTTTGTGTGTAAATGAAGATTATCCAGTTAAGAGCTACAAATACAAAGATGGAGAAGACTCACTCATAACCTTTCCCTGCTCCCCAGCAAACATTGGGTACCAGTTTCAAGTATTATCAGTCCAAAACAACACATTAATTGAAGTGTAATTTCCCTAACAGAACACTGAGCAGCTTTTCTTCTCTTAATTACTACAACATCATAGAAAGGATTTTCAACTGTCAGCACTTTCTCCTATTAGTGCCATACGTCAGCTTTCAAAAACTAGACTTGATATTTTAGGCTCAGAAGCATTGCATGGTTTATCAATTACTGTTAAAAATACAAGTTTACAAAATAACTACATATTACAGAAAAACTGAATCTCAGAAAATAACTACCTTAGCAATTTTTTATTATCATTATTA
Source organism: Scolopax mira (assembly GCA_004320125.1). NCBI lineage: Eukaryota > Metazoa > Chordata > Aves > Charadriiformes > Scolopacidae > Scolopax > Scolopax mira. The sequence goes on from BJBW01003420.1 coordinate 17,995, forward strand.
TTTATTAATTACAACTGGGAAAAGTGTGTGCTCTAACTCCAGGAGAGCTTGCTCACACTTCAGGAGTTCTGACTACCATTAGACCATTTCTTACCTTCAAGCCCTCGTTCATCCAGCTTCTCAGAGCTCAGGAACCTATGCCTTATTTCCTGTAAATGTAGCAGTAGGAAGAACGTAGCTCTTGTATAAAACAAAAAAAACCCGTGAAACTACTCAGTACCTAGTCCATTTAACATACATACAACCACATTCCTCTCTTTCAAAAGACAAACGTGGAACTGAAATAACGCCAATCATTTGAATAATATAAGACAGACTGTTTAACTATGGGCAGTCAAGAACATATTTGAGGCAGGACTCATAACCATGAGGAGAAACATAACTAATATTTTCTGCAGTTCCCCTTTACAATAGGGCTACTTCTTCGAGAGTGACTCAAGTGCTTAGAGTGACTCAACTCGGCAATGAAGAGGCAGGACACAGATGATGTTCTCCAGATCAGTTATGGTACAGGTTTCCATAGCAGGGTGAAAAGGGCAGGTACATAGAGTTAAACAGAGACTCAAGTAGGAGTCATCTTTTCCTACTCCTAGTGAAAGGATGTTCTCGACACAATACAAAGGAGGGCAATTAAGTTTAGATCACATAAGTTTGAAAAAATTGATCAGAAATGCACAGTCCTAGCAAAAGCTCTGATAATTCTGGCCATCGGATGTCCCGAGTAAGTTATTAATATGTACATTTTGACTTGTAAACTTTTAGCCATATAGAGAAGCTGGCACAACTTGGAAGATTTCTTCATTCTGAAGTACAGACTACACATATTTTTAGCTCCTACATCTCTGTAAATATATATATGTGGGCTCATCAGATACACAACACCAAATCAAGGGATCGAGTTTTGTTGTAGAAATCAGGAATTAACCCATGGAATAACATCGGACCAGACCTAGTTTCTCTACTCTCTCCAGAGGCTCAACAAAAGAAGGTCCCTGTGTGACCAGACCCAGCAGGATGGTTTTCAAAGAGCCTACTTTAATGGCTAAAAGCATAAGTAATCTATGTGAACTCTTCAATAAGTTAAGGCTTGTAACAAGAGGATAGGTATTGCACATCCCAACTCCAAGAACAGTTTTGGATTTTGATTGGACAAAGATCAACTGTTTTTTGGCAAAAACTAAACCCAAAGGCTTTCCCGCTCCATAAAAATTCCTTCTGACCAGGTTCTGCTGTGCTTAGTCCTTCCTGGATCCACCCCCTAAATCCCTATTCATTAAGTGCCTCTGCTTCAGCTGAGCGAGGCACTAGCCTGGCTCACAGGCAGATGCTGAAGTCAAGACTTCTCAAACAGAGATTAGCATTAGGTTCCCTTATGCTACAATCAGAAGGTTATTATGCCAAAGAGTTTGCCATTTAACAACTCTGAAGGAGGGGGGAAGACAGAAGTCCTGGATCTGCATAGCTAGTCAATAAATCCTTTTTTTTTTCCTCCTGTTTCCTAATCAGTTGGATTTAGACAAGCCTGTTATCTAGTCCACAGAGGGGTAGGCGTTACTTCCAGCTCTTAGCCATGTTTACAGTACCAGACTTTCTCTATCTGACGTGTAAATAGTTTAAACTCTTAGTTTAAACAGTCTGAATAATCTTTTCAGGATCCAATATTTACTTTTTTAACCAAAAAAAAAAAAAAGATACTACAGAGCTTACGTTTGAGGCCTTGAGAAGGAAGTCTCACCCCCAGAAGGTTGTCTGTGGACTATGTCAGTTTTTACATCCTCTTCTCACTAGGGAGACATTAAAGGCAACTAGTCTCCCATTCCTGCACAGGAAATCTGATGAACTTTAAGCCATTCTTACAGCCCCACATCCTCCCATTTAGGTCTGCATTGAGAGAGCACAAGATCTTTGTTCAAAGTGCACTTACAGATGCCATCATCTCCAGAGGCATTTTTCCTACATTAAATGTGCATATTACAACCTCAGTCCAAATAGGAGCGCAACCATTTTTCTATATTACCCTGTATTTGGAGTAACAAAGGAAGCATTTAAGAACAAGTCCTACATTTTTTCTGCTGCAGTGAAATAACAAATAGCAATATTCAAATAGTCACATACATGTTGTGGAGACCGCAACAAGGCAGTCAGTTCATCCTTTACAAATCAAACTTTATCCTGGAACAGCAGTCAAGTAGGAAAAAATCCTACTTTTATTTACAGACTTGTCACACTGCAAAGCTTTGTCGCTACTCTGAGGGTAGAAAGACTTACTTGAAAGACTAACAGGTTCTATAATACCATTTTTTATGAAGAAATGCAACTACAAAATTAGAGTTAAATACATTAATGAAGCACAGCATTACATACAATTCCCATAACATAGAACTCACATTTTAGAGTCACGTCCAGAATAATTCCAGTAGACACAAAGTTACGGTATGCAAGTCTAACTCCAACAAGAGCCGTGTGTACACGGCAGCTTCCCTTCATCCACTCACCATTAAGTTTGCAAGGGGAGGGAAGCACAGGCAACAAGAGTATCATCAGGACGAGCACTGCACATACGTGCAGGCATTGAGACAAACTCCTAGGACCACAAATCATGGAATGGTTTGGGTTGGAAGGGACCTTAAAGATCCTCTAGTTCCAACCCCCCTGCCATTGGCAGGGACACCCCCCACTAGTCCAGGTTGCTCAAAGCCCCATCCAGCCTGGCCTTGGACACTTCCAGGGATAGGGCATCCGTGACTTCTCTGGCTAACCCATCCCAGTGTCTCACCACCCTCACAGTAAAGAATTTCTTCCTATTATCTAATCTAAATCTACCCTCTTTCAGTTTAAAACCATTACTCCTCACCCTACCACTACACTCGCTAATTCCTATTGCTACACTCCATCTTTCTGTAGGTCCCCTTTAGGTACTGGAAAGCTGCTGTAAGGTCTCCCCAGAGCCTTCTCTTCTTCAGGCTGAACAGCCCCAACTCTTTCAGTCTGTCTTCACAGGAGAGGTGCTGCAGCCCTATGGAGTAATATTCAACAGTAATAGAGTAACAGGCACAAATGGTACTAATAAGTGTAACCAGACTTGATATTAAGGTGCCTGGCTACTGCAGTCTCCAAACTTAGATCAGGGACTCCATCAGCAAAGCGCTTTCAAAACATGTGACAAGAGAGTTGCTCTACAGGTGGAGCATGCTTTAGGCTGCTCCTCCATGAGAAACCCACAGGGCCCTCACCACATCTTGTGCCCAGAGCACAGGCAGTGCCACGTGGCCAGTTCAACAAAACGAAAGGCAGAGACTCCTGAGCTCTTCAGAAACACGGTATCTGGAAAAGCATTAGATGAATCGTGTCACAGCAGCCCAGAAGCAAGCTCCAGCTTGACAAGAGGTGTAAAGGAAAGTACATGTACCACAGACTCCTGCCTTCTAGGAAGAAGCTGGATCTCTCACGTGGTGCTGTAGTACTCATCTATGATTCAAGGACAATGATTCAGAGCCTACAGAGCTGTACAAGAGCTATGATTCAGTGGCTACAGGGTGTGATGGACTCGGTACAGAGGCACAGATTAATTGTACCCCACATACGTGTCTGGCTGCTGACAGGAAAAGGCCACACACACACACACTCACAATTTAGAGCACTCAGAGATGTTAAATCATCTGCTACAACAGAGGACTGATTAAAGCCTTCTTGGCCTGAGATTCAGGCGGTGCAACTACAGAAATCTTCTGTATCATCTCTGTTGTGGGGAGTCTCAGAGTAAGTGAAGGTAGGTCACTTCTATGACAGACAGGGTTAGTTTGAGGCTCTTCATGCCTAGCAGAGGCTAGAACAAACATTACCTACTATGGAGTTATTTGCATTGCCATTCATGCACTCCTGCAATTTATCAGGGACATCTCATTTAGCAAAGACACTGCCAAAGAACCGGATGATTTATGGGTGTTCTTGTAGCAGAACCTCCCATAGCAGGAGCTTTCCACCGCAGCAGACATTTGCCAGCGATCTCCAAATATTGGAATATGACAAAAGCAAGACAGAGGAAGTGAGATGACTTATATAATGATAAATCTAATTAATAAAGATATGCCTGTCACTGTGGCTAAACCAGAAAATTACTTTTGCCTTATGGAACTGTTACGAGAACCCCAGAAAGTGTATTAAGACAGGCACGATGACTTCATAAAGATCAATGCAAACCCCCTCTGGCCGATCAAGAGGACTACAGTAGCTTTTCCTGGTCTTTCAATAAAAAATTAATCTGGCTTTCAAAGATTTAATAACAAGACAAACATTAACTTATGCATCTTCCATATTTTAGTGGAAAATCGGTTATTTGCTGAAAAATACAGATATCAGCAAAAATAGTATTAAAAAAATACAGTTATGATTGAGGTCTACCAGATCTGAAAGAATGGAAGGTTTTCACTCGGATACATTTTCAGCCACTGTATCATTGCAGAGAAACTAAAGGAGTGTCACAGGGAATTACTAACCTTGCTCCTACCTTAGAACCATGTTTTATTAGGAGTCACGCAACCACAGAAACTCAGTCTGATGTTGTAGCAACTGAAGAAACACACATTTGATCCCCAATTTTGACTGCAGGCTTCCTATTTGCTTTCAGACAATTAACATTGCAGTTTCTTATCTGTAATGAGACCAGACACACATCACTAAGCGTGGCAGGACTTTAGCCAGGTGTGTAGCCTGTGAATTCTGCTACAGCAAGAGTTGATGAGGGTAGCATTGGATCAGTCTTGAAGGGGACACGCATTGTTGAGGCTCTTTAGAGACCATCCAGGCAGTGGGTGAGGATGCAGCAGGGGAAGCACACAGGCAGAAGGGCTCTGAAACACCTGCACTACTTCACATTACAAACAGAAGTTGCTGAGACAGTGCAGACTCCAAAAATAATATCCATCAGTCCTATCTAGCAAAGATATTCATGTTAAACTCATGCTTCAACCTGAAAAATAACGGATGTTATTGTTTTGCTGCTGAAAACTTAAGCTTAGGCCTCGCACAAAGCAAGACATTAACTAATCATTTGGGATAGTCCAGACTAACCCTGGACATAACACACAGTAACTTTACTGCAGTATCTGGATTGTAGTTCTACCCATAAAATCCTTTATTGGGACTATTTTGAATGAAAAAAAATCATTCAAAATGTGGTGTCCCAAATTGCTAATCAAGTCATCCTTTCACAGAGATTACAAATAAATATAATAAAAAAGGGACAGATGCACATGTTAAACACAATATGCTTGTAGATAAAAATAACAAGTTTCATCCAGGTCAACCAACTGCAACACTGGTTAATGCTGGATTATTACAGAGGAGCACTGTAAGACATAGTTGTGTATACATTAAAAATAACAGGGAACTTACATGAGGACAACCTTCTAAAATGAAAAACGAGTGCAAGAGTACAATTTTAATAAAATGTATAGAAAAAAATCTGCTCTTGTGTGGCACCTTAGATATAAAGATATATTTGTGGTCTTGATGACGCTGTAGAGCTAGACTCAAGCCATTATCGGGATCCATAAATTCTATGCTGTGATACACTAAGAGTCTGAGGAATATAACACCCCTGGAAAAGTACAATCAGCTCCTTGGTTTGTTGTTCAGCCAGGGTACTCTCCGAGATCACAAACACCAAGCTTGTGACACAACTGAGAGCACATACAGTAACTGCTGAGCAGTTCATCAAAACATGGAAAAATCCTTTTCTCAAGACCCTAGGGAGGGAAACAAGGCTAGTTGAGAAAGGGGGGGTCTCTAACTCTGGGTTCTGTGTCACATTCCTAATGACTAGCAAGGCCATCAGCAGCTGCACTTTCTTTGCCAGCTTTGAAACCTTCAAATAACCTTCCATTCCCAGAAGAAGTGGCTTCAAAACTCTTTAACTTCAGACACACAGGAGTTCCCCCAGATGATATCACACATGCACTAAACACAGAGGAACCTTGTATTTGTTTTTGGCAATTTCTCGAGCCTCATTCATAGCCTTTGCACATACACAGCACTACAAAAGCAATGCACAGTAGGAAACTGAACTACAAAGAAGCAACTTCTTTATTGCCATAAACCTTTGTATGTATCCTATCAAATTTTGATTATCATAAGGAATTATTAAACAGTATTCCACATACATTTAGTTTCCGCCATTGAGCACTCTGCCCATAATAGGAAAGAGCTGCTTCAGCCCTCACTTCTGTAAAGATCACTGTTCCAAAAACAAATGTCAGGGTAGAGCCAAGACACTGAAACAGATTTATTTCAGAAAACAGAGTTATAAACTTTCTACTAGCAATAAAAGCTACTACCTAAAGGCAGCAGTTCTCAACCTCCTTCCAAGTGCAGCTATTTCTACTTTGTCTTAAGCCCACACTCCTAAGGCCCAAGGCAGAAAACTTACATGTTATTTTCTTCCAGATCTGTGTCACTGGTAGGAGCGAGGGAATGGCCAAAGGGATCATTCCTCAGCACCCAAACTCAAGTAGAATTAAGTCATGTTTACACAGAATGATATAGAAGTTCAAAAGGCACACAGGTAAAAAAGAGAAGTGTATTGAAGTTCAGACAGGGACACTCAAAAAAGAAACAAAAAAAAAAGACACCAGTCCCTTGATGGATCTACCTGACCTAGTCAACTCCACCAGTCCCTTGATGGATCTATCTGACCTAGTCAACTCCTCTGAATGCTTCTGTTGATGAAAAGGTTTTCACTATAGTCACTGTACTCTAGAGTACCCCGGGATCCCACAAACCTGCTGTCTCTCACACACAAAGTTTAAAATTTTTGGTTTAAAATAAATTAAAACTGATAGCATGAAGTAATATGTGCAAAGTTCAGCTGTATGTTACAGTTGTTGTGTAAGTAAATAAAATGCCTAAATATGGCACATGCATTTCACCTAATTTTAGATACTGCCAATGGAAAAAAAAAAACAAAACAGTGAAGCAAAGAACCCTAAACAATTCCATTTCTCTTTACATGAAATTCATTTAAATTTCACTCAGCTACATCAGTACCTTTCATGAGCTGACAGTTCTACAAAAGAACATCTTAGTAGTTTACTGTTTTAATTAGAACTTATCACTGCATTTTATCAGGAATCAGAGCTCCCCAAATTTTTTTTAAGAAAATGTTCTGAATGCCTAAGAAGTGAGAGTGTTTAATGATATATAGCATCACTGTTCATAATTCTGCATCTGTCAACAGCAACTCTCACCTGTCATCAAGTTGCACCCTCAGCAGGCTTCTCTGATGGGCCAGCATTGTTATCAGAAATAGTCAAATCCTAAAGCACTTACAAGTGTTGCAACACAGTTCAAAGTCACTACTATAAACACCAATCCCAGCAAGCAAATTCGTAGCTTTCAGTCTTTTCCTCAGCCTGTAGTCCTGGGTTGAAGAAAAAAAAAAACCAAAACCAACTTCTGGCCTGTTTACTCTTTAAAAATGCAGAACTGGGTATTTTAAGGAAAAATGAGCACTTCTGAAGCAACTGAACGTTAAGACTTCATTTCTGCTACCTAACCCAGTCTACTTTTCCCTATTTACAAAATAGAGACTAAAATAGACACTTCTAAGTTAAAGAAACCAAAACCTGTCCACATGCATAGGTTTTTGGACTTTTTTCCATTTCTGAAGGCAGAGAGTAAGCAGTTCCAGATGCTCGGTTTAGTTAGGAAAGACATTAAAAAAGTCTTACAATTATTCAAGGAAAAGCGAAAAGACCAAATTAATAGAATCCTGAGATAAATCTTTCCACGTGGAAGCAAGTCCTTGTCTAAAGCTTCATGGGCAAATCATTCAAATATGAAGTCAACTTTGAACCCACTTGAGGCACTAAGGAGAATGAAGAAGTATCTGCAGCTACCACCCTTGTTTTTATAGATCTCTTGAGTCAGAACTATTCAAAACATTAATTTATATAGCTGTAAGGTTAAGTGCAGGCAGGCAGGCTCTCAGCCTAAAAGGGGAAGTTAAGACAGACCTGATGTCTGTGCCATCAGAATAACATACTTCTGGTTTTAAGGCATACTTTAATTTACACCGTCTCTGCATAGCTGCCCTCAAAGAAACACAGAAACGTATTCTTTATTGGCAAAGAAGTCTCTTTTGGTCCTTTTCATAGCAGAAAGGGGATAAAAATAAAGGAATGCCACTCCTAGATGCTTTCGATGAGAGAGCATACAAACTGTAACAGCAACTTTGTTGTGTGTATATATATGTACACACACATGTGAACAAGCATCTGCAAAGAAAAAGGGTGAATGAAATACCTCCTTGTAGGTGAGGAGGGTGTCCCATTATATCCTAAGTAAATTTAAAATTAATATTAAACTGTCACAAATGAACAGAATTAAAATGCAGGCAACAAGCCAATCAATCCCATGACTTCTTAATTCATAAAGACAGCACAGATTGCTTTTGACAAATATCAAAGGATTATATTTCTCTCCAAACTTTTATTTAAAGCATTTGCCCTCGCAACCTCGATGGGAGAACATCTTTTAAAAGGTATTTGCAAGACAGTAAGGGGTTCATAGTTTGAAGATCTGTTCTGTTATCAGACCTGAAAATGCCTGTTTGCCCTCCACACAAAAGGAAGATCACTTGGTCTGATTTACCATCTTTTTTTCCTTAGAAACCATCTAAAGCAGGCAGGATGCTGGAATTGTACAAGACAGGAACAGACATAGCACTTCCAGGTCCCCCACGAGTAACTCGTCAGTGACAGCAGTTTATCGAAGCTGAATTAGTAAGAATTATTGCTGCTTCTTCACAAGTTTCATACCCTCAGAAGAAAAGCCTTGAGATACACACTTAAAAAGCTGAACATAATGAACTATAAACATCAACAAGAACTGCTGCAAATTTATTTAAGCTTACAGACAGAGGTAGCAGTAGGAGGTAATATTAACCACTTTATCACCCGTCCCCATTATCTCCCAGGGAGAGACAGGAAGACACATCTTTTATTGCTGTAGAACACAAAAAGGTTAGCTGTGAGAAAGAAATAAAAAAACCCCAACATTATAAAAATTGGGAGGGAGGGAAAGGCTGTTGGGCCAGAAACACAGAGCCACACTATAAATGAGAATTGTAATTGGTTCCAATAAAGCAGCTGTAGTTACAGGTGAGGTAGCAGCCTGTCTTTTTACTTCTTTACTTCTACTTTTTACCAGACTAAAACTTCCATCAACTCCTGTGTTCTGACACAGAAGTTCTGGTTGTCAAGCACTTGCAGGATTTAATATCTGTATAGGCTTACAGCTTTTCTCCATCTAATCATTAAAAATAATCACAACTTTCTTGTTGGCATATTCAAGCCAGAACTGTGACTTTATCAACCTTCTCTTATTCTAAAGGTTTTACCATTCCTGCAAATAACCATGCTCCAGAGCAACTCTAATCCCAAGAATACAGAGCCCTCAGCTCCAAATGCAGGAGAGTCAGTCAACACAGTACTGTCATGTACTCACACAGATTCCAATTTGACTTCACGTGCTTATTCAACACAAAGCTTCCCACCTCCTAAGAATAAACGAAGTTTTATCTCCATTTTGCCTTATCCTTTAAAGACTGTAGCAGCACCAAGATTGCCAAGTACTCAGAAGTTCCCCAGAAAACTCAGTTCTGTCACTAGGAACGCTATGTTCATGCAGCAAGACCATCTTATCTTCTGAATTTACAGACCAGAGATTGATTATCAGTGAGTTTTGGTTTGCTTTTTTAATATTTTTTTTTTTAAAAACCTTCCACCCTATCTTTCATACAGCTGAGCCTAGTCCTCCTACTTACTCAACTCTTACTTAGCTTCCATCTACATCATGGGAAGAAAACTACTGTCCAGTCTCATGAGATAATTTTACATATAGCCATCTAAAGTCAGATCTAATCAAATGGTTCTTAATGAATACTGAGATACAAAAGAAAAAAAAAAAAAAAGAAAAGGCTTTTTAGTCTACAACAGAGATAAGAGCAAAAAGAATTTGCTGGAATAAGTAAATTTTTTTTCATTTCCCCAGATAAAACAACTGGCATTGTGCTGCGAATTGTAACAGTAGCACAATAATCCACCGTACAGTTGGAATAGCAATCATTTCCTGCTCATCTTTGCACACATACACAAAAAACTGCTGCTCAGCAACCAAAACTCTTGTAAATTGTAAAAAATAAAGTCATTAACAAATACGTCGTTTGCCAAATTACTGTTTCACTTACATACACAATTTATGTCCGTTTTGATACTAAGATACGGTTTAGAGCTTCCGTTTGGGTTTCCTTGTGAATATGAAGCCACTACAAAGATAAGCTTCCCAACTATTTTTAAACAAAACAGTCTGTCAGAACTCTTCGGGGAGATTAGTACTTATCTCAAGTTTGCTTTGAGACAACAGGTTGGTAAAACAAGGTCTTAAATAATAACCACAGTGCAGAGAAAAGTCACATTTGGAACAGATTTCTGAAGGATCAGAAGCGCAACGTCAGTTTGAAACAAATCTGAACCTGAAAGAATGTGCTGTTAAACTTCTTGGTAGGGCTTATATTTGGCATGAAACGTACATCAGTAAAACTTTGAATCTTTAGGATATTCTACTGTTAGCACTACCTCTGCCTTCAGTTTCCCAGGCTACTTTCACTAGCAGCGTGCCGTCAAAAGAAAAGAGCAAGCATCATTAGTATCTGAGGGCAAGTTAAAACCAAGCTTTCCTCAATGCTATGTTACTGACTGCCTTTTCGTGACCTTCAGAGCAGGACAAACTCAAGAGGTTTTATCTAGGAAAAAAATTAGAGTTCATTGCAACACAGGAAGGACATGGACCTGTTGGAACGGGTCCAGCAGAGGGCCATGAAGATGATCAGAGGGATGGAGCACCTCTCCTATGAGGACAGGCTGAGAGAGCTGGGGTTGTTCAGACTGGAGAAGGCTCTGGGGAGACCTTATAGTGGCCTTTCAATATCTGAAGGGAG
>BJBW01003422.1:5226-181331 GCA_004320125.1 Scolopax mira
CCTTATTAATGCCTACAAGTATCTCAAGGGTGGGTTGAAGGAGGAGGGAGCCAAACTCCTCCAGTGGTTGCCAGTGAGAGGACAAGGGGCAATGGGCACAAGTTGGAACACAAAAGGTTCCACTTGAATATCAGGAAAAACTTTTTCACAGTGAAAGGGTGACAGAGCCCTGGAACAGGCTGCCCAGGGAGGTTGTGGAGTCCTCTTCTCTGGACATTTTCAAGACCCGCCTGGATGCAGTCCTGAGAGGCATGCTCTGACATGCTCTGGGTGGTCCTGCATTAACAGGGGAGTTGGACTAGATGATCTCTATGGTCCCTTCCAACTCCAAAAAAATTCAGTGAAATTCAGTGAAAAAAAGAGATTGGCAGGAGAACAGAAAATCTTTACTAAAAGTGATATTCTGCAGAATGATCTGCACTTCAACTGCAAGGTTATGGCTCCATGCATAAACTGGGAATTACCCATTTCTGCTAGAAATACTAGAACTTATGAGGTGAGTGCTGCACAGCTTGGATGTAATTGGTCTCTTCTATTTCAAATTGTTATAGGATGATTATCTATTTTTCAAGTGCATTGGCTGTTTATAGATGAGTAAACCAGTCATTAAATAGCTATTTTGGTGAATGATTTAACTTAACCAGAGGAGAACCCATTTTTTTCCCCCCAAGTTCCACCTACCAGGTAAAAACATTGGCTCAGAGCTGCCACCCAATGATCAGACCTTGTAAAATCACTTAAATAACTGGGGATCTGTGTTGCAAAGCACTGAGTTCAGTAAGAAAATATAGTAGAGATGAACTAATTTCTCACTGGAGAAAAAAAAAAAAGGCAGTGCAAGGCCAATTTCCCCCTCTACTTCCTCTCCAATCCTCTTCCTCAATATCTGCATACTCCATCACTCATCGCCTTGTCTGCAACAAGGTTCTTTGCCTAGAAAATTTAATTTGTTAACCTGTTAACTTTGTGCTTTTCTTCTGTATTGATTTCTCTGTTGTTTTACCAGGTTAAATCATTTCAAAGTGTGGGCATGTGTCAGCACCAGCACAGACAAGCATGAAGGAGTGAAGTGCTGAGAGCAGAGGAACGGGTACAAAGGAGATCTCACCTGCAATGAGCACTTATTTCAGCCTTGTTCTTGTCTAACTGCATCTGACATGCTATTCGGAGATTCCAAAGCTGGCTTTAAATACGTGTTTGGGTACCTGAGATACTCCAGTCAACATGGCGTGCCACACAGGGTAATGCTCCTTGCCAAGATTCTGGCTAAATTACTCTGTTCAGCACTCAGAGACATCAGGTATTGATTGCTCCCAATAGCTAAGCTGTCTCACTGAAAGCTATCTCAGTTATCTCCACAGCTTTCAGCATGTCACCCATCAGAAAGCGATTCCCCCTGGCTGAGCCGTAGCATTTGGCAAAGCGAAGAAGATGAAGGGGGATTGCCACACATATGTCCACTTGGCATCAAGCAGCTGCCACACATTTGAGTGCCAACTGTTTTGTATTATTTAAATGTTTATAAACGTATTGTTTTAATTCGTAAAAAGTGTAGGAAGTTATTTTATTGCACTGCAGGAGGCAAAAACCAGTTTGTGGCAGAGTGTAGTGGTGCATCAACGCCACCTTTCAGTCTGTTTCCCTTCTGACCTAGTCTCTTCAGGAGCCTTTCAGTGGTAGCAAAGGGCATTTGCTCCAAGCTGTACCATAATCCTGCATCCCTAATGTCTATTTTTAGTGTCTATTAGAAGTATATTCATAAATTCATAAGCTGATTCATTCCGAGTTTTGTTCTCTGCATTAGCTGACTGCCCTGAACTGCCCACTTCCAGTCTGCCAGTAGATTTCTCTTCAGCGCCATGTTTTCTGGATTAGGACTTGCTGTGGTCTCAGAAGACAGCATTTATTATGTACCTGGGGTCATGGTGGTCATCAGTGTCGGCTGCAACACAGAGAACAAGGTGTTCCTAGGGAGCCATGCTGTTTTCAGCTTAAGCTAGAGGGGTGTGCGCTCAGACAGGAGCCACTTGGTACTGATGCACAAGGAAAACCCACAGGGAGCTTTCTACAAGCTGCCATTTGGCCAGTCTTTTTAATTCAAAAAACTTGGACATGTGCCTGGAAACATCTGAATTCCAAATGGTTAATTATTGCTATTGGGAGGTGATTTTCACTTGATTATCATTAGTTACACTTTAACTTCCTTCACTACTTTTATGAAGTCAGCACATTGTTATCTAATGCCCAGCCGATGGAGGGTGAAGTAACAATCCTAATTCTGCCCCAAAACAGTTCATATCGGCGAGCAGAGCATCACTCTTTTAAAACAGTGAAAGCTTGGGAGCGTGTGCCCACGTAATTGAGTAGACACTATTTGGTGCTTTTCTGGCAAGGGAGCCTGAACTCACCTCAGAAACAACAACAGGGAGCTGGTTCTTCTGTCTGCTGTATACATACAGCTCTGGAGCTTCCCCAAGAAGGAGTTTTACAGCCTTCAGTGTGGGGAGAGGTGGGCAGCATTCAGGTCCTTAGACATCCCAATGCATCTTCTGTATTTCTCCCTGGGCTGCTGGGGCAGCTGTCAAAGTACCACAAATCTTCTGGAAAATGTGAGTTTGCACACACACACGCATCCCCTCTGTGCCCCACCATCACCCTTTTACACCACTTCCAAGTCCTACTCCACCTCATCTGCTGAGCAGATGAATTTCTGTATGGCCTCTTCTCACCACCACATCCCTCTGCAAGGCTTTGATTAGCGTGTGAGGCACACACCAACAAAGCAAATCTGCATTCACATTCAGATTTATCTTGCATTGCTCTCCCCAAGCACACCCTAACTGAGAGGGGAAGACAGCACCAGCAACAAATCTGTTATTGACAGCATGACTGCTAGGTGCCTGCTTTATCTGGAGGTTTATTAGATGGTTGAGGGAAAAGATCTCCCATTGTATGCCCTCCAGTCCTCAGCCTTCATCTTCTAAGACTTGCTGCTTCTCTTCCCATATTTGTCCTCCAATGCTCTCTGCAGGTTAAGATTTATAGCATTTTTCTGATGCCATCTCCCTGAAAAGAAGGCAAATCATAGTTAGGTTATAATCTGCCTTCTAATGCTATTGCTCCTAAAGGACTTTTCTAGCTGTAAAGCTCCTCTCTTATGAAAATGCCAATTTCTAGTCCCCCTGCACCTTTGCTCAAACCTATCCGTTGTTCTTGGCAGAAGGAGCATCCATATCGGGAATTCAGCAATGTACTTTTCCTGTCAGAAGGCATACCTAGCTCATCTGTCTTCCTTCCGTACCATTTCTTGGGATCCCTGATTCCCTTCTGAATTATATCAGGGGTATAGGAATCTTTCATCAAGCTTCGGCTCTCCAGTGGGCCACCTGCAAGAAACAGCAAATAGGGAACTGTATGGAGAAATCACGTTGCTGCAGTCCTGGACTTAAGCAGAAGAACAATACCAGCAGTTTCAAGGGCTCAAGAAAAGGCATGTGTTGACTGCAATACCTTTGATCAGGTGTGTGAAACAGGTGCTGAATAATAGCTTCATCATCACCCAGAAGGGAGCTTGTCTTTTCCAATATATCTGCTCTTCACTCTTAAGTACGAGACAGTGCCGCAAGGTATCATCTTTATTTGTATCCCAGTGTCCTTTCTTCAGTCAAGTACCCACTTATCTCCTGTTGAATCCCCTCATTCTTGTGAGTAACTTCCTATCCAGCAGCACAGCTCCACAAAAACCACCATTTTACCACTGCAGGCCTTCAGGAGCTCCTTTTCTGCCACCATGCTTAACAAATAGTTCCCAACTGTGACTTCTTTTTTTATCCCCTCTTGACTTTTAGCCATAAAAGGGATCTTTATTTTAATCTCTCATGCTTTCCTCTTCACCTTCCTTTGTATCATTCCCTTTCCTTGATAATAATGATTTTGAGCTCCCTTGGGAAAGATGTCCTACCTTTCTGTGTGACTGCACAAACCCAGGACAATGCAGTCTTCAATACAGCAAGGTCTTGTCATGGAACATACCATATAAGGAAAAGGAATCTATTTCATGTTACTACACAAGAAACTGAAATCAAAGACAGATTATTTCAGAGTTTCTTGGATATGATGGTAACAAGAATGGGAAGAATCCTTACTCCCCAATATTTGTTTAGATGGAGGGATACCTGGGTACCTTGGAATCACAGGTTTGTGGAAGATATTTCAGAGACCCATATCTCTAAAGGTCTTGAAGAGAAGTAAAGCCAGTATTAGAACTGGAGGTAATTTGGGACTGTAGATGACAGAGGACATTGAATTGCAAATGGTGTCCATTTAGACAGCTCTGAACATGGAGGACAAGGGTCACGATACACCTTTAATTTTCACACCTTGGAGAAAAAAGAGAAAGAAAGAGAGAAGAGAAAGAGAAAGAAGAGAAAAGAAAACAAAAAAAATACATAGAAAGGGAGGCACTGGGAAAGGGAGGCTTCATTTCCTCAAGCATCACACCCTGGAAAAGCAGTGACTGTGGATAGATGGAGTGAGAGGGGAAAGTGAAGGTTACCTACAGTCAGATCTCTATCCAAAGAAGTGTGGCTGCCCTAAGCCCAGGGAAAGTGTAGATGGAACCAGCTTTGAAGGTCAGGCATAGGTACATGTGTCCCCTCACCTTGGAAGATATTTGATCTCAGGTGAAAACCCAGGTGGTTGTAATCAGCAAAAGATTTAGAGTTCAAGGAATTTAGCATTTCAGTACGGTCGCTGAGTCTTTTCTGTCCCATGATTATGGCTATCTCGCAGAGAGCTCGCCGTTCCTGTAAACACGAACAGGGAACCACTGTCACTCCACATTTCTTAAGTGCAGCAGACTCCTGGCATTCCCACCCCAGCATGTCTTTGAGCCATGACTAATCCCTGGGACCTGGGTCTGTCCTTAAGTCTTCCTCAGTGGCTTCTGTAGGCATTGTAATCATATGGGACAACTAGGACTGGGGAAAAGTGGGGGAATTAGAAAGAGATGATGGTGTTGGGCCCTGGACTGGATCCCACATTGTTTTGTCTTGCTGAGATGGGACTCTGCCTGGGTACAGGAACCTCATAAATGAAAGGGGGATGGGGAAAAAAAAACTAAAAAAAACATGGGAAAGGCTGTCTGGAATGTGTCACTGCCCCATACTGTGAAGTCCAAATCCATCCCTTTACATGTGTTTTAGAAACTGCTAATATAGTGCTAATATCCCACCCACTCAGTCCCCTGCTATACCCTAAAACCAGTCTTCAACCCACCACAAAGGAAACACGAAACAGCTTCCTCCAATACCTCTTTATCTCTGGTAAGTTCACTTGCACTGGCTAATTTATATTTGCTGTTGCCACAGGTCAAGCTGTCTCCCTTCTCCAGAACAAGATTCCATTCTGCTTTCCTATCTGGCCCTAATGATGCTAAGGACTCTTTGGCATTCAATCTGCCACAGGTCTCCTTGGCTTTTTCATAGCTGGCTTTCATGTTCTTCCGGGAAGATCCAGGCCCTCTAGGCCTCTGTGTTTGGTGCTGGCCTGCTATTGCTTCTCTGACATTTGGAACAGATTTGGTGTCTTCTGCCTCCCTCTGCCTGGGTATTGAAGACTGGCAATAAGTGCTGCGCCTCTCTCTTGGCTCACGCCCTTCTGTTGGGTCTTTGGTGCTAGAAGTACCTTCTCTTTCCCCTTCAAGACTTCCTGAATGAAGATTCTCTGTGTGTGTAGTTTTGGTCAGGAGACTCTGTTTGCTCTGTTTTTTAGCTTGAACATACTTTGTAGAAAGAGATGCCTGGAATTTAGTAGATGTGGAATTCTTTGCTGTTCCTTCAGCTACTGGGTCCTCGGAGATCTTCCAGGAGGCACTTTTGGAGCTCCCTTGGGATGTTCTCTGACTGCTGGAACATGCTTTTGGAAGATACTTCTTTTTCTCTTCCTCAGCTTCAACTTAAAAATAATAGCTAAATGAATTTCACATTGCTTTGATGACAGGTAGTACCATAAATAGAGGTGGAAACAATCGGACATGTCATTGTGTCATTGTCAGACAAGAGAAACATTAAAAATCTCAAAAAGGGAAAGAAAACCCCAACAACCTAGCAGCAGTATATCAATCTTCCTGCTAAACTAGGTGAAGGTTCCTGAGGAGTCTTAAATGCTCCTGAGAGATGAACATGCACAGAAATGTGGAAATAAAAATCTTGTGGTCAAACACACACACTAAGGTCTGTGTTTTCCTATGTTTAGGGGCTTCTCCAATGCATGATCACTCTCGTGAACATCCACTTATAGTATTATTGGTATTTGCTGAAATGTTTGCAGCACATCAGTGACTTATTGTGCTTGAGCAGGAAGGTAGTAAGACAAGTCCACCAGGGGAGGTTTAACCCATCAACCCATGGCACACAAGATCCTTCTTTGAGTAGTTTTCACTCATAGAGGCACATCCAAATCTGGAGGGTGTGAAGGGAGGGAGGGAATGACATGCAGCCTCACAAGCTGTGCTGCAAAGCAAGGTCTGAAAGAGGGACAGCTTCCTTGCCATCTTGCTTACCTGAAGGACTGTCGGCGAGCACATACTCACTTTCTGCCATGTCATGTGTAAGGGGAGCTGGAAACGCTACCACACCCTTGGAAAAGAAACAAAAGCTGTGTCAGGCTCAGAGATGGGAAGGAAGGGGACGGTGGCCCTGCTCATATTTAGACAATATAAGAGTATTCTCACACAAATGTATAATATGCCTTCCCAGATCAAGACAGAGCTGTCCCTGCCTGCCTGCGTGGTTGGTCCTGCAGCCTGTTAATCTTTGGAGTAAAAAAGCACAGAAGTCCTACAGGGTTTCACATTAACAGCTTGCATGGGACAGCCTGCCTAGGACACGGCCAACAAGTGCCTCTGGGGAACACTGAGCTGCAAGAGTTTTCACAGGTGGTGGTGCAGACACAAGCCAAAATGGAAAAAAAAAAATCCACTTCAGTGAAAATGCCCTTTTTTTTTATTCTGAAGCACGTAGAGATTTCAGATTTGTCATGTGCTGTACATTTACATCTTCTTCCTCTGGTGCATTAAAGTAAAAAAAAATGGGGAGAGGAGGTGATAAATGTAAAACGTCTGTGCAGTGCTGGCTATGCAAAGGAAGGGAGACAGGCTGGAGACAGGGTTTCTTCCCTGATTCTGGTACAGACCGTCTCCTGGTTCGCTGTGCTAGTCCTGTCGACGTGATTGACCCAGCCTTTGCAAGCTGCCTCCTGCACCAGAGGAAGCTCATGTCTTTACTGCAGAGGGAATGTCCATGTAACCCTCAGTTGTGTCCTGATGATGTTCCTCATTCCAGTGGGACCTTCCTGGCTTAGCCCATGTGAAACCTGTGACAGGTTAGGACTGAAGCTATAGCCCATGGTGGTGAACATGGTAATTGTGAACCTCCTGGCTTTTGCTGCAGTACAAATGGCATCTATATCAGGTACATGTTTGTGTTTCTTGAAGTAGCTCATGATGTGACATATATGCTTACTTTCTGCTTTTGAGGCTAGTTATTGGAATGAAGACACAATTGCCTATGGGCAGGAAGCCTACTGCTTCAAAGTTTACAGAATCATTGAATCACAGAATAGTTTTGGACTGATCTTTTTAAAGATCATCTAGTTCCAAGCCCCCTGACACAGGCAGGGACACCTTCCACCAGACCAGGTTGCTCAAAGCCCCATCCAGCCTGGAACCGAACACTTCCAGGGATGGGGCATCCACAAATTTTCTGGGCAGCCTGTTCCAGTGCCTCACCACCCTCACAGGAAAGAATTAACTCACCAGGGCCGACTTGAAACAGCAACTTGTGTTTTAGACTGTACCAGTACTTCATAGCAGAATTTCTGGTGCAACACTAGGATCCTGAAGCCGAAATTACTGTATCAGTCAGACTCCAGGAGTCAGTGCTGTGTGTTCTGCAAATGTATTGAGAGAGAACCTCTCCCACAAAAAGAACAGAGCCACAAGAGATGAAGAGAGCAAGCCAGTCCTGGCTCATAGGGCAGGATCTGCTCCTTTTCTGTATTGCTTTTCCTTCTTTTTAAAGAAGAGCCAAACATTTACACATGATCAAAGTGCAGGAATCTGGGTTGCTAAATAAACTCCTGTGTTAACTCCCACCTCCTACTTAAAACAAAAACATGTCTGTTTGTTATTATTACTATATTCAGTGGAAAGAACTTTCCAGTTTGCTGCTGTATAAATTCCCTCTCTCCCATTTCTTCCAGTGAAGTTGAATTTCTGTGTAATGAGGCAATATGCTCATTTCCCAAATCCCATTCATGGATAACTTTCATTTCCTCACTTCTTCCTGGACAACATGTTGCTGAAGCCTCTGCAACTGCAATGACTTATAACTTTGTAACTCTATATGATGTTAATTGTTATTGCTTATTTTTCATTTTACTTCTGAGCCTGAAGGTCCAAAGTCAAAGCACCACTGTGAGGGATCTTGACTCCAAGAAGAGACTTTAAAGCCATTTGACTATCTTCCTGGATAACAGAAGTCACAGAATGATGTCTACTTACTCTTTTGCTAAGCCAAATGATCACAGAGCTAAAAATAATTAAACTTGGCCTTTCTTTCTGAATGAAAAAAAACCCCAAAACCCACATGTCTAAGCACAGACTCATGCTCTGACTTTCCTGACACACAACCATGGAGGAAAGAGGAACTGTCTTTCCCAGGCAGAAAATTAACCTCCTCCAATTAAATGGTATGCCATTCTCACTAACCACCAGATGGGGTCAAGCATGGTCTCGTATGTCTTCTACATCTGGCTGGGCACTCAAAATATGAGATTTCACTGACTTTCCAGACCTGAGATGCCTCATGGGTGTTAAAATGATACTGGATCATTTCTTTTTTTTTTTTTTTTAAGAAAAGATCCATGATTTAACAAGAGGCAGAGCCTTTTTCATAACTACCTCTCTCACCTGGTTCATGATCACTGACGTGGTGACACAGTGATTTGTACAGGCTAGCAGGCAAGTCTTAAGTCCAGGAATGGAGGTGGGATAAAGGCTGAAGAGCAGATGATGGTTGCTAGGGAACAACCCTCCCTCTGTGAGCTGTAGTCTCCATGGGAACCAGCAGGAACATGGCAGAGATCAGGGACAGCCTAGCTAATTGGAAAAAAAAAACAACAAACAAACAAGGAGGAGAGTAAAAGGCTTATGTCGCATGAAGCACCTCATCACCCAGAAAACTTCATCACATACATAGGGTTTCTTGGAGACTTACGTAACACAGTCATAATCAACAAGGCTGCATTTCAGCATAACTGGATCTTCTAGCATCTCCAAATGCTTCACATGAACTCACTGACCCCCATCAGAGAGGTAGAGGAAGGTGCCCATTTTCCACATTAGAAAAGGGAAGATGGTGGGCTGGCTAAAGGCCTTACATTGAGTCAATGACAGAACCACAGCTTAGCCCTCCTGTGTCCAGTACCCTGTGCTATAATTTACTCCACACTTTTAATCTATTCTACTCCACCATCGATCTGAGCTTTCACCAGGCCACTGGAATTTCTGCAAGTCTTCAGGGAAGGCTGCAACTGTCCTTCATGTTGCAAAGCTGCTTTTCCCACTGCACAAGCAGATCACGGGCAACAGAAAAGAATTAGAAATATTCATAGATGCATCATCTTAGAAGAAGATTTTATTCATTGTGAGAAACTGAAAGACAGACAGAAAGTTATTCATCATTCTTAGAAAATATCAGCAAAAGACAAATCAGTAAGTTTTTCTTTACTTCTACATCTTTCCTTTGCCTGTAACTTGGGCTGGAGACAGCTGCTAGATCTCATGGCCCAAGAAACAATTCTCCCTCTAGGCCTTGTTGCGCTTCAACTCAGAGACCTTGTAGCGAGGTGGGGCACGGTGGAACCACTCTGACCAGGAACCATCATAAATAGCCACATCACGCTTGCCACACAGGTAGGCTGCCAAGGCAATGTGACATGCTGTGACACCTTTGCGGCACGTGGCCGTCAGTGGCTTGGAGAGATCCACTTTCTTCTCACGGAATATTTCTTGGATCTCCTCAATACTCTTCTCATGGCCAGATTCTGTTAGGAATGAGTGGAAGGGTATGTTCACAGCACCAGGGATGTGACCAGACTCCAACCCTGCAATAGTGAACAATAAAAGGAAACATGAGCGAGGAGACAATAATGTACATGATACAAGACACCTATAAAAGAGACATTAAAGAGATATCACTGCAGATACTTTCTTCAAGACAGTAATTTGTTTCAGGTGATGATGAAGATGCAAAGCAATATGAGGCTAAAAAGAGGAAAAAGGTTATTCAACTTTGCTAAAGACAAAACTTGCAGAATATTTAGCAAACTATTTCCCTCCTGAAAGAAATGAGAAGCAGGAACCTGAAGAAGCCCTAGACGTGACAAGAATCAAAGAACCACCAGAGAAAAGATCCTGACAAAGGCATCGAGGGGATCTGTGTAAAGAGGAACGCATCAGTGCATTTCTGACCCTCCCCGAGTATGCCAGCAGTGTAAAGTGACACAGCTTTCAGAAGCAGGAAGCGGAGCTTGTCAGTAGAATTTGTGAAAATGGTTACTTGTTTACAGTTTTTTCCTGTGTCACCTTAAAATCAGATTTCAGAAAAGTAAAGCAACCTTAAATTCAGCCACGTTACTGCTTAGGAAGCTATCCCAGGGCAATGAGATCAGAGATGTGAGAATTTAGATTTTGTATCACTTTTTGTCCACTCCATGGATGAAATCAGCACAGGTTCTGTTTTTCTACTGGTATAACTGACAGCCTCAGGCAAGCTGAAAGTTGCATCTCAAGAACAAGGTTTTTAGAGAGAAACAGATATAAATATAGGATGGATAAGATTTTCATCAGGACCTTGAAATTCAAACTGTCACTATAGGCTTAATCAAAGTCCATTAAGCTCAATGGAAGCTTTTACAATGACTTTGAGAGGCTCTGGGTCAAGCATCATTGGAGCAGGGAACTATATATTAAATTGAAAATGCATTTCAGGGAATGATTCCTTGCTAAGTTTGAACTTCTAATGAGACAGCCCTAAGAAAGTCACATAAATTGTAATCTGTTTCATTGACGGCTAACAGCTTTCCACTTGCCCAAGTCATCAGGGCAGGGCAACTGATCTCAGGATATGGGAGGCATTGGGGCAGGGAACCTTTGTCACAGACAAATGATTAAAGTATACCTAGACAGAGATTGACATCAAACATCATGACACTGCAGTTTCATCGCTCACACAGAGTGATGTTATGACATGATGAAATATAAGGGGGAAACAGGGTTTTGGGAGAGTATTGAGGAGGGGATTCTTGCTCTGCTGGACAAAGAGTGAGAGCCTAAAGGTAATCAAAGCTGCCCTGAGTCAGCTTCACAACAGCTCTCTCCCTGTTCCAGATGGACCCTCTTTGTTTCTTGATTCATCCTCCTCAAGAGCCTTAGAAATCTGGCACTGTTTTCTAGTCATCACCTCATGCATCCTTCAGAAGTGTTTAGCATTACAGGGAGAAGTTAGGAGAAAAACTGCTGACTTCTGGAAGGACTACCATTAAAAAAAAAACAAACCCAAAAAGACAATGTTTTGGACTGATGCTTTCACCACATCTTTTCCAATTCCAGAAAACAACAGTTCACTACTTCAGGGCAGAGAACTGCAAAACCCATGCTCATTAATATAGTGCCTGCATAACAGACAGGAAATAAAATTAATGCAAAAAATGAGTGTGAGAAAACCTTGTTTGCAGTTCTGAGACTGCAGAGCTTCTTACCGGAGAGAGTTATATGCTTGGGTTGAGATACCATTTCCCCAGAGTGAATGGTCCTGGTCCTATCATTTGGAAAGGGATTTTGCAAGGCTCTGCTGCAGAACTGGTGATCACCCAATACAGAGAAGTTTGTGAGCTGCAGAACAACACTCTCACACCAACTGGGGATCAAGAAGTCCTGAGCCAGAAGGGCCAACTCTTGCTTAAACAACTTGCTGGGCCATCGATTCAGTTCTTAGGTGTCCCAGTCCCCAAGGTCATCATGACTTTTCTAGACTGTTCACACATCTTAAAATAGGTAGGCTTGTATCCCTCTCTTATTGGCCTGAGACTGCCATGACATACACCACCACCCTTAAACAACTGTTGAGTTAGGAACTGAGCAGATCTGAAAAGAACAGTCTCGCTGGAGAGCATTTTTGACTTTGATATACAGGGAGAATTCCTTGTTCCAGAGATTCAAAAGTCTGTTGGGATTCAAGAGACCAGTGCTTGCACTCTGCAAGTGAAAGATGAGGAATTCTGTAGAAACCGCATTTACTTGTGTATGTGGGTGTTAAACTGAAAGAAAGAGCTGACACTGCACAACCACAATCCCTTGGACTGCCTAAGAAGTGCTCTTGAGTGATTGAGGAAGTTTTATCAGCTCTCTCGGTGCTAGGACAACAGCATAGAAACACAGGACTGGAAGGCAAGGCTGGATGCAGCTAGGATCTGAACCGCAGAGAGGAGACATCTGCCCTGCCTCATCTGACAGAGCATACTCCACACCAGATTTACACAGAGACCCTTAGAAATTCCAGGAAGGATCCCTAGGATTACAGAGCTTGACTTCCAGCTACTACAGTGCTCACTTTATAGGCTTCCTCTCACAAAAGCATCTATCTCGGAAACAGTATGGATTCTTGCCATTAAACTTTCTGCTGAGGAATCTCCTTGCTTGTGTGAGAAGGCATATTCATCTCCAATGTTAAGTTCATCACAGTTCATATACCATTTATCCTTAGGCTGACATTGCCCTGTGGCTGAAATAGCTTTTCTCCCTTTCTGCTATTGCTCCAACATATTGATGGCACTCAGCAGTCCCAACAGCCTCACGCCCTTAGCCTAAACCCAGTAAAAGCTCATGAGATGCACTTTTCACTGCCTTAGTCACCTGAGAAACAGTTCCAGGTCATCACCAGTGGATCACCACCTGGCTTCTGGATAAGGAAGTGGCACTTCCTAGCATCTTGACTGGTAGACAGAAGGTTAATAATTGCTGTTGTCAAGGCCAAAGCATATCTGAGGTTCTTGCGCCCAACTAATTCACCTAAATCTTATCCCTTTCTATTTCTTCTAAATGTCAGTCTTCAGCTTCGAAGATGAACACAAGCAATTAAGTGTTTTGGGCTACTAAGCATCCAACCTTGCTCTCTGAAACATTGTATTTCCCATCACTTCTATCACTGCACATGGCACCTCATACAGTACTCCCCATGTGATCATTTAAACCTTCCCAAGGCTGTGCCAGCAGCACACTCCAGTAGCAACTCCCTATTTTCAGTGCCTTGATGATTCAGAAAAATATGAAATAAAACACAGAAACATAACGATGAGACCACGATGACAACTTCCAGCCCCACAGATCTCCTTTAAGCACAACCTATTCTTATCTCAAGTCAGTTTTTTTTTAATCTAACAGCACTTGTGCCATTTGCCTTCTTCTCACATTGAACTGATAATTGGCTCTCTAACATTATGTCCAAAGTATTAATGAAGTCCTAATGGAACAAGCCTACCACATAGATGTTTCCAAAGGCTGGAAGAAAAGATCAGACGTAACATCCAGGCAAGTTTACTAAGGTATTTTATTCAATTTTGCCTTCATTTCTAGTAATTTTTCTCAAAGAGGTCTTTCAAAAGTGTTCCAGTGTATCCATGTTATAACAACAGATCAATAGCTGCCTACACTGTGCTGTACCTTCTATTCTAAATACAAATGCACACTGTGCTACTGTTTCTGTCCTACAGAGCCATGCTCTAATCTTACTAAATTCTTGCCTCAGAGATTTGCAATGTCACATAACTGATTTTTGACACATATTTGGGATGGAGACTGTCTGCCTCACAGATCTGAGTACATGCATATCTTTTAGTTATACTCCCTCTTTAGAAGGGATCATTTCTGCTTCTTTCCCATCCTTCTTGCTACCCCTCCCCCTACTCTGCAGGCTTGTCCTCAGGAGAATAAAACAAAATGGTAGCACAGACTCAGTATAATTTTGAGGCTGTACACAAATAATCTTTCATCTGGACCCCCTGCTAACTGCATAGCAACCCTATTTACTCTTTCTGTCCTTGTTCTCTTTCTATTCACTTTGCTCCAGCAGTTTTTGTTATTTGTTTTAATTCCTTTTGCCAAGTCTCACACAGCTTGGCTTCTGGCAATTCTCCCTCACAATTTGTAACCTGTAGTATGTTATCTTCTTCACTGCTTAATCCCCTTTTCCACACCTGTCAATATTCTCTGCTTAAATATAATTTTTTTTTCCATTGGCTATTTATCTGGCTAAGGCTACAGCCCCTTTTCTTTAGCCTTCTCCTTTGTAATAAAAGCTCCAGATGGAATTTCTTAATGTCAAAAACATAAAAGATGTGCCTTGTTCACATTTAATTCCCTGTGGTCTTGCAGCTGGCTGGCTGCAGATGATAGCTGTTCCTTTCCAAACACCTCCTCTCTTCCCATTTTTTTTATCACTCTCTTCCATTCAAATTGTATGCCTCTGAGGGCATCATTAGTGATCTCACCTAATATACTTGAACTAACTGGAAGGAATGCATTAAGCTTGGTCCTGGCCAGTTCCTCGAGAAGTCCTCGCAGCCAGATAAATAGGCATTGCCACCAACGTCACAATACTGTGTGTTTGTACAGCCAGAAGAGTCAACTCTAAGAACTAGCAGGGCCATGGTGCTAATTCTGGCATCTGATGTTTACCAACCTCATCACAGGGATAGACTGAGCATTCAAGCTCAGTAAAAGCTTTATGTTTGGTGCAGGGAGGACTGAGAGCTGGGAAAATAGGCAAGACCTTATGAGTTGTGTATGTGCAAGGGAGACAAGGACTATCCTAAGGCTGAGAATGAGAAGAAAAATAGTTTGAAGCTCATAAAACGACTTCGGGTTTGCTTTCTTTTGTAGATGATGGATTCCTTAACTGGCAACTTTCCCCTCTTTTCTCAGGTGTCTGCAAAAGAAATCAGAAATGCACAACTTTTCTGTATGTATTCTTTCAGCTATAATTCTTGTTCCTCAGTTTTCAGTGCCCGATACTTGGAGAGAGTCGGCACTGCTAACCACCATGTAATTATTTTTATCATCTGCTCCTGGATTGTCTCAGTTCAGGCTGGTTCCATAGACCTACACCCTACAGCGCCTGAATAAGCAGGCCCTTGCACAACCTGGTTGAGTCACTGCTGAATCACAGCTAGTGAGCTAGTTCCTCCAGAAACACTGTGCAGGGACACCTTTAACCACTCAGTGCATACATCAGGGCTGCATATCCCATAGACTGCACACCACGCATGAACATCCAAGCTTTTTCATCCCAAGCAATACCTGCATTTAAGAACTGTGAGACCTGGCCTGTAGAAACGCCATTCATCTTCTTCTCTATCCTGACAACCTGGGTAAACCTCTCCCAGCAACTAAAAATTAGCCACATATTATGGCTTATCTTAAATGCTTCAGAGGTCTAAGTCCCAGCAGGGTAGCTACTGCATAAAAATAAACCAGGGACAACTAATTCCTGCCACAAGGAACTGAAAAACTAGAGAGGCAAAAGAGTCAGCTGAAATTAGCCTCTTCTAGAGATGGAGTTCATGGAACTGGAGAGATTAATTGACTTAATTAGGAAGTCAAGAGCTGAGGCAATAATTAAACTGAAATCACCTGAGAACGCAGCAAGTTCCTTAACCTCAAGACCATTTTTCTTCTCTAAATTGCAGGCAACGTTTCTTCTCCCTGATTGGTTGACCCCTGTAATTAATCAACATTGATTTCAAATTGCTCTTCTACGTGTAAGTGCTGCCTTGTACCTACTGCTGACTGTAGGGTAGCTACTGGCTAGCATGGTTCAGGAGGCTGTCAAACTCCTGTGGAACAAGCAGCTGCAGCTGGAGTGCTTATCCTGCTGGATATGCTGTGGGAAGCAAAACTAGACCACCACAAATAAACTGTTTCATGCTGACTCATATCAAAGGAAAAATCTGTTTTCAAAATGCTGTCAGGGGCTGTGTTGTTTGTCACCTGATGACAACTCCCTCTTTGGGAAAGACAAGGCAAAATCCACCAGCTCCCAGCGAGAAGCATTTTATTTGCGTTTTGAGGTTAAAATTCAACCTTCACTTTGATGGGCTGCAGTAGGCGAAAAAACACAATGAGTGAGAAGTCTAACTCCCCCTCTCTCCCTGCAGCAGTCTCCTCTGTCAATCCCATTATCTTTCTTCCCTTCCATGCTGTCTTGCACTGGTTGAGTGTGTTTGGGGGGGCTCACTGTAGACACTTATGCGAACCACATGTACAAAGCCACTTACAGCCAAATGCTCCTGAGGTCTGGATGCAAGAATTTATTTCAGGCCACGGTGTCACACTCAATGGCTGTACAGCTGCACACACATCAGAAAACACCCAGAACAGACCTGTGCACAGCACTGTCTCAGGACCACAGAAGCCTTCTGCAGGCCCACTCCTGCAGCACAGAGCTCAACTCAGACCCATCAACTGTTGCTGTGCTTTGTTTTTGAAAGTCTGCATTCCTTTCTAGACCATTTCTGTGATTTCCTTTCTGAGAAAAGGTTATTCTGGGATATACCAAGGCTTAAATTACAGTAAGGGCCTCCTTTAACAACTTGAATTTCATTCTAGGCACATGGCTGTAGCAGCTGTCTCCATTGCACAGGACTTCTCCCACCCCTGCTACTTGTGTGTCCAGTTTTTGACAGAGGTAACAAAATCTATTTTTTGTTCCCGTCACTTGGGGCATCCTGAGAGAGGCTGACAGCCCGTATATTCCCAAAGGGTTTGGGGATATTAAGCTTGTTAGATTTAATAGCAGAGTGCAAAAGGACAAAGATCAGCTCACACAAGTTCTCTATTTGCTGGGAACCACAGCAAGAAAAAAAAATCTCCTTTGGGTTACTGCATTGCCTAAAACCTTGGCTTTTGCTGGTGCATTCATTATGGTGAGAGGTGCCTGTACAAATACTGATAGGTTGCGTGTGTCTGCTGGTGTTAGATAGGACCCTGAACAAAACCCCTGGGAGCTCTCACCTTCCGTGTTTGCATTCTGTCTGATTAACTTCTGCAGGGTGTGAGGTGGGAGATGCTGGAGCCAACTGACTGCAGATCTTTTCTATTTCCTCCTGCAGTTTTACAGTCAACTACAAGAAAAGCAGCCTGTAGGGTCACTAGGATCCGAACCTTCAACTGTGGATTCCTTAAGGTAAATCAAGGAACTAGGCTGAGGCATGCCTGTGCATTAGAAAAATCTGTTTGCTGGCTGTTACGCCTGGAGTTGTTATGCCTGGAACAGTATCGACACTCACAGGGTGGGTGGCATTCCCACCTCCATTACCTTGGTCCAGTTCGGTCCCCCGAAACCGGCCCTCAGAGCGGGAATCCACCACCTGGAACCGCAGGGACCCCACATTATGGATCATCTCCTCAAAGGTCTTCAGCAGGACCGTGTTCAGTCTGGCCTTAAAGACAGCTGGGGTGGGCTGTTTGACCTCTGCCGTGACGGGGTGGCCCTCCTTCACCCAGTTCTTGAAGCCACCATTCAGGACCGAGACCTCCTTGTGCCCAAAGGCCCGGAACATCCACCAGGCGCGGGGGGCATAGAAGGTGCCCAGCTGGTCCCCATCATATACCACCACGTGGGTGTCATTGCTGACCCCCAGGCGCCCCACGTAGTCGGCGAAGTGGGACTCACTGGGCAGCATGAAGTCGTAGGGGGAGGACTGGTCTCGGCACTCCTCAATGTCGAAGAAGGACGCCCCGGGGATATGCCTCTCCTTGAACTCCTGCCGGGCGTTTCGCTCTTGCGGCGGGTACCAGGAAGCGTCCAGTATCCGCAGGCTCGGCCCTACACGCCCGGCCTGCACGGCCTCCGAGAGCCATTTAGCGGTGACCAGAGCCCTGCTGAGCACCTGCGGCGCCATCTCGGTGGGCCGAGGCCGGGAGGGGGCGCCGCCAGCGGGGAGACACACACATACACACACAAAATGGCGGCGGCGGGGGGACGCGACCGGAGGGGGCGGTGCGGGGGCGGTGCGGGGGCGGGCGGCACCGCCCAGGACCGGCCCGCTGGGAGGAATCCAGCTCCGGCCCCCCCCGGTGGTGGCCATGGCTGGCGGCGACTGAGGGCGGGTGTTGCTCGGCTGAGGCCCAGCACGAAGGTACGAGGTGGCGCAGCGGGACGGCCCCGCTCTTTTTCCCGTTGCCGCGCTAAGGGAACCTGCTGGGGTTCCAGCCCTGCTGCGGCTATGGCCGTGGCTGTGCGTAGCGGGAGGGTTCGCTGCGGTAGGCGGCGGGGGAGCAGCCTGCGTCAGGGGCGCCAGGCCCCCAGTAAGGCCTCGTCTGGAGGTGGGTTCAGGGGCGGTGAGAATGGTGGGGGCAAAACCCTTCCTTGTCGTGGGGTCGCGCCTCACCCTGGGGCGTTGGGTCCCCTCAGCTCAGGGTCACCGGGGTTGCCTGGGTCCCCTGTTGCTGCTGTCAGTGGTGGCTGCAGGTGAAGGTGCCAGGCTGGGCACAGGGCAGGACTACTACCATGGCTGTCCCCCTCGGAGCATGGTTTCGGCTGCGCTCTCTTTCTTTTCAGGGCTGGAGCATTTCAAAGCCCCTCACTATAGACTTAACCAGCACCTCAGTGCAAATGCAGGTCCTTGGTCCCAAAATGTCACCTCTGTCTGGTTGCTTTCCATAAAGGCTGGTTGCGAATTTGCAATTTTCTTCCTCCTTTTGCAGTCAGGTGGATTCAGGCAAGCCCCAGGAACCAGGTAATCTCAGCCAGGACTTGGGAGTGATGTCACAACAGCTCCTCTACCGTGCTCTGGTGTCTGCAAAATGGCTTTCAGAAGCCATCAAGTCCCAGCAACCTGGTCTGGCCTTGAAAATTGTGGATGCATCCTGGTATTTACCAAAGATGAAGCGTGACCCAAAGCGGGAATTTGAGGAGCGCCATATCCCAGGTGCAGTTTTCTTCGACATTGATCAGTGCAGCGACCGCACTTCACCTTATGATCACATGCTGCCCAAGGCTGATGACTTTGCTGAGTATGTTGGGAAGCTGGGTGTGGGGAATGATTCCCATGTTGTGGTGTATGATGCAAGCGACCAAGGTCTCTTCTCAGCCCCCCGAGTGTGGTGGATGTTCCGGGCCTTCGGACATGATGCTGTCTCCCTTCTGGATGGTGGCCTGAAGAACTGGCAACGAGAGGGCAATGCACTGACCTCTGGGAAAAGCCAGGTAGCTCCAGCCGAGTTCCATGCCTCCTT
Organism: Scolopax mira; assembly: GCA_004320125.1. Classification (NCBI taxonomy): domain Eukaryota; kingdom Metazoa; phylum Chordata; class Aves; order Charadriiformes; family Scolopacidae; genus Scolopax; species Scolopax mira. The sequence continues at coordinate 24,584 of BJBW01003422.1, forward strand.
GGACAAGTCCCTGGTGAAAACATATGAGGACGTCTTAGATAACTTGGATTCCAACCGCTTCCAACTAGTGGATGCACGTGCTGCAGGACGGTTCCGGGGAGTAGAGCCAGAGCCCCGTGATGGTAATGTGCCTCTAGAGACACTGGCATAATAAAAAGGGGCTTAATTTAAGGTGCCCATCAGTTTGACCTCCTGTAGAGGTAATGAAAGGAAATAAAGTTGTACTTGGGTTAGGACTCAAGGCAGTGTATCTGTCCTTTTGACTAGCAGGTGCTGCTCTTTGAAAATTCAGGAGTGGGGAAGCAGTGTATTTTGTTTTTTTTCTCATGAGGGGCTGGGATGAGGAATGGAGCTTTCATACACCTTAAAGATAATCATTGGTCTCTTCATATACTGGTGCTGCTCTTCCACTCAGAAGGACTTGTGGAAATGCTTTAGCCAGTGCCTCATCAGAGTGGGTTGCTCTGATGAGGGGAGGATGCGGAAGGAACTGGGAGGAGGAACAGAACTTGACAGGATTGTGTCCGTGTAGTAACTTGAAGGTTAGGGCCATTCTTCCTGAGTAATCAGTAATCTAGTAAAGCAATGTTTAACAAAAATGAATGTATTTGTTTTAATAACATACACTAAATAATAAACAGCAATGTATAATAGATCATAAATATCTCCAGTGAAATGGAGAACAGGTTTTGCAATGGATTTTTCCTAGGCAGTAGAGGTTAATTCCTATATTGCTTTTTCTCCAGGAATTGAGCCTGGTCATGTCCCTGGGTCGACGAACATCCCCTTCATTGATTTCCTCACAGAGTCTGGCTTAGAGAAGACCCCTGAGCAGATCCGCAGCCTATTCCAGGAGAAGAAGGTGGACCTCTTAAAGCCATTGGTAGCCACATGTGGCTCTGGGGTCACTGCCTGCCACGTGGCTCTGGGGGCATATCTCTGTGGCAAACCAGATGTTGCTGTGTATGATGGGGCCTGGGTGGAATGGTACATGCGGGCACAGCCTGAAAACATTATTTCTGAGGGAAAGGGGAAGACAATGTAGTAAGTGGCTTCATCTTCCACCTGTGCAGATAATTTGCCTTGAAACAGGATTTGGAAAACATGGGTTTAGCATTCCTGGTTAAGTGTCATGAGGTGAAGGTGTTGGTTACGTGGTGCTACTACTGCTGCTTAGGAGCACAAAGATAACCTTGGCAGCCAGCTTCAAGAGAGGTGACTCTTCTTGAACAGCTGGGGTGAACCAGATGACCTCCAGAGATCCCTTCCAACCTCTGCTGTTTTGTGATTCTGTGGCCTTTTTACAGTGTTAGATGGAAGGGAGAGAGTACTGGTGGCAGCATGGGGAAGTAATTGAGTCAAGACAAGCTCATGACTTGGGAAGTTCCACCGTGTTCACTCACAGGATGGTCATACTCTTATAACTGTGCCTCATGATCTTGCTCTCTGCCTCTGTTGTAGAAGCCATCCATGCACTTTATGGCCATTTTGAGTGCAAAACTTAGGGGAAAGGCATAGATGTTAAAGGAGCAAATATTGCTTCCAGGTTGGAACTTAAGTTAGAGACTTGGCTTGGATTTCTTCTTGCACTTGGACTCCACTGCAATGTGTACTTAGCCAGTTTTGTACTCCCATGGCCCAAAATTCCCCTTTGGGGAAAAAAAGCCAACAAAGATACTGGAATTTTAAAAAGGGTAAATAAACATGTGTTTCAAGGTATTTCTGCTGTATGGAGCTTATGTGAGCGTTGCTTGGATGATTCCAGGAAGTCTATTTTTATGGGATCCTTTTGTCTTGATACAAACGAGATGTTGCCTTCTCTCCATCTCCTACCTTCAACAAGCTCTTTGGGCCAGGAAAGACAATGGCATGCCTCTCTCTTTTCACCATCTTCCTGATGGACTGAACTTGTCCATTTTCTTTTTGGCCTAAAACTCCACGTTAGTCAGTCACAGCTCTGTTCTTCAAAGACTGGATGTCAGTTCACATGGTAAAAAATTGGACTGAATGGGTGTTTCTGTTCTTACCATGTAGCCTTAAAAACTTAGGGGAACTGAGACCTACAGAGGAATAGCCTATAATGGCATGTTTTTTTTCCCTCAAGATCGTTGTTTTTTATCTGGGAGTTGAAATTCCCCCGTGACAATGTTCAAGAACTTGTTCCTTCTAGGATTTACTCCTTTTAAACAAACAAACAAAAAAAACCCAACAAAACCCCCCCCAAACAAGCAAAACCCACAAAAACCCACGAAAACCCCACCCCAAACAAACAACCCACAGCTCCCCATCCCCCCCCCCCCCCCCCCAAAAAAAAAAAACCCAAAGAATTCCTACGCCTATTATGGCCCACTGGTAACTTAAAAAATTGATTAAACAAGTTCTGTTCTTTGTCTTGCAGCAACAGGTACCAGTGGACGTCTTAGGGTGATGGGGTTGTCCTTTCTAGGGGATGCTGTGGAAGCTTATGATCAGAGATTTGCGGGGCTGCTAGGAGGCTGCTGAATGTGAGGGCTGTATCCTTTCCTATTGGAGAATGTTTATTCTTTGCATTTCTTTTGGCCTCTGTTGGCTGAGCCCTGGTATCTTCCTGGGCTTGGCTTGGTTTTCATGCACGCAACCTCCATTTCTGCTTGCTTCCTGTGGAACTAAGGAGTTTCACTGTCCAGATAACGTCCTCTCCACCCACCCACCCAGCTTGACCCTTTTTGTTGCCCATTTCCAGGGGCTGAAAGCATTCAATTTCCCTACTTCTATTAGTCTAGCCACCTTACTCTTCAGGGACTTGGGACTGGCATTACAGCAAATGCTGAGCGTACGGAGTGTGCCAGGGTCTGAAAGGAGTGACCCTTTTGTACGCAGTGCAAGATACAGATCTGGATAAAATCATCAACCTTTATATTTGCCAGCTTCCATTTAGTTCTTTGGGCTTAGACTTCCCAAAAGGGCTTCCTTGGCAGGTTACAGCATGCCCTGCAAATTGCTAAGGCTTTCAGTTCTAGATCTAATTGAGAGTTTAATTAATTCTCTTCTCCTTCCTGCTAGGGAAAGTTCTTCTGCTCCCATGCTGTATGAATTTCCCCACCCAGGTAATCGCTGTGTTTTTAGAGGCTGGTAGCAACACCTTGCTGTATCCCAAGTAGGGTAATTTTCTAGCAACTCTTTCCTGCAGGGGAAAGGGAAGAAATAATCACCCTCAGTCATAATCAGATGTCATGTAGGACATCTGATTGCAGTCTGTAACTGGGAGCACGTGAAAAGCAACATCAACTTTTTAAGCTGAAGTATGGTGTTGACATGAAAACAAAAGGATAAGCACTGGGGTGACTGACTGGAAACAGCAAGTGGTGCTAAACTCCCTGTGGAGGGGCCTCCCAAGCTGAGCAACAAGGGTGCCACTTTTAAGACACTTTAACATAAAGATACTTGTACAGGCAGTGCTGTCTAGTAGGGGATCTTGCAGCAGGGTGTGGCTTGTGACATCTTTTTGGTTATGGATTTCTTGCTTCTCCTACCGTCAGCTAAGCTAAGAGGCTTTTATATGGTGGGACATTAAGGTTTCATACCCTGGGTGTGGCTGGGAGGTGAGGCCGATTTTGTGAATATCTGGCCAGGCCCCTATGTACAAATAGATAAGCAGGAGTGCTGTGCCTGCTCTCTTTCTCCAGGAAAAAATTGAGAAAAATTTGGTAGAGAAAATTGGTGTATTCTTTCAGACTGTTAATACAATTTCCAGTAGATGCAGAGGGGCTGACTTTTGCCCGTGTTCTTTCAGAACGTTTGGTGATGCTGCTTGAGCGCAGTGTTTCTTGTTTCTCACTGGCCCCAGCAGTCTCTGAGTCTCTCTGCTTCCTCCCGAGTCTGAGCTGGTTTCCTCTGTCCCGTGCATCGCGGGGAGGTATCTGGTGCAGCCCAGCCATCCACCTGGAAATTGCAAACTAAGTGAAAGCTTTCCCTCTCTCCTTGCTCTACGTTTTGACTTGATTTGGTTTGATGACATCTAGTAGGGCCCTTGCCCGTCTCTGGTATATGTGCCAAGGCTGGCAATATTCAATGCCCTTCTCCCAGCTGCATTTTGAACCACAAAATCTCAGTGGTTCTTTGGGTTCCCGGCCTTTGACAAATCTTTTACCGGATGCTTAGCTTTGCTTTGATTTCCCCACAGAGGAGAAACTGAGAGCTTCCTGCAACAAGATATTTTGCCTTTCTGGGGTATGCCCTGTTACATCATGTATCAAAAATATGTTTAAGAGTGTCCTTTGATACTCTCCTTTTAGTTGAGATCTGTTCTCACGTTGCAGGCAAAGCCCTGGGAACACTGTGGAGACTGAGACAATGTTTTAAAAGCCTGGAGACTGCAAAAACCTATTTTGAGCCATAACAGATGCTACTGGACATATGGAACAGCTGAGGGGACTTGCACTAGGACTATAAATGTTTTGCAGATCTTTATGTCCCTGACTTAGGGGGTGGGTTTCCTTTGGGAACTGGAAACTGGGAATGGGAGAGGTGGATTTGAATGCAAATCGCTAATGTTCATGATTCTCCTATGGAAAATTTGCCACAGGGAAAAGGGAATAGCATATCTTTCATGGGATAAGGCTCGTGATGGCCAAAACAGCCTAAGAACAGCTCTGATGTAGGAAGAGGGTCACATTGACCTGTGGCTAACTTGAGACTGGAGCTTTTACAGCTCTGTAAATTTGAGAATCCCTGGCCAGCATGTAAACTCTATATTGGTCTGGTTTACTATCTGTAACACTTTTGTCTGAAGCAGTTTTGGACTTTGTGAAAACAGTCTGGTCAATGGTTCTCCAGCAGTAGTCCCACAATCCCTCAAGTGTTCTCTTCATCACCTGCCTTCCTTTTCCTTCCCTACTGCTGCCTAGCAGTCAGGTTGGGCTGTTTCACGCTTCATTCTTTTGCCAGCACTGCTGTCCCTTCCTGCTAATGACCACTGCATGAGCTGTGATAATGGCTGTTGACTGCAGGGCCTTTTCTTGTTCCTCCTATTTGTTGCTTGCTTGCAGCCAGGTGCTACATGGCTGTTTTCTCTCCTCCTTCTTCTGTCTCTCTTCCAGCAGAGGTGCCACGTACACACACAGGCTTCATGCAGGTGCATTGCTCACAGACCGCACCAAGCACAAGGAGCTGGAGAAAGATTAGCTCACTTGCACGCCATGGGACCTTTCTTTTCCATCTCCAATATGCCTGACTCAGCTGGCAGTCAAGTTGGACTCTGCTGGCTACAAGTGAACTGTCTTCCTCCCACCCCCGTGTCCTTTGTGGAAAGTTTTCTTTGCCCGTTTCACTGTTGGCTTATGGCAGATGTCAGGGGATTACTTGTCCTCCCCACTTCATTTCCTGAAGATAAGAGAGAGGAGATGGTTTCTTCTCTGGTTACCTCATGCCAGAATGCATTCATTAGCTAAATAATCACGCAAAATTAATTCCAACCTGACGTAGTGGTGACACTGTGCCAAAACACAGCGGTCTCTGCTCCCACTGATGCTCCATGGTGCAACAGTTCCCTAGAAGCAGCTCTGGAACTGCAGTGGTGCATCCCACTCCATGTACCCAGCTGGCTCGTCAGGCAACAGTGTACGTACAGAGCACTGCAGCGTGTGTAGGTTTGTGCTGCTGGCTGCTGAACTAGGAAACACTGTCATTTTACCCCCTGTTGTATTTTCCTCAGCTTTTGTTCAGCCCCATCACGTACCTACCCAGTGGCTGTCCAGCGTTTCCTGCCCCCAGTCTGTGCAATTGTCCCCATCACTTAACTGGGTAGTCAGCTGGGCTGTGTGGCGTTGTAAGCTCTTGCTTGCTCCTGTCTTTCTGTTTCTGTACATGTGTTTTATGTATAGTAATCATCAAAGTGGGAGGAACAGATCGATTATTTAAATTTATTTCCCCTCTGTTCTCTTGCTTAATTTTAGCGGGCCTTAACAAGGGCACACTAGTTGTATCTCAGAACTATGACTGGTGATAGTGTGCAAAACAGGCCTGTATTTAGCCCACACCACCCACACTTCAGCATTTCAGTTGGTAACTCACCCTGGACTGAATTGTTCCTAAAGAGCATTTTCATGTACTGTGGGGAACACCCAGGCCTGGGGGTTTTTCACTAAAGTGCATGCTAAATATTGCGGAAAAGAAGGCTCTGGGGATGGGAGTGGTGTACCTTGACCTCTTTCCTTATTTCTAGTATACCTCTTTAGATTTACCAACTAACCTTTCATGCAGTGACCCTGCGGTGAACAAGACTTGAAGTGCTGGCCACAGATGGAGGCTGGTGTTGATGGAAGAAAATATGCTCTGAATAGAGACTATCCCTGGTCTTTGAGCAGCATTGGTGTGGGAGACATTGGGGAGGAAGGCTTCAAAAATAAGAGATTGGACCTAAAAAAGAACAAGAAGCTGAGTGGCTGTGAGAGGAGGAGAGGAAGACAGGGTGAACCCCTGAGAGAAGAAGGAAGCAAACTAAGGCAGGGCAGATTTCTTGAAGGGGGAGATAAAGAGCTATAGGCTGCCACCCAACTACTGCATTCATATCAGAGTGCCACACTCCTCACCCTAATTCTCTGCATCTGAATTCCTAATTCTGAGCTGTGGCCAGTGCAGACAAGGTCCTTGCACCCAGAGCACAGGGCAGAGCTGTCAGATTTGCCATCGTTTGACTTGGAGCCAGAAGCAACTGTTGCCCCAGGAGGGCAACAGTCCCTCAGCCCTGAGCTGCGTGGCTCTGTGTGATGCTTCCGCTCAGGTCAGTATTAATCTGAGCATCTTTGATGTACGCCACCATTACGTGGAGACTGGTTCAAGGGCTGGGCACTAATTTGGGCCAAAGCTTGCTCCATACAGGTAGGCAAAAAATAATTTTTCATCCTCTCTCTATTATTGATCGCTCTAGTGCTGGCCAGCTTCTGATATGAATTAAAAGAGATCCAGGGCTATTTGAATTTACAGCCTGCAGCAACTGAATTACTGCTGTGCTTAAATTAGTTGGAGGTCAGCAAACTCAAAATCTTTTCTGTGTTACCCTCCTTTCCCCTCCTCCCCTTTGCACTCTTCCACAGAAGGAGCAAAGTACACAGTTATACTGCCATTGACAAGGAAGTCCTGGGTGATTTGGGGGAAGGGTGATGCTGCCTTCTTGTTCTGTAGTAATAAAAGGGAGGAATTTGTAAGTAGAAGAAAAGAGGGAAGGGTGAAAAAGAAAGGAATATGAATAAAACATAATCTTTCTTTGTATCTATGCTCTTCCCACAATAAACCCTACCTCAAAAAACGCAAAGGGTCTAGGTGGAAGAGCAATAACGTGTCTGCAAGGCACCAGGATGTCCCTGCAGTGCTGCATCCCCTTGGCAAGGAAGACCCAGAAAGTTGCTTAGGTGAAGGAAGGCTTTGGGCCATGTTCAGGTGAAACATCAGCCTTGCCTTTCCATTCCTAATATGTCTGAGCTGCTGGCAAGTGCAGCTGTGCTTTGGTGGGAATGGGAAAAGCAGGGTTGCTGTAGAGAGAGCATGTTGAGATTGTGTCCGTGCCAAGGAGTGCATTTGAACAGAGTCCCCTGGGACATGAGCAGCTGAGCTCCAGGTTTAGCCTGGCAGGAGCGAGTGGCAGAGGCAAGGCTGGCTTCTGCGTGGTAGGATTGGCCCATCAGCTTCGGTGGGTGTTGTGTGCCTGGGGGAGAGGTAAAACTCCACACTAAGTTAAAATCTGAGCTCTCTCTTGTTCAGACACAAACAGGGATGGCCGGAGCAGGGGGGAAGGGTGCAGGGGCTCTCTCTCTGGCGTGGTTTGTGCTTTTAGGGCAACATAGGAAGGGCGTTTGCTGAGTCAGCGAGTCTTCCGAGCTAGAAAAAAAATTCTCCTGCCTCCTGCCAGTGCTGCTTCACACAGATCCAGGATACAGTTCCCAGAAATGTCCCTACATATGTTAGCAAGGAGGCAACTTGTCTGCACATTTTGCAGCAAGAACAGCGGCAACTGATGCAGCACTGAGCGGTGAGCCTGGGGTAATGGCTCTCCTGAAGACAAAGCTGGGGAGCACAGCACTGATGGGCTTAATCTGCTGACTGCCAGGGAGCAGGTTGTTCTTCCTGACTCCGAGGAGGCTTACAGGCAAGATCCAGGGCTGGAAGCAGGGAAACCACCAGCCGCAGGGGTTGTCGTGCAGTGCAGCCCCCTTCGTGACACCATCCTCTTTTGCAGGGTGGGGGGAGGGGGGCGAGTTGGAAAACTACCCTTCCCAGCACCCTTTTGCGCATGTCCCTGCAAACTACAGTTCCCAGAACCTTTTAAAGAGCCGGAGAGGATGTCGATGGAAATAAATGCCGACGGTTTTTTTTGCATAACGCCCTGCACCTCCGAAGTGCGGGCCGGCGCTTGGTTAGTGGAAAAGAGAACGGGGAGAAGCCAGGGAGCGTCAGCGCTGCGGAGCTGTGGTTTTCCCCCCTCCTAGTATCCTCCAGCACACAGCATCCTTCCTCCCCTCGGGACCCCCTTGGCGGTTACAGGGAGGACCCTGGCTCCCGGGAAACACGTCCGCTGCGGAGGGAAAAAGGCAGATAAACTACAGATCCCGGCATTCCCCGGCTGGCAGCACCTGCGGCAGTCCCTGCGCGCCGGCGGGGAACGGGGAGGGGGTGAGGATGAGGATGGAGGGCGGGGAGGAACTGCAGGGTGCCGCGGGGCTACGCCGCACCTGGGACATCCCGCCAGCCGCTGGCACCCAGGCCAAGTGGGTGAAGCTCAATGTGGGGGGCACCGTCTTCCTCACCACCAGGCAGACGCTGTGCCGGGAGCAGAAATCGTTCCTGTGTCGCTTGTGCCAGGGCGAGGAGCTGCAGTCGGACCGGGTAAGGCAGCTGCGTTGCCTCCCGCACTGTGTCCCCCCCACGCCCCAACCCAGCACAGGGAGGGATGCAGGGATGATGGAACCAGACCCTGACGGCTTGCAGGAGTGACTGAGAAGGCCTGCTCCTTCTCCCGGGAAGGATTTTCCCTTTGCCGGATCCCACCTTGCTGTCTTGTAGCCTGGCACCTGTCTTCCCGAGCTGGGGAAAATAGAGGCCATCTCCCTTCTGCCCCTGTTCATCTCACCCACCTCTCTCTCACCCTGTATCCTTTGCGTCTACCTCCCAACTGTATCTGCCTGACTCAGCCTTGTCCCCTATAAGGGGACTCTCTGCTCTCTCACACCAAAGGAGAGAGAGGCCTCTCCAAAAGGAGACTGAGGCCTATTTTTGGGGTTTTCTCAGCTGGGCTAGTCCATGCTGAGGTGGGCACACCGAGCATACCAATACAGGAATTGAAATTCAAGTTGGGCTGACTTGGCTAGGGACTCTCAGGGCCCATGGTTTCCAAGGAGTCTTATAAATAGTGGACATTTTTGCTTATGTTAGTGTTTTCTTGTAGTCTGGAGGATTTGAGGGTCGGTTACAAGTATCCCTTGGGGTTTTTCTCCTCATCGTCTGTCTCTGTTGCTAGGATGAGACTGGTGCATACCTAATAGACCGGGACCCCACTTACTTTGGACCCATCCTGAATTTCCTCCGTCATGGGAAGCTGGTCCTGGATAAAGATATGGCTGAAGAGGGTGAGTCTTGGAGCTCAGAAACTTCCCACTTACTTAACATTGCTGCTGTAGCCAAAGTGCAGTAGGACTTCTTGTTGATCTTTTCTCTGATTCTCCTTCTAGACATTGATGGGGGATTTGAGAGGCCTATCCCTGCAGCTCTTGGAAAGCATACCCATATTTTCTTTACTAAAGGGGTTTGGAGTAGGTGAAGAAGGCACTGTAAAGGTGTTGTGGCTTCACAACTGTTTGATCAACAGAGATGTCACCAAGATGGATGTAGGCAAGATCTCTTAGCTTCAATAAATCATTTTATTACTTGTTCCTGATCCAGGTTTAACCAGGCTCTGGGACTGAGTTTTCTGTTAATGACTGAGTGTTTCTAATTAGGAATGAAAACCCGGAAGACCAAACAAAATAAAGTTCATCTCTTTTACTGACTCTAATAAAGACTGTCATTAATCAGTGATATGCAATGTATGCTGCTAGTGCACTGATGGGTTATGACCTGCAACAATTTCAGTGCAGCAAGCCAGACAAACCAATCCCTCATTTGAGGTTGACAGAGGGTCCAATAGGATAACTCAGTAACATTGTGGTGTTACCAGCCAGAAGTCCCCAATGCCTCGTTATTTTTTGGATGCTAGAGTCTAGCAAGGAGCCAATTCCAAAGACAGGCTGTGCTTTCCAACCCTTGCCAAGCACAGTTCATTAGTCTTCTTGCCTTTCTCTCTTATACATTGCTACCTAATGCAAGGAAAGTTTTCTTCAGAATTGTCTTATGAGTTACAATTCCAAAAATATATCTAAGCAATGGTACAGAATTGTAATAAACACAATTCTGAGGTGTTTCCTACTTCACGTTTCTTGTAATCTTGAGGTCAGACAGGGTTCTTCCACAGGTTTTAACATAAAATTTGAAGCGTGAACAGGAATCCCATTTGTAGCTTAACATTGTCTTCTGATCCTGCTGCAGACACTCAGGCTGGCATAAAACTAACCCATTAGATGATTCACAGCTGAATGAGGGATTTGGAAGAGGTCTGAGTGTTTCAGGTAGTAAAGGATCAATCTCCCCACCTGCATTGTCTATGTATTGCCTGGTGACACATGAGTGTTGGCTTCTAGCCACCTTTCCCTCACTGACCCTCTGGGAACACACCTCTCTTTCCCTGAAGGCCTGTTAGCAAACAGGTGAGTCTTAAGACTCACTTAAGGTGATGGGTGCAGATACCACACTTCTTTGTTTACCTGCTTTGAGGTGAACCATAGGAGAGAGAGACAAAGATCATCTGAAATCATATGGGGCAACTCCAACTGGCCCAGGAAGAAAGCTGTGTTTTTCTAGGGTCTTTTGGTGACAAGCTCAGAATAAATTGTGGTTCTGTACCTTCAGAAGAGGGCCTGAACAAGGTGATAGAGGTAGTCTTTGAGAGAGGCTGAAGCCTACATTTATTCTCCTTAGCCAGTTACCTGGGAAAGGTGTTAGCAGTCCTCAGCACAAGCCTGTTTCTGTACTAGCAGGCAGCATAAGGAAATCAGGGTGAGCATTAGAAATGCAATGCAGAGAGCCAGGGTTCCATTCTCCGCAGTAAGAGTTGAAAGCAACAGACACCTGTTAAAAAGTGAGGCTGCAGTGTCATTTCTCCCTTGGCTCTCCCTGAGCTTGGAAAACTCAGAATTGATATTTTGCAAGCTAGAAAGCAAAGACAGGCTATTAATTTTCTGTCTTTATGGTCCTTCTGTCTTTCTTTCTTAGGGGTCCTAGAGGAAGCGGAGTTCTATAATATTGGTCCTTTAATCCGAATAATCAAGGATCGACTGGAAGAGAAGGACTACACAGTAACTCAGGTATGGAAATAAATGGCAAGGAAGATAGAGTGTGGTGGGCGAAGGAGGGAATGTGGAAAGAGAGAAGTGAGTCTAGAGGGAGGGCGGACTTGGGAGAAGCAGCAAGGAATGGAAAGAAGCAACTAATTGGAGTTTATGTTTTAATGTCTACATAGCAAAGTCTTGCAGGGGACAGGCTACTGTCATTTTAGTTATATAACAAGTTACAGGCTTATTTTGCATCTCTGGAAGTAATGCTGGATGTAGCCCCTGAAAGCAAGTCAACTCCTCTAGCTTTTGGAAGAAAGCAGGTGGTTGCTGTAGCATATGGAAGAATGTTTGTGAGGAGAGTGGAGGCATGGGAAGGAGGGCTCTGGTGTGGGTAGTCCTGGGAGTGTAACCATAGTCAAGAGCATGAGGATGCCTGTAGAGAAACCTGGAGGGAATGGGTGAAGAGACATCTGTAGAAGACAATGAGGCACAAGGAATCAATCTTATAACACAATCAAACCTTGTCTTGGCCAATAACCTTTTAAAAATCTGTCCTCTGGGAGTGTTGGCTGATACCTCATTTTTCATTGTCTCTGCCTCAGGTTGTAAGCCTCCAGCAACAGAGTCACTTTGCGCTCACAAAACTCCATCAGCATTTGTGGCATTTGCATAAATGACTTAGTAAAGACAAATGCAGATTCCCCATTGAAAGAGTCCAGTATCTTCTGGGAACAAGGCAGGAAACATTCATCTCAGTTCATTCTCTTCAGAAGAGATACCGTTGTTCTTGCTCCCTACAACACCACAGTAGAAATTTGTATTGTGGTTTCCACTCCTCTTTAGCCTGGGTCATGGGGAAGAGGACGGGTCTGTCAAGGAGGGGTACTACCTCTTCTTTCTGCAGGAGGGCAACAGCCTTTAGCATCTGACCGTTGTCAACATGCTCTGCAATTTTGCTGTCAGGTGCCTCCTAAGCATGTCTACCGTGTGCTACAGTGCCAGGAAGAAGAGCTCACTCAGATGGTTTCCACTATGTCAGATGGATGGTGCTTTGAGCAGGTATGGAAAGGGTAGAAGAGGCTGGGCAGGAGTTTTCTTTGGGGGAAAAGATTATGGATACCATACAGTCCCCAAGCAAGTCACCTTTCCACTCTGAGAATATTGGGTCAGCCATTGATGGTGCTGTCACACCGTCTCTCTCTTGCTCCTTCTCTAGAAGTTTAGAAGATGGTGTGTGAGGTTAAGATGTTTTGCATCCTGGCTGACTTCTCTCCTGGTTCTCTGTGCTGCCTCCTTAGCCTTAGTTATGAGGCCTTCTATTGAGGGTAGGGATTGGACTTTGTGCTGCATGGTGGGCTTTCAGCCTTGCTCTCCAGGTGAGGTGCATGTTTGCAGTAACATGCATTTGTGATTCTTGCTCTTGTCTTTTCTAGCTTGTGAACATTGGCTCATCTTATAACTATGGCAATGAAGATCAGACAGAATTCCTGTGCATGGTCTCCAAAGAGTTGTACAACTCCCCCAATGGCTTGAGCTCTGAGCCTAGCCACAAAGCCAAGGTGAGACCAACTTTGCTATGGCCTTGCTCCCATTGCCTATGAGATCCTTCATTCTTATTTGCTCCATCTTCCTTTCCTCTCTCCAGAGTGGCTGTGGGGCACCTCAGTGGTGAAATATAGGGGCTTGTCCGGGTGTTCAGCACCATAGCATGACACCCATTGCCCAAAAGGAGGAATGCGTGTGTTGAGAGTGGTGGTGTCTGGCTGTGTGTATCAAGTGGCTTTAGCCAGTGACCTTGGCATTTCTTATGCTACCCTAACATCCCCCTCATGCCTCATAACCATGCTCTGTGTGTCACTCTGCTGCTGGGGTGTGATTTCCAGGGAGGTTTAGCAGCATTCTCTTTCCTTTTGCTGAGTCCCAGCCTAAGGGGAGGAGATCATGTGCTCCCCTTTTGAGGGAAGGACCGAAACGTGTGTCAATGCATGATGTCCTGTAGACACCTAGGGTACAGGAAGGAGCACTAGTGACTAATGGCAGTTGCTGGGCAGTGGGATCACAGCGTTTGTAAGTATGTTAGATAGCCCTGACATGATGCTCCAGAGGAGGACAAGTCTCTTTGACTCAGAACTGTCTTGGCCATGGGGAAGAGTCCCATTTATTCCAGTGTCATGAACGTTGCTTTATTCCCTTGTGTGTCAGAAAGAACTGCCATGTTTCATCTTGCAAGTGTCTCCACTCTTTCTTCCCTTTGTCCTGCATGCTGGGCCACAGAGCACAGAGAAGGACCTGGAGAAGGAAGAGCAGGAGGTGGAGGAGGAGGCAGAGGCAGAAGCAGAAGCAGAGGAGAAAGGTGCAGCAAATCCTTGAGGAAAATCATAAAAATAAACTCCCAAGTGTAGACCCGTCCACCTTTCTGGTGAGAACTTACAGCTAGCAGCAGGGAAGGGCTAGGGCAAGTGTGGGATGTGGGGTGCAGTCCTCTCCAGGAGCTGGAGTCTCTCTGGAGATAACGGTGTGAGGGAAGAGCTGTTACTGTGGCTGCTGGTTTGTAATTTAAATGGTTTAGTTTATTTGCAGTTATATTTTTCTTTGCAGACTGTCCATCTATTCGGGATTGCACTGAACTCTTTCTTCCTCCAGACCCTCCTTGCTGCTCCTTCCGTGTCCATCCCAGCACTGTCACTTACCTCCCACCCTGCCCTGCTCCCCAGCCTCCAGCATCCATCCTTCTGCTCTGTCTGAGCCCACCAGGGCTCAGAGTGGTCCCTGCCCGGGGCCCTGCCTCTCTGCTCCTCACTTTTCCTCCTCTGCAGGTACGTTACCTGTCTGTACTCTCAGCTCCTGCCAGCCTTGTATGAGCTCTGCATGAGTGACTCACTTCCCTCCTGTGGGTATGGCCTCCGGTTGGTAGAGCTTGGGGAGGGGAAGGAGGTGGGGAGGGAAGGTTGACTCATCCCTAAGGTGGTTTTTCTGATTCTCATCCTATGTGTGCTTTTACCCACCAAGCAGGCCCTACAGCTCCGGACCAGAGGCTCTGGCAGCAGAAAAGAGAGTGCAGCTGGGAGAAACGAAGAGGGGTGGAAATGAATGCAAAGCAGGCAGGGGGTGGCACGGGGAAGGAGGGAAGTCTGCCACGTGTCTGCCTGACACGCAAGCCAGATCGCTTCTCCAGACTGCCGCCCGCAGCTCCTTTGCCTGCCAGCCCAAGAGCGGTCTGCAGAAAGCAGGCTGTTATTTTCCCTTCCCTGCTCTCGCTTCCCTGGGTTTACCCCCCACCGCCTCTGCCAGGGTGAGAGAGCACTGGGAGAGGGTAGCGAAGACAAAATGGAAGTGGCTGGTCCCCGCTCCAGATGTTCTCACAGCTGCATGCAAAATGAGCCTCTGTGCTCTGTTTGCTGCTCAGGGAGGCTGCCTGGCTGGCGTGCGTGGGGCTGGCTCCAGAAAGTTTTAAAAGGAGGATTCCTCTCTCATACGGGAAAACTGTGGGGCTCTTGTTAAACCAGAGATGCTCAGTGCCACTCTCTGTCCTGGTGGAGAGCACTTGTTAGCCGGCTGACATTTCTCTCTCCCTCTGTTCAAGAGCCTCCTTGTCCATGGCTGTGAGACTTGAGTGCTATTTTCTTAAAAGTCACTGTATGTTAATCATGCAGACTTCTCCTTCCTTTTTCTCTGTTCTCCCACACTCAGTCCTCAACTTTTTTCTTCTCTTCTCATTTCTGCTGTCATTCCCATTTTCCTACTTTTTACCCTTTCTTCCATGCTCAATTGCTTTTTTTTCTTGCCGTTGATTTTGTTTCTCTCTTTCTCTCCTTCTCTAGCTCTTACAAGCCAGAGGGTCTGAGGATGTGATCCTAACACTCCACTCCAGCCTTTTAATTCCTGGTTTATATCTTTATTTTTATACTGCAGTTTATGGCAACCCCTTGCCCCACAGTGAGACTCCTTGACCCCCTTCACCTTTCACAAACAGCCATTCTTTTTTACAAACTCAGCTTGGAGGGCTGAGCATCAGCCCTGGAAGAGGGCAGATGCTCCAAGGAGGGCTGCTGTAGGAGCTGGAGTTAGAGCCCAGAGCCCCCTGCCATGCCGAGCAGACTTGCCTTTCCTTGATGTCACAGTGGCCCCTGCTGGGGACATCAGTGATCAGCCACTGCAGCCTGCGTTCCCTTCCTGAACACCCTCCCTGGTGGCCACTGGGGCCCGGAGGTGGTGGCAGCTGCAGTGGGACCAGTCCTTGCCCTTTTGCTCTTGCAGGCAGCTGGTCTGGGCTTGTGGCCAGAGGGCAAATGCAAAGCCACTGCCCTTCTCTGGACCACCTGCACTGCTTGCGGGGTGTCCCTGTGCTGGCTATCATGCTCCTTGGTGCCTCCCTCCCTCTCCCCAAAAACATCACTGTGTCAGCAGAGTGAGGAGGAGACAGACATGCTGTCCAGGTACCAGGAACGCGCTGCCGCCTGATGTGTCTGCTAGCACGAGGAGACAGGGGAGCCAGGCGTTTGCTTCTCTGCTGTGTCTGAGGACACCAGGTTGTAACTCCTGAATAAAATTCCCAGTCTGTTCCTCCTCGCCACCTCTCATTTCAAGCGGCAAAAGGGGGTGGGAGCTGGAGAAAGAGGAGTTTGGATTCATCACCTGGAGCTACCAGAAGCTGCCTGTGATGCACCTGTCTTCTGGAGGCTGGAGGTACTTCCCACCACATCTGTGCTGAACCCCCACTGCAGGCAGGTGGGCTACAGAGGAGGTTTGCTTATTGGTACCTGCACCCCTAAATCATAACAATAAGTGAGGATGATCTTTCTAGGTAGTGTATTGACCTAACTGCACCCTGGGGGACAGTCTAGAGGGAGGGCAAAGGCGTAGAAACTTTTTCCAATTGCCAGTGCCAGGATTGGAGTGTGGTCAAAAAGATACAAACCCCATGTTAGTTTTTAACAGAGTAAAGGAAACTAGAGCCAAAAAAGCCCTCAAATTAATTTTATTTCTGATTCCAGAGAGTGGACCATTGTGTGTGTACATATATATATATGTGTACATGTTTGGTAAAAAACCCAAGCCCATAGCAGTCACTGTTTAAGCACTGTGCCCTGAAGCCTTCTCCTTCACTTCCTCGATTATCTGAGTTAGGAGGTGGAAGCAGATCAGAGGCCCTCATGTTACAGGTATTTGGAAGGGCTGAGGGGAGGGGAAGGGAGATGGGAGGCTGCTCCAGAGTTTTTACTGGGGGTCCAGGGCCTTTCCCTGAGGAAAGTGCAGCAGTGGAGGCTGGCTGCTGCTCCAGCAGGACACGCGCTTGGGGGTGTGATGCTGGATTCGTGCCTGGGAGTCATTGAGACGTGAAGCCTGGCTGAGCTGAGCAGCACACGCCAGCTAAGAAAAGAAGCAATTAGGGAGATGGAAGAGGAGGAGTGATGGGAGGGGAAGGGGGAAGAAGGACGAGCAGCAGGAAGGAAGAGGGAGGCAGATTGATTTCACAGTTACTGGAATCTCTAACTACATCAGTCACATTTTCTTTCAGCAAATGTTCCAGTATAAGATTGTGGCTTAATCACATGGTTCATGGGAAGTTCAGCTCCCCTTACTCCTTTTCTCAGAAACCATCAAATTGGGACAGTTACTGTGTATAATGTCGTTGCTGCCCCACCTCCCTCCCCCCTCTTTTGGATGGATGGCCTAAAAACACCTTGGGATACTCCCTGAGGGGGAAGAGGGTCTGCCTGCTTTTCCATACAGTCCCCATGGCAGCCTTTTTTTTTTTTCACCCTGCTCAGAAGAGCATCCTGGATCTGTCAACATCCTACACAGAAACTCTCTCTGAAAGGCAAGTTAGCAAGATCAGGAACAAGTGCCATGTGCGCGTAGGTCTAATGGGAAGAAGGCAGAGATGCACTTTTCTCAGCTCATGGTTTGATTCATCCAGCCCAGCACTTGAGTGATCCTGGTGTATACTCCATAGTGATTTGGACGTGCGCATCCCATTCCCCAGCTGACCAAACCAGCCAGAAACCACCTGCCACTGGGTTCCTTGCAGGCCAGTGGGCCTCCAGAATCACCCTAGAGAAAGGGAAAGAAAAATGGGACCATGGTGATCCACCAGCTTCTCCTGCTGGGTGATTACACTGTCTTTGAGTCCCTCTGTATTCATATTCCTGTAACACCCCAACTCATGCCTGGGACATCTGCAACATCCCTTGTACCTTAGGCAGATGTCAAAAACATTCTCCAGTGCAAACGTCTGACCTGTTGTTGCATTCCTTCATCATACAAATTCCTCCCCCTTAGCCAGCTCTCAAGAAGCTGAGGGCTCTATTGTTTCTTTCTGCTCTGTGTGGCATTTCCAAATATATGGACAGCAACGAAGCTGGTGGGATTTAACTGGATACCCAGAGGTATGGGAGACAGAGGGACTTCTTAAAATTGATAATAATGAAGGAACAGACAAGTTACTGTATATGACAGATGCTAATAAGGCTGAAGGGGGAACAGAATGATGTACACTGGGAAGTGGGAGGTAAAGAGTGGAGAATGGTCTGAAATAAGAAAACGATTTTAAGTGTGTTTAGATCCTGTCTAAGGCAAAGACGCTGGGAAGAAGTAGTCCTCTGTTGTTGGCCACATAGACCTGAGGAAAGATTGGGGGACTTAGGCATTTTGCGGTTTCTTCACCCTCATTTCAGGCTATGAAGAGTATTTGGGAGGCTTGGGACACCTCATCTCCAGTAGTCAACCTTGATCCCACAACTCCTTTTGTTACCTGGCAGGCATCTTTCTTGCCCTTGCGGTACCCAGCACACAGCATCCTGGGAGAAATCATGTAGTGATAGGCCTCACTGCAGATGTCCTGCTGGATGAGCTGCACGTCCACCTTCTGCAGAATGTTGCTGATGTACCCTGAGGGGTAGAGCACCGAAAGCAGTGCAGGTGAGCAATGGTGGAGCTTCCCACTGTTTACCGTGATCCCCCAGTCCATGCCCATCTCACTGGATGCTGAAAGCTGCCATCTGATTTTCTTTTCTGTTCTCCACTGGCATCACAGTCTCTGACTTTCCGCAGAGCGCTTCGCCTGCATGGAAGCAATAACATTCCCCTGCAGTCCCTTTCTCTTCAGGGATATGTGGTGGGCACTTCATCTTTTGGGACAAGGGTGATTCTGATTTGGGGAAGCCTCTGAGATGTCAGAGTTTTGGATTAACTTCTAATTGAAATGGTTGTTAAATTCTTCTTGCTAAGTATGCAAACAATCTGCCCATTGCTGGATAGACACCTGAGTATTTCCATTTAGGAAACAAAGCTAACTTGGGTTAGTACATCTATATTCCAGTGCTAGGCACTATTAGAGAACAGGCTGGACCTGTTTGTTGGTCCTATGTGGAGGGAACACGAGGGATCAAGTCCCTACAGCTAAACTCTTCCTCACAAAACAAAATGGGCTCATCCATACCACCCCATGGGAACAGGTCTTGGCCTATGCTGTCCCTCAGCAGTGTGCAGGTGCTATGGGGCCAAAATAGTACCAGGGGAAAGTTAACAATTACACAGTGTGATCCTTGGGGAACAGTACATACCCCGCACTGCTCCCATTGAATTTACTGGTACAGGTGTTGCTGGGGGGACCCAGGTACTAGGGTCTCTGACATGAGGAAAATGTTGCTGCAGGCACCACAAGCAGGCGTCCCCAGGAGACCCAATTCTGATCTCATGAAGGGCAGTTTTTCATCTCTACTCTCTCTGGTCAGGCTCTGTCCATGGAGAATGACCCCACAGGAGGTCTGTGTAGCCATGGGGTTGGGCTTCAGGACTGGGGCTTCAGCCCCTTGTCAGATCCCTAATTCCTGAAGGACTATTCTAGTCTTTGGATGAAGGAACACATGCTGTCCCCATAATAGCTTATGAGAATCTCATGCCTGCCTCTCCAAATGAGGTCAAGGCACTCGACAAATAACTTTGTGATCCCAAATCCAGAGGGGTGAAGGACTTATAATTCTTTGGGGTGAACAGAAGTCTGTTCTGCATACTCCACACTTTAACCTATGTTTCCATATTGGCTCTGCTTCAGTAGGCCACCAGCAAAGACCTTGCACCTACCGCCTTCCTTGAGGGCTCCCCAGCCAGTGATCCAGCAATGAAGGCCAGGCTCAAAGAGGTGAGAAGGGGCAGGCAAGCAGATGGGCTGGATTAAGGGTGAGATGATCACCGGATGGTCCAGCTGGAGCAGGGCCACATCATAATCATGGCTGTCCTCCTCGTAATAAGGGTGGAGGAAGAGGTGGATTACTTTGAAGGATACCTCTGTATGGCTGGTGGCATTTTGCAAATGTTTTCCCAAGTAAACAGTCCAGATGGAGGCAGAGGCCAGTCTGTAGGATGCAACAGAGAAGCTAACTCATCACATGAACTCATCACATGAAGGATGGGCAGAACCTGACTGCTTCTGTCATGGTCTTTTGAAGAGTATCTGATATGGATGATAATCTCCCTCAGAAAGACCTCTTTTTAAATTTGTCTACTGATTTCAAGAAACTAGTTGGGACATCTCTTTGATGCCTTGACATGTTTGTACAGTGGGGCCAGTTTTGGGCAGACACTCCTACACACACGCAATTTGCTCCTATTTGCTTACTTTTCTTAGCAAAGCAGGCTAAAAGGTTAGACAGGTAGGTTAGACAAGCCAGTGGGGTTGGTCATGTGCAAGTGACTGTGACAGGGCAGAGAACAAGATCTGAGCTGGTGAAGCAAAGCTGCAAGGAGAAACATGGAGAAAGGGAGCAAGGTCTGAGACACTGCCAAGAGGCAGTAAAGCAAGAAAAGCAGCTCAGAGGTAAGGGCATTAAAAGGCATGACAGCCCTTTACAGAAACTACTCTTTCCACCCCCTACTTCTTATCTCTCACCCCAACTAAATTGTCGCCCTGACATGCACATGCATATACATATACAATCTATCAGGGCTGTGCTATCTCCTTCTGCATTGAGACTCTCTAAGATGGCCAAATTCAGCCTGCACAGACCGCTCAAAAGGCCTGCCCCAATGCTGCAGGGTTACAGGACTCAAGTAGGAATGTGGCAGGACCAGAGTGAGGTGAGGCGAGGTGAGGTGAGATGAGGAAAGGTGAGGTGAGGTGAGGAAAGGTGAGGTGAGGTGAGGAAAGGTGAGATGAGGAAAGGTGAGGTGAGGTGAGGAAAGGTGAGGTGAGGTGAGGAAAGGTGAAATGAAGTGAGAAGCAGAGCTGCAAAGCAGCCCCAGCTCTACCAAGGTTGGTGTCAACACAGGAGAATGACCAACAGCTCCTCCTCCACTGCTCACAGGGCATCAGGAGGGAAGGGGAGCTGGGGAATTCCAGCAGCAGTGTCTGGGAAGGTGGGGATCCCCACCATCTCACTGGTAAAGGAAAAGGGGAGTTTGGAGGAGGTGGAGACTAAGTCTGAGTGTTCATATTCTTTCCCTGACCCAGCCCTGCTGCCCAGAACAGCAGTGGACCTTCCTCATACTCACCTCTTCCCGGTTTGAAAGAATGAATAAACCCTCCTGATTTGCCTGTTACTGCCGCTGTTATGGTACGTACACTGCATGGAAGGAGCTCGGGGAGAGACTGTGCTTCCTTCTGAAAGGACAGGCCCTGGAGGTGGCCAGCATAGGACCGAAACAGCATCATCCACAGCTAATGTTATCCTGGCCCCATCCTACACATGCTGACATCTCCATGGTTGTGACAACATGAGGACAAGCCAGAGCCAAAGCAAAGGTGGAGCTGTGAAGCATCTTCCACTACCATTGTCCTTCCAAAGCGGCTCTGTAAATCCCAGCACTGCCCCTTTTTCCCTGTGCACACACCCAAACATTAGTGCGTGTGTCCATACCCCTTCCTCCAGCTCCAAGCCACTGAGAAGCATGGCACAGGCACCTGGCGAGGGGTATGGCTGCCCTGTGACATTTTCACAGCTGGATGATCCTCCCATCATGCATGACACGGAAAGCAACACAAATCCTTCTCCTGTCCAGCATGCTTCCCTCTCCATTTACCTTTCATCCTGGAAGCAGTGTGCGGCTGAGACCACCCAACGGTCAGCAATGAGTGTTCCCCCGCAAATGTGGCGTCCCCGAACCTGCAGGCTGGCCTGCCATGGCCATTCCCCTTCCACAGAATTCACACCACCCACGATCCTGCTGAGAGGGGCTTGCAGCCCGCAGTCTGAGAAGGAGGAAACACGGAAACAGCAGGTACTTCAGGGGAAGAAGGGAACATGATAGACTGTGCCTTCCCTTCCTTTCTTACTTAATTGACTGAAGAGATTGACCTCTAATCCCTTGCCTTACCCAGCCAGTAGATGTTTTATGTACTTACTGTCCAGGACAAGTCTAGCTAGCACTCCCTCCCAGCATGTATCTCTGCTGATGCCTGCGTGGCATTCTTCAGGGCAGTGCCCTGTCTGTTCTACCTGCTGTCCTGATGGGGAACCCTTGCAGCCATTCCTTTTTGCTGCCCACCAAGGCTCCAAAAAAACCAAGCAGGGAAATCAAAACACAAGCTCTCTCCCTGACAGTGACTATGCAGTCAGGGATGATTTCCCTGGCTGGAGCCTTGTGGGGTGGCATTACTTCCCATAAGCCAGCACAGTGGTCCCACAGGCAGCCTGTGCATAGGACCTGGTCTGTAATACACGTCTGCGCAGCCTGATGCCTCTGCCTGAAGGAGACAGGAGCAGCTGTCCAAAGACTAAACATCTGCCCACAGAGGGCAGCTTGTTGCTGCTGCCACCACCACTGCAGGATGGGGCAGTGGCAATGCTGCTGTGGAGCTAGGGCAGGATGGGTGCTTATGCTGAGGTGGCAGTGGGAAGAAAGGTGACTTGCAGCTACTTGGCATCCTGAACCTGCCTGGCCAATGCAAACTGAGCATTTCCTCACCACAGTGCTTCTCATCGGACAGGTCCTTGCAGTCTGCAGTGGTGTCACACAGGGGGTTGGGTTTCTTCACACAGGTCCCATCTTCACAGCGGTAGGTGAAAGGACCACAGGGGACCCCTGAGAAGAGGAAAGGGAGCCAGGGCTAAGAGAGGATGTAGCAAATACAGCCTGTATTCCTTTGAGTGGGGGAAAAAGGCAACAGAGAGCTTGGGGGAACTCCATAAATGATGACAGGGAATTTCCTGAGCAAGCTAGGTTGTCTACAGAGCAAATGTTGTGAGTTAGTCAGGCACATTAATTCCCAGCTGGTGCCCTTACCTCTCAAGAGGGAAATAGGCTACTGACAGCCTTGGTTCGAGCATGGGGGAAAGTATTTACCAGCCCAGCACCATCCCCTTCCCACCTTCACTACACCGCTCCTCATCGCTCCCGTTGACGCAATCCAGCTGCTGGTCACAGACCTTGCTGAATTCGATGCAAGTGCTGTCCTCGTGGCACTGGAACTTGGCAGGGCACACTGTGTGGGAGGGAAGCACCCGTGAATCAGACATGCAAGGCAAGGCATCGGGTATGAGATCAGGTCTCTAAGTGCACCAGTAGACTCTGCAACCTCTTCCTAAGGATTTGGCAGCTTGTGCTTAAAACCAGCTCTGGTATAGTGTAAGTGTGTAGTCTTGAAACAGACTGCCATGCAGAGCAAGAACCTGGCCCCCTTTTGCTCCGAGGTCCTTCCTGTTGCTCTTTGCCTGATCTACGTTGTAGGTATGAGTGCACCCTATCTTATACCTTGCTGTTGCTGACTTAACTTTCCTTGACTTCTTGGCTTGGCCTCAGACCTGCCTCATCATTATTGTGCTCACTGGCTCTTGGTTGACCATCCCATGTTACCACCATCACCAGACCTGCTCTGTTTTCCTTGTTCAGGTTCTGTAGGACTGCATCCTGTCTGGTGAGGTCACTGTTCCTCCTGCCTTGCTGTCACCCTTAGCTCATGTGCTGCCTTCATCAACAGAGCAGCTGCTTCCCTTTGTCTCTGATTGATAGGTGAGTCTTGTACAGCAGTGGATTCCTCAATGTCCATGAGCTCAGGTTGGAGATGGGCCTAAGGTGCCTACCCATCACAGAGTTTGACTTATGATTACACATTTTCAAAGTAAGAACTTGTCCTCTGTTTGTGTGTATCTATGTGTAACACCAAACATGATAGGCAAGTACCTCCTAGGCATTTTCTTTCTGCAGTTACTATAATTTCTTCAGTAATTAGTGTGAGGTTTCCAGATGACTAAAGACACCTGAAGGTCTGAGGAAATGTGAACATTGATATTAAAGGCAGAGATTGTTCCATACAGACATGGGGTGAATAAGCAGAAATGAACTGTGGCAAGCATATAAGAAAGGAAGGGAATTATGATGTTTCCTTTTTTTTTTTTTTTTTCAAATATAAAGGGATGTTTGAAAACACTGAGAAACAAATACATTCTTGTTCTGTATTTGTGTTAACCCGTGGAACTGAATGACACAAGATATCCCTGGGACCAAGAATCTAACAGGATTCAAGACAAGATTAGATATTCTTAAGGATGCACATGTATCCATGAGGGAAGCAAGCAAGCCCTGATGTCAGGCAGCTGGATGATGGGACAGAGTGCACTATCAGCAAGACTTCAGACAATACAAAACCCAGCCTCAGCGATCCTATGAGAGCTCTCAAATTTCCACCACTGAATTAAGACTTCCTTGAAAAAAGAAAGATTTCTCCTTCCTTTTACTTTAGACTTTTCTATATCTTCCTCTGAATATTTCAGAATTGCGCACTGTCTCCAGTGGTTTGTGAATCTTTCGCCTGTGAATAAACAGCTGTAGAGAACAACTAATGACAAATTAGTGATGGAAGCAATGTGATGATCTTCCTTCCCCCCACCTCCCCTCTCAGGGATAGGAAAACAGATGAATTTGGTGTCGTGCCAAAGCCTGAATAGTTCTTCCTATGAGAATGGGGCATTGCAGGCGTCCTGGGATGCTAGGGATGGTGTCATGCACCATTGGCATGAAGAACTGATGGCTGATGGAAGACTTAGGTGCTCCCACACTGGAGCACAATATATGGGTGAGGAACAGTACAGGCCAAGTGTCACAAATGGCCTGAGGGGAAAGGGAAGAGAACAAGGCAGAGGGTGGGCTTGGGGAGGTGTGGGCAAGGTGTGAGGGTTGGGAAGGGGATGCTGAGTGGTATGACAGCAGAGGGGGCTGTAGGCCAGGGCCGAGGTTGATTGTCAGGCCTGGGTGGGGGAAAGCAGAACAAGGTAGGGGACAGCCTGGGCAGGGGGCTTCTTTCAGGTTGCCTGGAGATCTTGGTGCATGAGTATTAGGGGGTTCTCCCAGCAAGACTGCTGTGCACAGGAGCAAGAAGCATTGCTGCTTCTTCCTGAGAAAGATGAAAAGATGGATGCAGAGGCTTAAGTTCCTGGAGGAGAGGTACAAGGCTGTACCTAGACCAAATGAACCCTCTCCATCTCTCCCTGCTCTTGAAGGAACAAGGGGTTCTGGGAGACCAGAGACCAGTGGGGAGAAGAAATCACTCACCACAGTTTCTCTCATCCAGCCCATTGGGGCAATCTTTGATCCCGTCACAGGCTGGGACACACAAGCCGTTCACTGAACACAGGAACTCCCCGGGACAGGCTGTGAAACCACCAGAGAGTAGTTAGTCCCCACTGACTGGAAACCTCCTTGCGGCAGAGCGCCGTGGCTTGAAAGTGGAGCGTGGAGCTACACACCTTCCTGACCACACATGTGCTGTTGCAACATGCCAGTGGCACTTGCTGCGCTCCCCAAAATCTGCCATGTTATCTACTTTAGGCAAATAGAGCCAGGTTGCATACCAGCAGAAGAAGAGCTCTTTCCCTGCTGCTTGTTGTACCAATGGGCAAGAGCCAGGACAACCTGGCGTGCTATACTTCTGGCTTAGCACTGTTTCATGACTCCTGAATCACAGAATCACAGAGTCATATGGGGTTGGAAGGGACCTCTGGAGATCACCTAGTCCAACCCCCCTGCCAAAGCAGGTCCACCTAGAGCAGGTTGCATGGAAACTTGTCCAGACGGGTTTTGAATGTCTCCAGGACATAAATGCTGCAGGAAATCTGAAATAGGTTCTTTGGTGTGGTTATTAAAATTTGTCTGGGGCCTTGAAGGGGTTAGTGTTAGACACGTGTTGGCAGGTGCACGTATTCAGGCACTGGTATGTGTTACAGGCACCCTTTAGGAAGGAGATAAAGAAACCTTGGAAAGACAGACTGTGGGCATGCATTTACGTATGTGTATTTGTGTGAGGTTTTATTTGTCTCTCACTTGCACAGATTCCAAGGTAAGCAGGAAAAAGCTCTCTCTGAGGTCTCTTATAATTGAAATAAAAATCTCTTCAAGCCAGAGATAGTCTCTCATTGAATTCCCAAGGCCAGTCTGTGATGTGGGCACAGGGGTGAGACAATATTCAACTCTTGGACCTTGGGCTTTGGCGCAAGAGTGCTTTGGCAAGATGAGGCAGGGCCACATGTGCATGTAAATGCCTCTTCTTTTTGGAAGACCAGTGGTGTGTGCATCACTGATTTGTGAGTGCATGCCTGAGGGGCAGATGGCACCTATGGCTCACAGGGTGTGCCTTGTGTTTCTCCTAACACAAGCCAAATGCACAGGGGCTGCTGGTAGCCATCACTCCTCTAAGGAGCAGGGAGGAACCTGAACTTACGGTCAGATTGGTTGTACAGGCTGTAAGCTGCCTGTACGCCGGGGCCGGTTAAGGAGATCTGAGAGGTGAAGGTGATGGTGATATCAACAGAGGAAGTGACTGGGATCCGCTCAGCATAGGCTTGCAGGGTCCGCAGGCCACACAACCTGAGGAGCAAACACAGGTGGGATGTCACGGGCAGAGAGAGAGAGGAGAAGACAAAGAAGTGGGGCAAGGGAGTTGGTGGGTCTGAGGTGGGAAGGGGGCCACAGAGACTAGGTGGCAGGGATAGGGGGAAGCCAGGAAGCCAAAATGTTTTCAATATAGCATGAGATCCAGAGTGACCCTACTGTTTGAGGACATTTCCCAGTTTCTGGGCAAGCGCTGAATTCAGGCCACACAAAGCAATTGAGTTCTTACATTTATCTTCCTGAAGAAGCCATGTTATAGAAACGGTGGCACTGACTGTTCAAGAGAGGAAGGCAGGGAGAGAAAAAGTGGAAATCCTAAGCCAGGAATACATAGCTTTCTGGATCAAACCCTTCAGAGGAAAAAAAGTTACTCCCACAGGAGCAGTGGAGAGGAAATGAATGAGATGGGCTACAGGAAGTTTTGGAGGGAAGGGCAATTTTGCAGTAAGTGGGAGGAAAAACAAAACCATCAGGCCACCCATCTTGGAGCCTGCTTTGAGGAGATGGAAGTGCAGCAGCTCTTGGTCCTTTGCACTTGGGCAGTGATGAGTAGCAGCCCCACCTACGTATGGATGCCAATTTTGGGAAGTCCCGCAGGGGGAAGTGGCTGTAGTCAAAGCAGGAAGATATGGAGCTAGGCAAAAGTTCTGTACGGAGGTGGATGCAAGGCAATGGCACACACAGATAATATTGCAGAGGTGGTGATGGGCAGATTTGCAAACACAGGAGACGTGGGAGGACACCAAGGTTACACACACAGGAGAAAACTAGGAAGTCTGTTTCAAGACAGAGAAGGCAAGCTGGTAGCTCGAAGTAAATCTGTGATAGGTTGTGAACCAGAGGGGCTGAAAAAGAAGTAGAAAAGCAAGAGGCACCAGCACAAGCAGTGGCAACTGGGTGTGGTAATAGGTTCTCCTTCCCCAGACCTGGTAGTTGAAGTGAGCAGGGAACCTGCAGAGGTTTTATCCCAGGTGGGAAGTGAGAGAGAGAAACCAAGACCTTAGCACTCACCTTCTGTTCTGAATTATCCACTGGCCTTGGGTACAGGGCAAGTCGTGCTTTTGTCTGCTGAGTGCGTAGGCATCAAACCACAGGGTGACCCCATAGCCAAGGGACGGGACCTGCAGGCAAGGGGATCCAGAACAGAATGGAAATAGTTCCTATGAGTTCCGCAGCCCACTCTGTGCAACGGAA
The DNA here is from genome assembly GCA_004320125.1 of Scolopax mira. Classification (NCBI taxonomy): domain Eukaryota; kingdom Metazoa; phylum Chordata; class Aves; order Charadriiformes; family Scolopacidae; genus Scolopax; species Scolopax mira. The sequence continues at coordinate 52,000 of BJBW01003422.1, forward strand.
ATGAGCATATTAGATGTGAAGAAGAGGGCTGCCAGTACACACATTGCAGGCCAGAAGGAAGCACCATTTAAACTGGGGTGATGCTGCAGCCCATGGTGGTCTCAAAGCATGGTATTTCCTAGCAATTCCTAGCGATTTGGTTCTGCCTTGAAGAACTCCTCTAGAGAGACCATATTTCAGATTCCTCCTCAGCTATGACATCTCTGCCACAGCATGCAAAATTAGCTCCTTCCTCTTCAGAAACACACATTATGTGGGGTTTAGGCAGGCTGCCACCCTCTGCTTGCTTCTCATGATGATCTGACTGAGAGCGCTGGCCGTACCCCCCAATTAATATGGGGAATGTTGCATGGGAGGAGGGGGATGCTCTTGCGGGAGCTGGCTCTTACCGTCATGTGCCAGTTGCACTGTGTGTTGGGCGAGTAGTAACTGGGGTAGTGTGGGGTGCCAATCTTCCCCTGCAGTTCCAGGTCCTCCCGCAGAGTTATATTCACTTCACAGGCTGTAAATACAGATATTCAAAGCCCAGCTACCTGTCAGCTCAACCTTAGCCTGAGGCTACCATGTACTCAGCCTGTTGTAGGAGGAGGGGAAGTGTACTCTAAGGCCTGATGCTAATTGTGACTGAGATGTTTCGCCATACCTCTTCAAGGTCCCACTTCTACCTGGCAAGACATTCAGTCTCCTCCTCTTGTCCAGAAAAGGGTAATGTACATTGCTGCTTTAGACTCTAATATAGACTTGACATCTGCAAGTCCGACTGGACATGATGTCCAGGCCACATCTGTTCTGTCCATGCACGAGAGCTTGGTCTTCTCTTAAAGTGTCACAATCACTCACTGCCTCCTTGCCAGAGCCTGGGCTGTAAAGACTTGAGCTAGACACTAATTTATGAGTCCAGGTGAGGGAGCAACATCTAACCTGCTTTTACTGACCACCTTTACCCTTGAAATATAGAGTGAATTCTGCTCCTAGTAGGGATGGAACACCTCTAGGAGCTGTGATATTGTAGGAGATAACCCATCTCTGTCCTGTATATATGGCCACTCTCTTCCAGCCTTCCTCACCTTTGAGGGGTACTGCCTGCGCTGAGAGGATGAAGGGGTCATAGTAGCTGTACATGGCTTTCTTCCACACAATGGACATGACTGGGCCAGATGAAAGGACTTCCACAACAGGCTCCTGCCGGCTGCAGCCATAGATTCTGAGGGGAAAGAGATAAAAGAATGGGAGTGAAGTCAGCGACAAACAAATGAAAGGGAAGAATGAGAAAGAGAGAAAATGGAGGTCTATGTTATCCACAGCACATGCCTGCTGTGAGGCACTAACTGAATCAAGTAAAGGGCCAGCAGAGACACAGCTCATGCTGCCTTAATCTCTTAGACTGCACAGCCGGCTGTGTGATATCCCACATCAGTGACTTCAGCTGATCAGTGAGAGGCAGGTTCTGCATCAAAGAGAATTTCCTCTGATGTAGTCTAACACCTTCCCCTGCTGTGGTGTGTTGTGCCATCCTGCCCGGCTTCCCCGCCGTGCTCGCCTTGCTCAGGAGCTACCTACGAGGTGATGAGGTGTTTCTCCAGGGGCCCGGCTGCATCATACATAGCCAGGCGGTCCCTGCAGTCTGGGAGAGTCCACTCCAGGCGTAGCTTGATCATGTAGCCCTTGAGGCTATGGAGGTGCCAAAGACAACTGGAGGCCAGGTAGTCAGGGCCCTCCAGCCTTAGGACATCATCCTCCTGGACATAGCTGTATCTGTAGCAACCTGTATCCAGAGGAAAGACAGAAGTATTTAAGCCTCAGGGTGATGTAAATGAAGGCAAAGGAGGGCTTAGGAGTGGTTGTAAAGGAACTTTAAGATATGTGATTGTCACTTGGGATATCAGAGTGAGCCCTCTTTTGGGGTGATGCTGACTCATGCTTCCTGTCCCCTGTCAAAATCCCTCCCACAAAGTCATGAACTCAAAAGGAAAGGAAAAGATGGCCTACCCAATGTGGATTTCAGCACTACTATGTCTTTCACACTGGATTCTGTTAGAAAGGAAATATATAAAAAAAGATAAACAAAAAGATAAACTGGCAGTATCTGAATGTTAGCATGGCAGGTGAAGACTCTTCCTTCCTATATAAATGGTTTCCTTAAAACTTCAGCATAAGGGCCCACTTTACCTGCTCTCAGGGACCTGATTCAGTCATGCCTTCCCTACTCCATCTCTCTGGCCTCTGCTCCAGATCCAACATTCCTGACAGATGCTCTCCAGCCCAACAGCTTCTCTGCCTTTTTTCCTCACTTGTTTTGGTGTGCTATTCCAGGACACAACCTCTTCCCTTTCCCAGGATAGCCTCAGGCAGCCACCCCCTTTCCTCTGCCAGCCATACCATAGCGCACAACCCCACTTCCCAGAGTCTTCACTATCTGCTTACCCCTTCCCTGCTTTCCCAGTTTAAATAAGCCTCACTAAAATGCATGGGAGTTACTCAGGGTGAAGGAGGAGGTCTCTTTAGGTGACTGCTGGTTAATGAGCTACTCAACATCCTTGTAGAGTTCACCTCTGGAGAAGGAAGATGCAGGGAAAGCCGCCATCAAGGACTACAGATCTGTGCAAAATAGAGTCACAGGGTGGACAACGTTTTTAGGAGAGCTGGGCTTTTCTCCAGCCTCCCAGCTGAACTGGGAGCAGCCAGAGATCAGGTGCTACTGGGAATAATGACCAAAACAAAAGGCACCGTGAGGTCAGTTGGGTGTGAGAATTGCTGTTGGGGGCTTGCCTAGGTCAGGGCTTTGGTCTTCTGTAGTTCCTAAGCAGAACTTGCAATTCTGTGGGGATAACTGAGTAGTTTTGTCATGGTAAAAACAGATGTTGTAGAAAAGATGATCCTGCGGGCAAAAGGCAGACCCCTAGAGAAGCTCATGTGCTGCAGGAATGGACATACACTGAGCTGATATTAAGTACTCTTTTATCTGAAGGTAATCAAACTGGATTATAAGGAGAATGATGCCCTGAAACTCTTTGTGTGGAAGGGGAAGCTTGTGTCCTGGGGCAAGTGCAGCTGTTAGTGAAAATATGGTGTTGGAGAAGTTCCTGCACTAGTCAATGGTTTGCAGCTTTGTGTCTTAAGGCAGGCTGCAGCAAAATTCAATGTTTAGAGCTAAGCACGTCAGCAAATGAGTCTTTCAGAAAGCAACAAAATGCTAATGACTTGCTATTAGCTAGCTATTTTTTCACTCCAGAAAAAGCAGATGTAAATGAAGCCAGAGGTTAAGTCACTGGCTTGAGATCAACCTGGCCCAGCAATGTAAGACGTTTCTGGCTTTTGCCTTAGTTGTTAGACTGTGCTTCTGACCAGAGAGGGAGGCAGAAGGGACTAGGGAAGCAGAAGGAGCTGGAGAATCTACAACTGGAGTGTTAATTCCTAAATAGAAAGAAGTGTGGTCTGTTGAAATGAATAAAACAGTAAAACAGATGCAAAGGGAGTAAGAGGGAACTGAGAACAGCTAAAAAATGGCACCATCATTTTTATTTGTTTATGAATTACATTGTGAAGTGAGTAAATGAAGGCAAAGTGGATTGACCCCATGTGTTGAAGCACCTCATGAAAATTCCTTTGGACTTAGATACACTGAATATTATCTAACACTTATTTTAGAGCAATTCTGTGGGGATAGCTTTTTGAACAGGCTGTGATCTTCTCTTTGGGCAATGACAAATAATCCTTAACATCATGTCAGGAACTGAAGTGGCAACAATGCTTTGTCTCAGACTAAGGCTGATTCAGGTACATTGCCTTTGTTCTTCTTGCAATCAAGTATACTGGAATCATCTCCCAAAGGAAAGCAGGAAACCTAATTGCTTGCTATGTTTGAGCCAAGCTGATCAAAGTCATGACCTATGTAAGATCTTACTCCACAGAAGCTAAAACTAGTAAGAGAAGGAAAATGTTACCTAGCTGGTCACAGTCAGCTGTATCCTTAATAATCTTTAATCCTTGAAAAGAAGGATGCTTTTTTTTCTTTTCTTTTCAGACTTCATTTCTTCTCTATCAGGAAGAAAAATGTGAAATTCTATTATCTGATCCTCTCTTCTTCCCTATATTCTTCAGGTTTCCCCTATTCTCTTCTGACCTCTTCTCCTAATCTCCCTTCAAGACCTTATAAACCTTGGAGCAGTCTCCACTGCTCAGGCCACAGCTGAGCAGCTGGTACTTACCCAGCAGAACCAGTGAGTCTGGGTTGACCCTGTACTCCATCTGGTACGACAGGCTGCCTGAGCTGTTGAAGCTGGTGGAGAGCTCTTGTTGGAGCATTGTGTTTACCTTCTCAGCAGTCATGTCCTTCTGCTGACTCTCAGGGATTTGGAGGGCAAACCAGAAGAAGAAGGTCAGAGCCCCCTCCCTAACAGAGAAATATCATGTTAAATATCCTCTTTCTTCCTCTCTGGAATCACTGGAGTGGTAAACCCCAGAGATTAAGCCCCCACTGTTTTTCCACAAATCAGGTATTTCTGTGTGGACTTTCCAGCTGCACTGCTGTGACCCAGAGGAACCACTCTGAGGAACCTGAGAACTGCTATATCCATAGTGCTAATTAATGCTCAGTCCTTTGGGGGGAAGAAGCCATTTTATGCCATCTGGCTTTAGTGATGACAATACGGGGTCAAATTAATGTGATAATTAATCAAGACTGGTCTGATGAGCAGTCTCATTTCAGGTAGAAATGACCTTTGGTTATTACTGACCAGAGGCTGAAAAGAAACACTCAAGACTTCATTGTCTCCCCTCCCAGTGGTGACAAATGGGTGATTTCTGACTCAGTACCTTACCACAAGCCATTAATGCTGGGCAGGTTCAAGCTGCAGAAGACTGTGACTGGGAAAGCTCTGTTCAACCAGCTGGCAGAGAAAATTGGCTGGGGGAGGGGGGAAGAGATGTTGAAACAAACCTTTGTTCAGTAAAAGGCTAAAGGAAGAATAGCAAGTGAAACTTTTCTTTCCCCAGTTGAAAATGGAGTTACAGCAAAATTGGAATTTTTCTTAGCTGAAGGACAAATTTAAGGGTGTAGTTTTCCATGGAAAAAAGTCAGAAGCAAATGTATACATCAGTTTGGAAGTTATTCCCGTTTTCTTGATCTAGTCTAATGACCTGCAAAGCTGTAGTCCCCCATCTGTCCCATTCTGCTGTTATCCTATTCCCAGGTGGACTATGCGTCTTGGCTGGAATACCTTTTCCATCGCGCATTTTGGCCTCTCCCTTCTGGTGCATATAATCAGTCCAGAAAATCACTTTCTTGAATTAGAGAAATTAATTTCCAGCTGCTTAGTTTCCACCGAGAATACCAAGGACAAGGTTGTTGTTTTCTTCAATTTTTCCCAGTGACTCTTTTTCCTCTCTTGGACTTTTGCTTCTCTGAAAAATTTCTCAGTTTTGGCTTTTCATCATAAACTCCCATGAGCATGAACAAATCAAAATATCCCTAGCTCTGTTGTGCTGGAAACATTCTGGATCTGGACTGCCCAGCCTAGCCTAGGTGAGGACTGCAGCAGTTTGTCATGGACAGATTGCAGTGAAACCAGAGTACAATTGACTAGAAGCTTTCACACAGGAACAAGCAAAAATTCTGTGGGTGCTACTCACCCAAAGGCATACACTGTGCTCGAGTTGTAATATCGACCCAGCTCTGTGGCACGAATCAGTTCCTTCAGCTGCAACGAGAATGTTGTCTGATAACTATTGTGCAATAACTACAGGGGCAAAGGACCTATGGCCAACCGTACGTTTCATCCCTCTTGCTGTATAGGCCCACCAAGCCTGTCACTTGGATGGGGGTACCTGACCCCTTCCTCTTTCTACTCACTGAATTGCCTCTGGACCAGTTCTGGTCATGAAATTGCCCTCACCATCTTCTGGAGCTTAGATGACTCCAACCAGAACGCTCTGGACTCCACCTGCCCAAGGTCCGGGGTGTACTGGCGATTGAGGACCTGGAGGCTGCCAGAATAAAACTGCAGGACGGCTGGTTCCAGGTGCCATGGTCTGTAGTCTGCCAACAGAAGACACTACTGGATTACCTTGCTGATGTGCAGGAGAGAGGGGTTTACCCTATGTATGAGTCTGTAAAGATCTCACAGAGGCACTAACATGCTTTGGGCTGGGCATTGCCTTGGCTATATCCCACCCACCTCCCACACGGGATAAAATATGCTGTATTTTTACCTAGGAAATACCAGGTTGCTGCAGCAGCTCCAGCGAGCAAAAGAAAGGCTATCCCAAGGGGCACATAGCGGAGGCAGTCACGGGAGTTAGTCTCTGATTCATCCTTTGAGAAGGAGTTGGTATCTTCCTCCTGTTCCTCAGCCTCCATCAGGGGCACCTAGTGATACAGCACACCATGGTCAGGCTGGGTTTCTGCATCTCTTTACATCTGTCTCTGGAGGTGCTCTGCCACCTCTGTGCTCCTCTTCCAAGACCTATAGCCCCAAGAGATCTGTGTGCTAACCATCAAAGGCTTTTCTCAGTGCAAATATGAATACAACTCCTAATTCAGTGGGAGAAAGGCTTCCAGGACACTGTCTTGTCTATGCCTCCTGGGTAATACCTCAATTATCAAAGGCATTCCCTGGGTTTTACTTCTGCCAAAACCATAAATGAGTACAATAATTAATTTCTCCAGAGACAAATATGTTCTCCTCCCAGGCTGGGAATGGCTTTAAAACTGATATTTTATTGACCCATAAATCAATGCCAAAGAAAATCTGTGACCTCAAATGCACATTGAAGTTGCACACAACAACCCTGAGAGCCTGAGAGCCTGAAATTGCAGTTTGCTGCTATGCCATTTTGCTCTCGGTCCCTAAAGGTTAGCAAACATTAGCCATTCCCACCAGACCATCTGTGCCAGGGCTAAGCCCATGCTGGCACTGACTCACCTAGCTGAGACAGTGAGAAGAGAAGACCTGAATGATGTTCAGCCCTCCACCACCCACTGCTTGTGCTAGAGGACACCTTTTGTCTTCCCTTGTTCCTTATTTAACCAAGATTGCTTCTTTCGCTTCATCCCAGCCAACACCTCTTGTGTCAGCCTCAGACTCTGAGGGTAAGAAATTCCGTTGCCCAAGACAGCCACACTAATCTTGGCTATCTATCTCATCCACGTTTCTTCTCCTTTCCTCTGCCACCACCCAGGGCACAACTGTCTCTAGAGGCTTTCTCTGTTTCTGTGGCTGGAGAGGAAAGGGACGTGAATGTACCCATGTTGGAGGGCACAGAGGTCTTGGGGAATGCCTGTGCCATGTCTGTGAGTCTGTAAGTTGTCTTTGTGCCCAGTGATGTGTGTGACTGTGTGGGCATAAAATGCACAGAAAGGACTTCTTGCAGATATGGGAAGAGCTGGTTGTCCTCAAGCCTGTTTTAGCCCTTGTGGATACCATGGAGTGTTCACACGATAGGGGAGAGTGGTCTTGCCCTCCTTGCTTTCCCCCAGTTACCAAGCCCTGATCCCTCCAGGCTGCCTTGTAACACAGAAACGTGCTCGCAGAACGTAAGCACCAGGTAACTCACTCTGAAACATTAAACCCAGCTTGGTAAAGATTGGCACTTGGACAATCAGCCACATGTCTGCTTGCTCTGATGCACCCTTCCAGAGATGCATGCTATACAAACAGGCCCAGCACAGAGTTCCCTCCCTTGCTTCCCATGGGCCACCTTTCTGTTCCACTGGGGAGGATCTCCTCCCAGGTGAACCAGGTTGAGTGGTCCAGGAGAGCAAGGGCACTTCTCTGCTATCACAGCATCCCTTCAGAAACAGCAGGCACAAGCAAAGAACCACAGACAGAGGTGTGGGGGAAGGAGGGCAGGAAGCAATGGCAGAAGAGCCTCTTTGTTAGAAGATTTGATTGTAGGCACCGGGGTTTCCCCCAGAGCTGCAGACCTACCTTTGAAACCGGTTGCCGCCTGTGAGGCCTGGCCCACACCCCCTACACAAGCCAGCGCACACACACACGGAGTGGGGGAGAGATGAGAACATCTATTTACCCAAGCTCAAGGTCTCCTCAGTGTTCAATAATCTGATGCCATGTCCCTTCCGCTCGGCCTTTGTCCTGCGCCGTCCTGCCACGATGGGTCAGCACATCCTGTGCAAAGGCTTTCTTCTTTTCTGAAATGGAGGTTTTGGAGCCTTTGAGGGGCAGAAGATCTGCGGGCTGAACAGGGAGAGCCTGGAGAAAGTCAGGGTAGGATCACTTCCAGTTGTGCAGAGAAGAACAAGCCAGGAGGCTGGTGCAGATAGCTTATGTTGTCCTCCTCAGGGGACAAGAAGTTGCTGAGCAACTGATGATTTCTTAGCTACTCTCCTCGGTCCCACTGTGGGGAGAGGCAAAACGCAGGGTATGTGCTCCCCAGCACAGAGATGGAGCACACGTGGCTGGCAGGTGAAGAAGATTTGAAGGAGGGAAGACAGCAGTAGACAGCAGGTCCAGTTACCACAGCAATCGTGCAAATGAAAGCAAAGCACGGCGTCTCTCAGTCTCCACCTGCAAGACTCCCTCTGTTTTTTTTGTGCTTCTTGCTGCCCAGTCTCCTGATGCTGGGCTCCCTGGACTCCCTTGCACCACAACTTGCTCCTCCCTGCAGCATCTGCTTTTCTTCTAGCCTTGGGTCCTCCTCACCTACCTTGTCTGCACCACCTTCTGCTTAGAGCCCTGGAGCTCTGTACGTGCCCCTTTGTTTTTCACAAAAACCAACCACGCTCCAGCTAGACCAGAGTAAATAGACTTACTCTGTCAATAAACGGGGCCGGGGGATGGGGACATGGACAACGCTTGACCTGGGACTGAGGTCCAGCAAGTGGCATTGACCTGGGGCTCAGCTCATTTGGGCCAGGGCTCACCTGGGCTTACTTTGGCAGCTGGGCAGGGATAGCTGCTTTCGGCTCTGCCACGGGTTCAGGTTTAGTCTGGGACTGCATGAAGACCGAAAGCCATTGCTGTAGTTACTTCGTGGTGGATTCTAGTAGATAAACATTTTACATTTATGAAAAACTGCAGTGTTTCACTGGGAATGTGTTGGTGTGGTTACAACTAACTCATCAATGTACATATGTGAAACTGAGGCACACAATGACAATAAGAAATGCTTTCAGAACTGCTTGAGAGATTTAAGGGACCAGATTCTCCTTTAAAAAGCTACTTCCATCCAAAATTTCCCCAGATAACTAGGGTCTAGCTGCAATTTTATGCATACACGTACAATTTTCCCAAGTTCAAAATAGTAAGTCAGAACCCAGATGAGGGTATTTCCCAGTGCCAGAGACCTTACATTTTTGTATCCATCTTTCCTGGAAAGAAGCATCCTCCTTTTCTGGTGTTTTCAGCAGAACAAAAAATATAGAATCTCAATCTGATCTATCTAAGCAAGCATACCACATCTGTTACCTCAGGCTTTTGAATTAACCAAGGACCCAAAACCTTGATCAGATTTGACTTCAGAGGAATTCCTGTGCTGTAAGTACCCTTTACTTTCTGCTTCTCCACAGTAAAAAAAAAAAAAAAAAAGGGATGTGGGAGGAGGCTAGAGTAATGTTGCCTATTTACCAAAAAGGTATCTTGGAAAGAGGGAGATGAAAGATGTGACAGCTATCTTTGCTATCTCCAGGCTTAAGATAACGAGAGGACTTGTCTGTGGTTGTTAGCTTGGTATTTTCCACACAGTGCTGGCGTTCAGCTTTGGTTTGCCTTTGGTGCTAATGGACACTCTTGTAGCATCTTTCTGTGGTTTTGTGAACCACACACTGGGAGTTTGCTTCAGCTTGAGAAGGGACCGCTCCCTATGTGACATTTCCAAAGAGGTCTTGGGGACCCAGTAGAGAAAGGGCCCCATGTCACTGAGAGTGTTATGCCTTTGGTATTCACAACCTGAGTTACTCACATATGAGACCACATGATCTTGTCTTCCTGGAAGAAAAGTCCGGTTATCACCAGATCTGATGTTGAGCACTTCCTGCCGCAGTGTGTCACACATTCACACCCAATGTGGTGGCAAATGCAGTGCGAATATCTTGCCAACTTGAAAATTATTAGCACTTTCACAAGTTGGGGGGAAAAAATACCGAGCCACAGGACGGTCCTCAGGGACCTTCAGCAGGATCACTTCCATCTCTGCTTTCTGTTTTAGGTGTCTGAGTCCCTTGGGGAAAGGAGTAAGAAGGAGGACTGAAGGTACCTTGGTCTGAACAAAGCTTTGCCTAGTCCCCTATTTAAAAAAGCTGTTAATCCTTAGCTCCAACCCCAAAGAACAGAAAAACACCATAGATCCTTTGGTATTTCTTTTATTTACAAGTAGGCAAAATTTTTCTTTTGTACTTATCTTAGCAGCAAGAAAATTGAGAAGCTTATGAAGATCTATATTGGGACAGGGCAACCATCAGTATAACTAGGAGGATCCCTGGCCCATGTAATACAGTGAGTTACCCATCAGAGCAAGGGATTCAGTGTCTCTTCTTGCAATCCATCAGCGAAGAGCTGGAAAAGTCTTGTACTTTTTTATCTGTGAAGCTGTGGGGTCTTCCTTGCCTCCTGGAGACAACGGAGCAGTCTATGTCTTGATGCAGGTGGAAAAGAAGCTGATGAGAGGAGAGGTATAGCTCCTCCATCTTCTCAGCTGCAGACAGGCTCAACTCCTTTGAGCAGCTCTTTTGAGGTGAAATCCAAGGCAGTGGGTGACCCTGTAGCAGGGATGTGTAATGACATTCAAGCTGCATAATGCAAGGTTGGATAATAGTGTAGGACCAGGACAAAGGGAAAGCTCGATGCTTGTATAGACAGAGGTAGGGAAGAATTAGTTGTGGGTGATACTCACAGGGGTGACAGATGTACCAACAAGTTCAATATCCATGACCTTTTTAGTATAAAAACTCTAAAAAGAAATGTCTTTAGCACAGGGCTAATATTTTTCTACTGCTGAATAATCCAGAAATATGGCAGAAGGGGGACTGATGTGCAGGGATGGATGTAACCAGAACAGTTTGTCTTCCTTTTCTTCTGCAGTGTGCTGCTTTTTCTCAACCCAGATCAGCAAATGCAGAGGAAAGATGATTTAAAAAAAAAAAAAAAAAGTGGTCTTTGCTATTCTCTTTCTTTGTGAGTGGATTAAGGTTTTCTTTTCATCAAAGGTGCTGATTCGTGGGTTAGTTTTCTGGGCTCATTCACCACATCTTTGCTGCTAATTAGGCAATGGTTTCCCTTGAGCAATGGAAGGAATGGGCAGCACTGTTGCGATGTTTTCCACTAATACACAGGATGTGGGATGAACTATTCTGCAATCAGCTTATCGTAGTCAAATAACCGTATTTTGCCAGCAGGGCAGAAAGGCTTTCGATTTCATGAAAAATATTGCAGCAAGAATGGGAAATTGTGTGTGCTCTTTTTACTGCCATCATCAGACCTGGGGGAAAGAAGGAGGGGGGAGGGGATTTCCCGAGTATTTTTAACCCAATAATGGGGATTTCTTTTTACACTGCACTTCTTAGACAGCTGACATAGTTGTGGCTCTAAGCTGACCTTAGAGACTCAAGTCTAAAGCTGGATCAGGTAGCTCAGAATGTAATCTCTGCCTGAAACCTGATGTGAGGACAGCACAGAAAAAATTACACCCTTGGTCAGTTAGGAGGAGATGTCTTCATCCGCTCTGTCGTTAGCCCCAGCACTGACTGGTAGTGCTTCTGTCCCATGTACAAAATCTCATATCCACCTCTTCTGCCATTTCTCCCTTTCATTAGAAAAGGCTGGGGACAAGGCAAATGAGCCATATGCCTGCTCAGACTCAAAGCTGAGTTATATTGTACACCAAAACACAGAGCACAGAAGCGCTGGCACAGCCTCCTAGTGGGAGCTGGGAAAGAAGAAGCAAGCTGGTGAGGTTTATGATGGCACCTGAGTGGTGTTGGAAGAGATTTCTATACCATTGGATCCAGAAATAGCAGAGAAACAGGTTCCATTATAGAGGTGAGTCTTTGTTGGCCTGTATTGCCTAAGAATCAAGCTGCTACATCTCCACTGTCTGTGTAGCCACTGGACAGCTTTAATGCCCCTTTATCATTCCCCATGTGTTGCTTTTCTGTCCACTAGCCCAGTTCTCCATGCACACTGTCCTCCACTTTCCAGTGCTCTGCTTCACTAACCTTGGGAACTCATGTTACTCATGGAGCCATCCATGAATTTACACCTTGCACATGCTATTTCTTTTCTGTTTTTGCAGCCCTTTAGATTAACTGTGTTCTCCAGCTTCATTAAAGAGCAGTCCCAATGGGTTTAAGGCTGAAGTCACTTTTGTGTCCCGAATAGACAAACTGTCCATCTAGCCTTCCCTGCAGAGAAGACCCTTCCTACCTGTGGTTTTCTTCCAGGCAGATCCTAGACAGAGTAATGGCTGTACTGGCTTTGGAGGTCCCTCAGAGAAAGATAGGCACCAGTGTTTGGGACCTGGCTGGAGAAGGCTGTTCTGCATGAATTCTCATCCTGGTTTTGCCTTAGAAGTGAAGGATGAGAGGAAGAAGAGGTAGCATGTGCTGCTGGTGTACAGGGGTCAATTGGAGGGTCTGCCTCCCCACTCTCCTCTGTTACATCAATAGTATCACTCTCATGCAGCTCTGATGGATCAGGAAAGTCGGTGCTCAGCTGGCACAGAGCCTCAGCAGGTAGGAAAGCTGCTTTGTCCATCACCTTCTCATCCTGTTTCACAACTGGTGTTGGTGAGGTGCCTTCACTTGACTGGAGAGCCCCAGAAATAGCCAAGGCCCGATGGGCTTCCCCTTCTGTCTCTTCCACAAAGGAGTTGTTTTGGAAGCTGTGGGTTGCCTTGATACAGTGTAGGAAGTTGTGGGACAACATGGGCATGTCTTCTGCCAACATGCAGAAGTCTGGGGAGGGGACAGCATGGTAACACTTGCCATCCTCGTTGCCACTGCCTTCCTGGGTGAAAGGCTCATAGGTGAAGTAGACCTGACAGGGCTCGATCTCAAAGGAGTTGGGAAGGTGGAAAAAGAAGTAGCCTTGGTTGGTGAAGCAGCTGGATACGGAGTGCCCACTGGTCTCTACAGGAGGATCTGGAGTCATGGTTCCCTTGGAAAGTAGAAACTGGGATTCCTGGTCATTCTTCTGCATCACCTCAAGCATGGAGATCTCTGGGGTTGTGCTGTTCACACAATAGGAGGATGTGGAAAATGGGGAGGACAGCCATTTCTGATGGGGAAGAAACAGAGGAGAGAGACTGTTACATTCAAAATATAACACTCAGTGAGGAACCAAAGGTTTCTTCTCCTAAGCACCCATAGGAATCAAGTGACCTTTTCTCTGTCCAAGCAAGAGTTGCCAGAGGTGGTGGGGAGGGAAGTTCACATTCATGATGTCTCATCTGCAGGATTTTCAGAGAGTATATCTTTCTGTCATTTTGAAATCAATCAAGAGTGGGTCTTAGAAATGTTTTATAAGATTTCTGGAGGGGGGAATGGAAGATGAAGGATTAAAGGGAAAGAAAGAAAAAAAAATATAAGACCATAAGATGAAGGTGGAAACATGAAAAGCAATATTGAAATGTGTTTCCTGTAAGCTATCCCTAGGTGCTGAATCAGTTTCTGACACTTCTACATGGCCCTATGCAATTTCTTGTCTCAAGTGCTCTTCTAGGCCCTTTGTACCTAGGTTTCCACACACATCATGAGTGACATCCTGCAGTGTATCGTTATTCTTAAAAAAACTCTGCTTTTCATAACATCCAACTTTATTGCCATTATGACCAGTGAAGTAATTTTTCTAGTTCTTTCTGCACTGAGAAAGTGTCTTCAGCGCCTGTTGCACACCCCCAGCCCCCTACTCTGCACTCTTCCCCTGCAGTTTAAGCTTTCTAAGATTTTTTGCATGTAGGCTTTTCCAAAGCTTTGCTGTTCTCTGGACCCTCTAAAGTTTGTTTCCATCCTTCTTAAAGTGAGATGTCCCTTGAGATCACCTCCCACGTCTTGGTTCTGACACTCCCTTTAATCCTGCACAGAATGGTAATCATTTCCTGGCAGCTGCCCATACTCACGGAGAGATTAAGGGAAGGGAGAATGCACGCATAGATAAAGAAGGGAAAGAGTCAACAAGAATGCAGAAAACAGCTAAGTGCCATCCAGTGTGATGGCAATTCACATTAGGAGCAGAGGAAAGGTTCACAGTCAGGAGGAGGGGATCACAGCAGGAAATCTGGGAAGAGCTGGGCAACCAATGGCAGGCAGGGAGGGACAGAAGTAGGGTAGAAGGGGGATCTGAGAGGTCAAGTTCCCTCCCACAGGTCCCTTGTTTTCTCTCAGGCTCCCTGCTAGGGGAGCAGGGTGCTGAGGTTTGAGTGGTTTGCCGTTTCTCAGTTCTGTAATTAGTGATGCCTCAGCCGAGTGTCAGGTTTTAGAAGGTCAGAAAATAAAACTCAGAGAACTCAGCAGCTGGTGGTATGGGCACAAAGTCATGTGTGCACATGTAGGTCTGATAACCTGGGCATGTGCATGTGGACCTTCCTTTCCCTCATTTCTCCCTTATGACCACATGGCTCCGTCCCCAGTTCCATACCTGAATGTCACCTCCGTGAACTGAAATGAGTGGGGGAAAGAACTTCTCGGGGTCTGGGATGTGAATCTTCAGGATCTTCTTAAACCTTGAGAAAGGAGAAAGAGAAGGAGGAATGAAGCAGGGCCTGATCCCAACCAATCTGCTAGTGTGATGTGGGTGGGAAAGAACATTGCAGCTCGTGGGTACTACCCTGGCATAGGGTAGAGGTAAAATAAGAACAAGCCTGAGGGCTCTCCTTGCTGAAAAGCAATAGCTGAGGGATGAGGGGTAGAGAGATGAGGCAGTTAAACATTGGACCATACCCTCCTCTCAGCCTTTTCCCTAGGGAAGCATAACCAGCATTTCACTGGTTTCTTCCCTGACTTGGCCAGTCACCTTAACTTCTCCACCTGCCCCTTTAGCCCCCCCATCTTGATAACAAACTGGGCAGGTGTCCCTTGTTTCCAAGTCCTAGATGTTGCCAGTTGCCCCCCTTTTTGCTTTCCTGCCACCACAATGACTCAGAGGACCACATGGCCTGAACGGCACCAACGCTGACAAAGCTGTGCTGTCTGTCTCTCCTGTTAGCAGGACACTGTGTGGTATAGCATGCCTTGCGCCAGCCTAGTGCCGTCTGCTTTACTGGTCCCAGTGTGTTGTCATCCTGAGGCAGCACGAAGTGATCTAACCTGCTCCTCAGTCCTCCGGAGAGGCTGGCTGATCCTGTCAGCTCTTTACTGAAGTTTTGGTGTGGGAAACTCTGAGGAAAAACCCTCCTGACCTCTGGAGGCAATCAGTGTACTCTCTGAAGCATCAAAATGTGCTAGTTCTTGCCTATAAACTACCTTACATCACTGCAAATGCTATTTATATTCATGCGTGTCTAATCCTTCCTTGGATCTTACCTCAGCATTATTCTCTATCCAATTCCCCCAGGTTAATTATACTCCGTGGAGAAAGGAGCCCTTTTTATCTCACTCTGTGCCATCTAGCTAATACTTCTTCACCTTTGCATTATGACTCAAGGTAAAACACTGACCAGTGACTTTCTCAGTATCCATCTTCCTCCAGTATGCATCTCCTTTCCATACAGAGAGGCCATCCCAACCTCTGCTGCCTCATCCCTGAGAACATTTCTCCTACTCCCTGCCACGAACATCAGCATTCTGCTTCTCTGCCCCTGTCCCGAGATGAGAAAACATGAGGCCATTTCTAACCTCGCCATGCTGACAGGTCACTCTCTGTATTATTGCACTGAGTAACCTTGTGAGACACTTTCAGTCCTGAATAAAAGCAGTGCCTGCGTAGAAGTGCTGGCAAAGAGATCTTTAAAGTATCATGTAGATGTTTACCAGCATGTGATGAGACACTTCAGGACTGCACAGACCAGCGAGAGGAAGACTTGTACACCCCATTTTGCCTGCAGACCAAATGCCACTATGTCATGCCAGAATGTTCAGTTGAGAAGGTAGCAGTACCTAGGCTTGCTTGGTCCTTTCTACTGAGGGACTGCTCAACCAAAAGGCCTTCTTTTTAAGAGGCCATTTTGGTGCATCCCTGCTGGGAACATCACTCTAAGCCATGGGTAACAAAAGTGCTCAGGTGAGTGTTTTGAATTCAACCAGGACATGCCACCAGGTCACAGGAGTGCAGCACAATGTGATGATGATGGTAAAACCACATCATCTTGGGTGGTGATATATCTCCCCAGGCAAATGTCAGCCTCAAAAGCTTGGGCTATAAAACATACTTTTAAGTTACTCTATCCTGAGTAATGCCAAGTGAAAAATAACACTGTTTTTGAGAAGAAACACAAGATACAAGAGAGGAACAAAGAGGAAAACTTGATTCTCATTTACCATTTCAGGGTCCGTAAATTAATAAGGAAGGCGGTCCCAATGATCACAAAGATGCAAGAGCTCACTATAATTGCTGGCAGGACTGGACGAGATGTTTCTGCAAGGTAAGAGAGAATGAGGGAATTGCTGTGAAAATTTAGACAGGATTCTGGTAGTAGTAGCTACAGCCCTCCCATGGCAGTTCAAGCCGACCAGTGACAGAAAATTGTAACATACAGGTCAGATAAATGAGTTCTGCTGTGTTGTGTGGGACACCTTTGAGGGTTTCAGAGTCTACTCAGCATTGATTAATAGATAATTTGTGCTGAACAACTTAAACTCTTTCATAACAGCACCACAGCTGGGGGTTGTCACAGATGAGGTAGCACAGTGTAGTGGTTAAGTGTCCATCAACTTGTTTGTCTCATGGCAAAGGAAAGCAGGGAGTCCTAAAATCATCTTAAATGGGACTAGAAACTTGAAACAGCATTATGAATCAGTGACGGAGAGAGAGTCATGGGGTTCGAGGGTCTTTGAGAAGGCAGGAGGATCAAAGAAGGGAAGGTTAGGGGACAAGAGGCTGGCTTCTTTCTTTGGAAAGGTGAAAGAAAGCTTTAGGAAACTAGGAAGGCTACGGCTTTCCACCACATGATGATTTTGGTATTAGGAGAAAGAGACTGAGTTCCCACATTGCCAGCACTGCCAGCACTCTTCATGCTTCTCTAGCATTATCTCAAACTTTTCTTAGTCTGTCTCTTTCACACGTATCTCCCCAGTGCACTTTTTCTTGGTCTTGCTCTTCTAGTACCTGTCTCCTCTGACAGCCACCCCCATCTCCCTTCATCCCTATTACCCCTTGGTCTGGGCCTGCAGAGCTCATCTGCAATAGGTTTGAGGGAGAAGATCAAAATAAAAGGAGGAGGAGACATTTCTAGGACATTCTTTCTCTGCCTGTCCTTGAGATGCTGCTAAGATCACTTTGTCTCCTCTGCCTCTGGTACCCTGGTTATCTTTGGGTCTTGGTTGCTATGACAACTGGTTGCGGCTGTATCCTATTCATTGACATCACACACTGTCAAAATTTGATCGTCACAGCAACACAGTGCCCTTTCTAAACATAGCTCATCTGTTTATACCAGCACCAGGCACAACAGGGAGGAGCTGAGCAGGGGCAGAGTGGGGGCGACATGAGAAGGAATAACCTCTTATCTGCTTATTTTTTGGAAAAGAAATGACAGACACTACAGCCAATGACTCACCAAAGAGACTTGCTCAGGGCACTATCTTTCAAGGCTGGAGGTGCCCTCCATGCTGTGGTTCATGGTAATGATTGATGCAAATCTCAAGAGACCTTTTTGGAAGAGACTTACATGCATGTAAGTCTCTTTCTTTCTCCATGAGACTTTGTGGACTAGGATCAGGTCTCCTTTGGTTCAAGAGCTGAGTGCTCTGCTTCCCTGCATTTCAGTGATCCATGACTTCAATGAACTGAGACATTTTATAAAGCTGGATTTATGTCCCTAGGTCACAGGAACACATGGGAAAATGCCAGTCCTGGCCACTGCTTCTGCAGGTCAGGCATCTGGCCTTACTGCTCTGGGGAAGCAGTCGCTGATTTTCATCTTGTGGATTTTGCTTGGCTTCTCGAAGTCAGAGGGACTCTGTCAGGGTCAGGGGGTCTTTGTTCTTAAGCCCTGTTAAGGCAGCCTGACCTAACAGATTAGGAGGGACAGATAATTTCCAATTTTCTATTGCTCTTCGATTAATACAATCCTCCCACAAACCCATCTTCCTCCCACTTCCTAGCCTAGTTTGGCCCTTCTACCTTGTTTTCCCCAAGTGACCTCTATACCCTCCAAGCCAGACTGCCTGACTCTGATCCTTACGGTCATCATGTGTCCTCCACAGTATCGTCTGGCTCCAGTCGCTCCACACGCCTTTGCAGGTACCTGAGCCACTTGGCTTTGCACGGACAGCTGCCTCGTATTTCAAGTTGGGGGAAAGGCACTCAAACACCACCCACATCTGGTCCTGCACAATGGTGAAGTTCTTTGCCTCCTGGAAGAAGGGTAAAATTAGAGCACCATCAACACCCTGCCATGGTTTACAAGCCTCATGTACCCATCTCTTCCAAGGCTCTCAGAAAGGACCTGTCTCAGACCCCTACACCTCAAGCACTGGAGCACCTCACCCTGGAGGAAAATTCTTCTTCTCTTTGATTTTTTCACCCCTTTCAAGTCTGTCCCACAGCCCTCTGGATTTCTTTGTGACAGCAACAAGTGAAATAGGATTCCCATCTGCTTCCACATCACCACAAAACACTGGCAGCAGGTGATGCAGATAAAAGGGTGAGGGGGTGTCATCCACTCTCCAGCTTCACCAAAACTGGTTTTGTCCTGAGAGGAGGCCCAGGAGCAAGTTGGGTGATGTAAAGGAGACTGGGATTTGTACAGTCAAAGGTCCCAGTACCTCACTCTGTACTCACCTCCCAGGACTGTCTTGTGTTCCGGTACCGCACTTGATATTCCCGCTCCCCATCCAAGTAGTGAGAGGAAATATTCAGGCTCCACGTTAAGTTGTAGGTGTTTTCAGTTTTTCTAATCAGCTGAAGGCCTTCTGGAGGCCTCAGCTTTACTGGAAAGAGAGAAGAAGCAGGGCTGATACATCTGTACTCTGTAACAGGGCTCCTCCGCAAAGCCCATTGCAGCAGGATTGATGTCTTGGCTGTGCTCATGGGCTCCAGGCAGACACGGCCACGTGAAACTGTGAGTGAGTCCCCCCTCTCTGTTCCTCCTTTTTCCCCACTGTCACTGAAGGTAAAAGACCTGTTGTCAACGGGCCATGTTAAAGGCAGCACCTCCTGTGAGCCTGTGAGAGTGGCCCCTGCAGTCAGTGCGATCAATCCCACATGGCCATGCACCATGCACCCTGCCTTGTAGGGGTGATCCACAAGGCAATTGTACAGACAGGAATGGAGCACAGGTGGGGAGGCAGCTGCTTCCCAGTGTCTCTTTCAGGGACCTGCAGCCACAGGGGAAGTTAGACAGGCTGTCTAGGCTGATCATTCCCCCCCCGCTGACTCCAGCCATGCCTTTTTATGCCTCCCCTTGCAGCAGCTCTATGGAACGTCTCCTTGAGCCAGGTAAACTCACACTCACAGCAAAAAAAAAATGACCCAAGCAGATGTTTTTCTGCTGGATTAGTGAATTGAATCCTTCCAGCAAAGACTGATGCATGCCAAAGCTGGCTTAAAGGAGGGTGGAATCATGTATCTGGTAGGAGGGGCAAGGGTAGAGCAGCAAGACTTCCCCTCTTTCTTGCAGCATGCGTGTTTCAGCATGCTAAGCTGTCATTGCCTGTTTGAAGCCAGAAGTGTTAGCATAAAGCATTCTCATTTAAGAGTGTCCCAGATACAGAACAGGATAGGAAGCGTCTGGCATGACACTGCATATAAGAGGTACGAGTGTCAGGAATCAACGTGGTTCATCTGTGCTGGTTGTCGCAAGGGACAAGGAAACAACACGTCTAAAATCATCCATGGGTGTTGCATAGGAGTGGATGGGGAATAGAAACTAGTTAGAAACTTACAGGGAAACTTCAGAGACTGCAAGACAGATGAGTACTCACTATTTTCAAGTGGACTGAAATCTTCTATTCGCACAGGTATGGACATATTCTCGCCAGTGTGACAATGGACAGACAGGGTCAGACGGTCTGAAGTGGTGAAATATTGATCCTGCAAGAAAAATCTACCGTTAGTGACACTAAAGCTTCATCAATAAGCATTCATACTTCTAAGCATTCCCTATATGTAAGAGGTTTAGGGATACTTGACAATAAATATGGATGATATTTGTGGCTGAAAGCATAAGCTTAGTAGTGAAGGAGGAACCAAAGTTTTATACTTTGTGAGACTGGATTTTATTTTCTTCATTAGCAAGAAGGGCACAAAATATTGTGATATGAGAGTTTTCTAGGATTGCTGTATGTGAGATACTACATATTGCTGTGAGTGTCATTCATTGAGGAAAAATATTTTTACTAAAACATTTTGTGTTCATTGGTAAGACTGAGATGACATTAGTATTAAATATTACTCTTGAAATGCCGTGATACTAAGCAGCCATATACATCATACAGTATTAAATAAGCAATAGAGAAATGAGCTTGATTAGAAAGAGAAGATTTTGGAGCTGTTTACCAACCCTGCAATTTGTCTTTGCACATGATGTGCAAATGTAAAAAAGTTTGTCATTAGGACTGGCTGTGACTTTATCAATAAGGAGAATTAACTCAAATTTGGATGGGCTTTTTTTCTGAGAAAACAGGGACTACAGTAACTCTGGATATGACTGAAGGAAGCACATAATAGTCTAAAAAAGGAATGATTTAAATAAAGAATAATAGCTAGAAGATTTGCATCACCATTAACTCCAGTGTTGTGTTGTTGTTACATCTTGTATTTGATAGATCTAACCAGGCTTCATAGGAATTAATGGTCTGGAAAATGGCACTGATCTCTTCAAGGAAAACAAGGTCAAGAGGTGACCTTAGAACTGCTGATAATGTCCATCCCTCCTCAGAGGAAACGATTAGAGCCAAACCCAGGTAACCGAGACATGGGACACTGCATATGATCTGCCTGTCCTGCACCTCTTCCACATGTCAGGACAGTACGGCCCAGCTCATAATGGAGCCAATTCCTCCTGCAGGGGAACCCCCAGGGGCGATGCATATCAACAACACACAACATCAAGCCCAACTCCAGAAGTAGAGTCAGGGATTACATTTGGGCTTTTTGTTCTGCTCCTGGGTGTCACACTGTTTATACACCCAAAATCAACACAAAAATCCTTTCCACCTTCTCATTAGCCACAAAAATGATTAGGGGGTTGGAACCCCTCTGCTCCGAGGACAGGCTGCGTGAGTTTGGGTTGTTCAGCCTGGAGAAGAGGAGGCTCCAGGGAGACCTAATAGCGGCCTTCCAGTACCTGAGGGGGGCCTACAGGAAGGCTGGAGACAGTCTGTTTACAAAGGCCTGCAGTGACAGGACAAGGGCTAATGGCTTTAAACTGGAGAAGAGCAGATTTAGATTAGACATTAGGAAAAAGTTCTTTACAATGAGGGTGGTGGAGCACTGAAACAGGTTGCCCAGGGAGGTGGTTGAGGCCCCTTCCCTGGAGACATTCAAGGTGAGGCTCGATGAGGCCCTGGGCAACCTGGTCTAGTTGGAGGTGTCCTTGTGACTGCAGGGGGGTTGGACTAGATGACCTTTGAAGGTCCCTTCCGGCCCAGATGATTCTATGATTCTATTCTATGATTCTATGATTAGACAGACATCCCAGATGAATTACTCACATCATTGTTTTGGCTGAAGGTCTTGATGCATCTCCTCAATCCGGACATGTGTTCTGCCTTGGGTAATTCACAATGCTTCTTGAATGTGTCAGGTGAGTGAAACAACCTGTGTTTTAAGCGGGAGAACTCTAGAGAGCTGGGGAGGCTTTTTGTATTTAGTCAAACTTTATGTAACACTAAAGGCCTTTCAAAGCATTTTGCATTCTACCATATTTGCTGAACAAGTAGGATGTAATCCTAGGATTACAGCAAGGATGTAATCCTACTTTCTCTCCCCACTGTATCACTCAGACAAATTTCATGTGCTAGCACATGGAGTCTCAGTGATTCACACCTGTGGAGTGAAATAACATTTTGGCTTTCTAGGTCCATGAACCAGGGCCTGGAATATATTTGCCCATCTCACCCCATGGGAGATGCCTCTGTGACAGTCACAAGCAACTCACCCACTGCTAGAATCCCACTGAGCCTCTCCTTATGACAGGCATCCAGGGAAGCCCTGGGGTGGGGTGGTAAGTTTTTGGCTGGAGCTGTCATATTGGAGACCGCAGAGACTCAGACAGCCCCCATTGCGGTGCTGGCCACACACCTACTTCTCTGCTGGGAGACGCGTGAGAGATGAAAACTGAGAGAGACAAATGGGCCAGGGGCGGTCAGGGGAACAATATTTACCTTCATTTATTGTTACTCAGGGTGCAACATCCCGGCTCATCCTAGCAATGAGCAAATGGCCCCTGTATACTTTCAATTCCACCATCCTTCATCCCTGTTGCTATACATCCTCCTTTTCCATTGACAATGCCTTTCAAGTTCAGAGGGTGGCTACCAAGGAAGAGTTATTTTTTTGGA
Organism: Scolopax mira; assembly: GCA_004320125.1. Lineage (NCBI taxonomy): Eukaryota > Metazoa > Chordata > Aves > Charadriiformes > Scolopacidae > Scolopax > Scolopax mira. The sequence goes on from BJBW01003422.1 coordinate 74,612, forward strand.
AAATGAAGCAGAGACAGAGCTACGGAGCTCTATGGCTGTGCTAGAGAGTTTGGGACCGTCAGGTGACAGACACTGAGCAATGGCCAGCATCTCAGCCTGCATGGACAGTTTGAGACAAAGCCCTTTGGGGCTGGGGAAGGGGAGCCCACAATTTAAAGTGGTAAACTATCCAGGACACTTCATTCAAAACATTGGCTGTCCTTACCTCTTCAGTGACCCACTGTCAGAAAAAGGAAAATAAGATGAAATCTCCAGCTGGCATGGTGCTTCAAGCAGGTCCCTGCTTGGGCTCCAGTCGCAGAAGAGGGCTGCCCGCGAGTCATACCAACAAGCAAGGCTGGAGGCACCTGCCAACAGAGAAGCAACAGACAGCAAAGTGACTGAATTAACAACAATTTTTGACATTAACCATCACCCCAGACAATTCTGCCCCATTCCAAATTACTGACGGACTTCTCTTCTGGATCGCTGTCTCCAAATAAGAAAGGCAGAGCCACACTTCTCTATGTCCTTGGAGGTTGATGTGCTCATAAGAGACCTGTAACTATTGCAACCTCCCCTTGGCTATATCTTACAACAGGAACGTGGCACAACAACATACCATGGCGCACACACTCCTCCAACTGACCTCCCTCCCTGCTTGCCCAGCTGGCATGGGTGAAGGGAGTCACTTCTTACCTTGTGCCAAGTCTGCTGCCCGTGAGAGAAGCACAAGGCTGAACAGCCAAAGGTGACACAGAAGCAGCAAAGAGGGCTTCATCTGTACTGGTGGTGACACACTGAAAGAGACAAGACACCCCCCCCAACATAGCTCAGCAATGCAAATGAGGAAGATGTCATCTCAGAGGAGGCATGCTCAAAGCCAGTGCCAATCTTCCAGGCTCAGAAACTCATACCCTTTTCTCTCAGCACCTCATTGTTTTCCTGCCTTGGGTCTGTAGCTCAGCATTGAAACCACTCGCAGCACAACACAGCCAGGCTGTTTGCAGGAGTAATGCCTTCTGGAAATGTGTGTGTGAGCGCACAGCACTCCCCGGGTGTCGTTTCAGGCTGCCTGCTGACTCAGGTAGAGAGTGCTGCCTTGGTAGCGCGCGGCTTGTGCTTTGAAGAGCTTCTTCTTTTGGTAAGGCTGAAACAATGAGGTGCTTGCTGAGTAAGAGGGGTCTCTGGCTGCAACCGACAAAAGTTAGTTGCGGAGCTCGGTGCTTAAAAGGTAGATTTTGAATGGCTTGTTTGGGAAAGAGGAGGAAATCAGGGAGAATAAGAAGATTACATATCCACGCACAAACCATGCAGCATTCTCGCTAAGTAGACCCTGCACTGCCTTGGAAGGAGTCACAGTTTTAGGTGTGACAGGCAGAAAATTTGGCCTTTGTAATTAGAAAACTGCATCACCTCTCATCCATGACAAACTCCTTGTCATACAATGCCATGTACAGCCATGCTCCATACTAGTCAGACTGGGCTTACAGGCTTCACATCCAAGACTTCCCCTCTCGCCATCCACTTGGACACCCATACCTCGAGGTCTGCCTCTGCCCGTAGGAGAAGAGACCACCCCTCACCTTTCAGCAAGCCTGGAGCCCAGGCAAAGCAGGGCAAAACAAGAGGGAGTCCAGCTGGGACTGCCAGGGGAGCAGGAAGAGAGGGTTTATAAAGGGCTAGCATGAGGCATAACATCGATTCCCATTGTGATAAAAGATTAGGTTCAGAGGAACTAAGACATGACGACAATACATTAACAGACAACAGGGAGAGAATGAGAGAGAAAAAAAGCAGGCGGTGTGGTTGTGAGATGTGGGGTATGATTTGAGAGGACTGTGGATAGACAGAGAGATAAATACATGCTCAACCCTCCCCAATGGCAAGATTCAGTTTGTCAGACTGAAACTCCTTCCAAGACGCTTTTCAGATCAGCCACCCCCGTGTGGGAGAGAGCTGGCATCACCCCCTTTTACCTTCCAGCTTCGGGCACCAAGCAGTCCAGACGAAGGGAGTCCCGGGCACCAGGTGGTGGGGTTGGATGGAAGCAGGTGCTGCACATCAAACAGGGAGGGGAACGGGGAGGGGGAAAAGGGAGATGGATGAAGGGGGAGATCCTGGCTCAGTGTATGTCCAGGTGTCAGCCAGCACTGGCAGGAGTAGAGAGATGCCTGCAGTCCAGCAGTTCTGTTGCAGAGCCGTTCCTCTCCTATGTGCACCGTCTCTCCGTGTCTTCTCCCTCTTACCTTTGCACAGGAAGCTGCCACTTGCTTGCCTTGTCAGACTGAGACGAGGCCCTGAAGTATCGAAAAGGCTAGTGAGGCCGAGAATAAAAAGCCCCAAACCACGTCCTACTTCCTGCTGGTATAGCAATAGGTGCAGAAACAAGGGTGGAGGAATCAGGTGTTAGCTTGCAGTGCTCAGATATACTGGGACCAGTTTGTAACTTGCTGGGAAGCAAAAGAGAGCAAGAGAAGGACCTGTCTTCTTGGGACACCAGCTTCCTCTTTCAGACACCCAGACAGATAATTCATATTGCTCTCAGGGTCTCTGTGCATGCACAAATCACTTTGAAACCAGGGATAGGAGTCAATCTGCAGTAGAAATACCATGGACCCCTTTGTGAAAAATAACTTGAGTGGTTGACTTGAGCAACACTGGAGTGAAACCAGCCTCTACATCAGTGCCCCAGTTTCAGAGGATCCATCCTGGGTCAGAGAGGGAGCGCAATGAGGGCAGTGCTGAGTGTGAGCAAGCACAACTCTCCTGCTTGTAGATGGTGTGACACCACAGGAACACCCATCCCACAGCCTCCTTACCCAGCTGAGCACCACACTTGCTCCGTAGGAGGAAGAATCACCCTTTCCAACCTAAGCCTCGCAGCTAGTCCAGACAGGCAACAGCACCCTGCAGTAGCTGCAGTGTCTGTTTGCCATGGCTTGTCCATTCAACAAGCCAGAGAGCTATGCAAAAAATATGTCCACCTTCTTTCACAACTTCATGTGCTCTCACCTTCACAGGTGGTAACCCCTCACAGGCCCTGCAAAGCTTGCTTAGTTTTAGTAGATCCTTTTGCCACTGGCAAACGTCTTCCCCAACATACTTTGCCTTCACATCCCAAGCCAAGCCAGACACACAAACACAAATCCATGTCCAGATGGTTGCTCAGTTCACAGATAGGCATGCACACGCATATGCATCCACACATCCTCTCTTTTTCCATACAGACTTATAATTCTCTGAAATGCAGCATGTCACGTTTCCTGTCTGGTCTGAACTGGCTGAAGATGGCCACTGGTGTGGGGCCAGATGATGAGAATCTCCTTTTATATACACAGTGGTCACTATGCTCTGTGTCCGTCACCTTTCTCTCCTAGAGCATCTCTAGGCCCAAGTTCAGGTCTGGCAAGCAGGTTTTGCTGACCAAAAGTTGCCAGAGGCTGATCTCAAGTCTCCAGGCAGTTCCTTTTTGAGGACTCTATAGTACTAGACCTCAAAAAGAAATAGTATTGGAGCAAAACAGTGATTTGAAGGTATGGGCAGAGCTACTTTGAAGGGAGTTGCAATAGTGGACCTTCATGGCCATTTCTGGCCATTTCCAGCATCAAGCACTCGCTTAGCTAGCTGTCTGGAATGCAACACCTCTTTCCTCATGTGGGCCAGAAGTCTGTAAGGGTGTCATTTGTATGCTTTTGCTAGTCATCTGAAGACTCTTGTTGAGGCCTCTGTTTGTGAAGGCAACTGGGAAATCTGATCAGCCAGCCTCTGTTGAAGAAGAGCAGGGGAGAGGATGGGCTGCATGCTCTCCTGTTTGGTAATCACTGACTGAGGCAGAAGCACCTTGGAGGCTCCCACCAGGGTGGAACTGTAATGGCACATTTTGGCAGGCCACAGCCCACCTTTCACAGACACTCCTAAAATGAATGCAGCTTACCCTGGTGCAGAAGTCCTCTGCTGAAGTAGTGAAGTGCTCTGTGAGTAACTTCTTGGTATCACTAGCTCCACGGCTGCACTGGAATATTCAAGTTAACCATAATTTTTCCTATTTGTCCCTCAGACTGAAAAATTGGTGCCTTCTTTCAGGCCAGAAATCACTTTGGGGCAAACAAGAGCACCCATTTTTTGTTGTTCAGCTTATCAAGGGGGAAAAATAAAACCCACTGATTCTTTTTTTTTCCTTTTTCCTTTTTTTTTTTTTTTTTCCCCAAAGTGTAAGAATCCAGATGAGCTTGGCTATGCACTGTGATACCCGAGATAGTGGAAGAGGAAAACTGAACATATAGTTAGTCCTGAGAGAAGATGAGTGGCTGCTACAGTTGAAAACAAGGATTTATTTGGTCACCCAGTTCACTGGAGACTGTTTCTGCTAGATCTGGGTCTCCACGATAGATTTTTTTGCTATTTAGTAAGGACTAATGTCACGTTGAAGACTTTCCCAACGAGGCTCCTAATGGAGAGCCAGCCCTCCTCTATCCAGCCACCTTTGCTAAAGAGTAGTAAGGGATATACCTCTTTGTCAAGTGTGACTGGAATTGATTGTCTTTTCCAAAATCGTGGAGAGAGGGGGAATGGTCCAATGGATCAGGTAACAGACAGCTGAACAGTAATGTGTGGAGACACAGACTGCCCCAGTATGTTTAATTTCCATTGGAAACACAGGTTTAAATGTACATGTCCAGACTCCTTCTGACACAGATAAGTGCACTTGCTGTCAGCACAGTTTTCAGACTCGATTGCCCGGAATATCATGCTGATGAGAATTTGGCACTTCTTATCTCCTTTACACTGACATTGTTAGGAATGGTACCATGTATAACGTGAGAAGCCAAGCAAACCGCACTGTCAGCGGCACGTGTGAGTAGTCTTGTGACTACCTTCCTGTCCCCATAATGGCGACCGAGAGGGGTGAACTCACTAGTCAGTGTTGTTGCTCAGTGTCAAAGCAGCAAATAAATGTAGGGTGTTGCTAGTCTGGTTAAAGGTGCTGTTTGGGCCGGATCAGTGTTTCAGGGGCAATGTAAGTTTTAAAAATCCTCAAGGCTGGGGCAGGTGCTTATGTGCAAGCTCATCTTTTCCCCTCCCCACTCTGATTTCATTAGAGAAGAGCAGTGCTCCTGAAACTTCTCATTTTCATCTGCCTGTCCACTGAGAGTCTCTGCAGAATGGCAGAGGTCAACAGGAAAACAGAAAGAGTGAGGAAGTGCAAAGAGCAAAAGTATTACACAGTGATGCATTATCCTACGATTCATCAACTCATTTGCTGTCATTAGTCTGGACACATCCCTTCCCTTTACTGGCTCACATCTGCAACTGGAGCCCCAGGCTAACTTGGATGCCTTGCCTATGGTTTACAAGCCACCTGGCTCACCAGGGGCAAGCTCAGTGAAGGGCTCAGTAGATCCATCTGGGTGTCCTGTTCCCATGGCTCTCAGGAGTCCAGCAGTGGGAAGGGTACAAAGCCAGCAGGAGGTGAGAAGGTGAGGGTAGAGATGCCCTGATGGCCATCTGAGTTCGCTTCCTGACAGGATACACTGTGAAGATCTTTAGACACACTGTAGGTTATTTTTGGTACTTTCCAAATAATGTTGTTTTAGCTATAACCTTTACATTGAATTTCCTGCCGTTCGTGTACGTGCACTTCTCAAAACGCTTCCGACATTGTTCTGTATCTGCCGTTATTTTCCCCTTAAAATGTGGTTCTACTCCGAAAAAGGTCTCTACAAAAATGGCCCCATGGGGAACCACTGTTTAGTGTATCAGTGAGCTCTTTATTGAATTTGTTCACATTACCAGTCTAAAAGAGGCTTTTCTTTGTATCAAAATGACAACCTTAGGCCAATGTTAAAGAAGTTTTTATTCTTTCTGCTCCATCATCCCTAGGGAAATTGCTGCTGTGGGCAAAACACTGCCCTCAGGTTAATCTCCATTGTCGTGTTTAAGTGGAGAGGCATGAAAGCAATGGAGTTTAAGTTCTGGGATCAGGTACCACAATGAGTAACCATGCCAGCCAGCAAGGGTTACCTACACAGCAGATGATATTCCTGCATTTCTTCCCTTTCAATTTCTGTCCTCACAGTGTCCTGATAGATCTGCCTGATAAAAGCAGAAGACTTCAAATATACATGTTATATAGAAATATACACAAAATGTTCAAAAGTGGGAATTCCATAGCCCTGCAGTCTATGGAAGAACATGGATAAATATGGTCAGAAGCTGAGGCATTTGCAGGCACTTTCACCCGTGGCAAGCCTGGGGCCACAGGTGGGAGGGGATGGAGGAGGTGTTCACTTTCATTCCCTGAAGGTGCTGGTCACAGGCCCAGAAAGGGGGGGAAAAAGGGTGGGAGGGGAGCATGCTATTTTTGAGCAGTTTCACTTTTAGCCTGCCTGGCTGTGAACACGTAGCTATGAACTCATGAGCGTGAGCACGGGACAGTCACGAGATACCCCCACTCAGGACTTGAGCCCCAGCTCCTTGTTATGTTTGGATAGAATAGACAGTTAGGACTTTGGTCTGAAGCGCTGGAGCCCACGCAGCAGACTCAAGGCTTAAGAGAGCTTCTAGGTGTGGATGCCTGCCTCCCTGATGGGCGCTTGTGGTGCCACAAGAGCTCCCCCAGGGAGAGACTTCAATGAGTCCCTCTATAGAGGCACTCACTAAAGACCTGGGCTGCCAACCTGGGCCTGGCATTCTGTGTCCCTCAGTACCCTTGGGCTCAGCAACCTAGCCCAAGGTTGCCTGTGCCCTTGTCTGAGCGTGTGGATTGATGGTGTGAAGCACAGCAGGCGTTTGAGCCACCACAGTGTGGGAAGTGATCTCTGTCAGCTGAATCGTGGCATCTGTGTACGGAGCCTTACACATCTGCGATGGAAAACTTACCAGTGTTAACTGGAGGGAAGGCGGCGTACCCTTGGGACTATCAACATGTTTGTACAGCTCTCACATCCTCTCTGTGTCTCAGTTTCCATAGCAGAGAACAAAGGACATCTTCCCATCTTCTTTAAGAACTGAGATTCACAGACCAGGCACCGGATCCTATGCTGCACGCAGGTGTTTACTGCCCAGGTCTGTCATATTGACTTCTAGTAAGAAAACACATCTGTGCCCGTCCCTGAGGGTTCCCTGGGCACCAGATGCTGAAGCTGCATGGCCGAAGTGCTGAGTGAACTTGCTCACAGACCTGTATCGAAGAGGGGGTGCCTGTGCAAGTTATATGACCTACAGGAGGGCAGCACAGGATTCAGAGACCAAATCTGTGCTTAAGCCTTACACCAAATCTGTGCTTGAGCAAGATAATGAGCCAAACGCTGGCCGATCTGCTCTTCAGCACCAGCAACTGCTCTCATCCTTGAGGGACATGATTATTACCTTGTTACCTGGGCAGTCTTGGAAAGATAAAGCCCTGCTCTGTTTTGCAGCTTGCCAATGTGCTAAATCTGTCTCTATTTAAAGTTAGAGGGGCTTGTGTGTGAATGCTTGACAAGGCTAATATGAAGCAATGATGGCTTCCAGACCTAATAAATTGAGAAGAATTCTGAGATTTATTGTACAGTCAAAATTGCTCGAAGGCAAGACATGATACTGCAAGGAGATTCTTGGGAATAAACCCTCAGGTGCTTTGACTAGTGAAGCCTGTTCCCAATCTAATCACATTTCACTTCTTTCTCTGGAGGAAAAAATCATTACAACAACCACCCCCACTCTGCTCAGAGCTCTCCTTGCTCCTTCTCTGTTTTCTTCATCTCTGTGCTTGAGCAGTTTCTAGAAAGGGAGTAAATTAGATTGTTGACTTTGTTTTAAAATATGCTTGATGATGTCATGTTTATCCAAAGGCAAGCCCCCTGCTCCCCCTTCAGCCCTTCCGGGGGTTACTGATTTGTGGCTATGGCAATTATTAGTTTTCATGTCATTAAAATGCCTGAACAGAAATTGCTTGTCTGGGGGCAGCTGCCTGTCTCTCCACGGCTCGGTGGTCAGGAATTACGATCCTGTCTCTCCCCTGGGCTGAGTCAGGAGAGTAATTTTTTTCCCTGCTCTGTGGTTTCTCAGGTTCAGTCCCTCTTCTTTTGCCCCTCTAACACTGATGCTCATGAGTGCTTTACTCTTTCTTCCCCACTTGGGGGGCAGAAAATATGATGAGAAAGGCAACAGCCACAACCCATGTGCCTGGATGGAAGGAATGGAAGGGTGAAGTCCAGGTCCACATCCTGACCAAATGTCTTGAGGGCACTTCACTCCTCCAATTGATGTACCATCTTGTGAAACAGGTCAGCTCAAAAGGCTCCTCATCCCTCTTGAGAACACACCTCTGTCAGGGTTTCAGCTCTGGGCTTGCTCCTCTGAGGACTTTATGTCCTAGGGGCCCTTCTGAGATGAACTGCCAGTAGCTCTGTAGGCTCTGCAGCTTGACGATGTTTTCCTGTACGGTTGCCTACAATTGAAGACGCCCATTTTCTGGGAGGTTGGAGTAGCTTGTTACTGCTTGTTACTGGAGACTACTAACCAGTTCCTGGTGAACACTGCAAGACCACCACTTGGAGGAAAAACGAGCCGTGTGGAAATTACTATTTTCCCCACTATGGTCTCTGAAAAGCCTGAAGGTGCTCCTTGGGAGATGCAACACAAAGCCCTTTAGATGTGCTACGTTTCAGATTCACTTTTATAATGCAAAGCCAGAGCCACATCTCACCACGTCTGCTCCATTGACCATGCCTGTACTTGGGAAACGGGATGTGGAAGTCTGAGGGAAATGGGACTTGGTTCCTTGAGAGAATGACGAGACTGGTGTGTCACTTCCCTCTTCTTCTGTTCCTGAGGGTGGTAGGCACAATTCCCAGTTGCTCCAGTACCTCCAGCATACAAAGCAGGAAAGGGCACAGAGCATTGAGGCAGTTCATAATCTCATCCTTCCTCTCGCTGCAGCTCCAAAAGGTGGTGGCAGCCCTCGCGGTCCACGTGGGGCCAGAAGGGCTGTTTTTGGCAGGGTGTCATGCCCTGCAGTTGGGAGCAGGCATGCGGGGGGAATGCCCTCCGCCTGCACCTGTGCACACATTCGCACACACAAGCACACAGGCAGGCGGGCACACAGAGCTGCAGCCCAGCAGGGAAACACGGAGGGGATCAAGCACTTGGCTCCACTCACATGCTTACCCTGGGAACTGGCCAAGGACAGCACGTGTCCACAGGCACCAGGGTCCCTTCCCCTAGCCACGGTCTATCCAGGTAAAACCTAATTCTACGTGGAAACTTGCAGTGTTCCTTTTATGTTTCAAGGACGAGGATGTCAGTACATTTGCCCAACACTGACCTTCCCTGCACCCCAAGAGAAAGGATCCCCTCCTTTTTTCCTCCTCTCCCTTTGCAGGCAGCAAGTACCTTCACCAGAGATGCTCAGCACCTGGAGGGAAGGTGGCTGTTGAAAAGGACCACTCGGTTTGTTTTTTCCCCTTAGGTCTTGGAAATGAGGCTGGCAGCCTGGTGCAGTACTTCGCTCTCCTTCCCCCCTCCCCTGCCTCAGCCCCTGTGAGGGGGGAGGAAGAGCGTGGGCGGTGGAAGGAGTTGTGGTCCCCAGATGTGTGAATTGTTGCCGAGTAGAAATAGCACAGCACGGACAAACAGCAGAGCAGCTCAGCTGAGAGCCATCGCTTTGGGCTTGCGTCACTGACCTTTTCCTTTCGCCCTTCTCGGTCCTCACCTGACCCTCCCACCGCTTCCCCTGCACTTTGCATTCAGAGAGCTCTCTGCTTCGCAATGGTGAGGAGCACTGGCACAGGAGCTTAAAGGAGGAGTGGGAAGGAGTGGAAAAAAAAAGCCCTGCAGCAAACGGAAGGCAATGCATTGATCCTCTCTCCGTTTCCCCAGAGCTCAGTTTGCCACCTGTCAGGACAAGAGAGTCCTGGGCTGAGCCAAGACACTGCTCTCCCTGCCTGGTCTAGACATTGCAATGAAGGCATAGCTGTCCTGCCTCCACAGCTGTCAGGGTTAAGTATGAGGGAGGAGAAGCAAACTTGTTCTAAGATCAGGGGTGTGCTTCAGACTCTTGCATACCATGAACATACAGAATTACAAAAAAAACCATTTCAAAGCCTTGCAGGACCAAGCTTGAAACTTGGTACAACTGTAAAAGCCTGCATAAGTCTTGACTCTTTAGAGTCAAACAATACCACCAGCATGCCACATGGAGAGAAATATGAGTCAGACCAAAGGAAGTGCTTGGGACGTGTTTTGGACTGCATGTGGAATGGTAATCCTGTGGGTCCTTGGCACAAAAGACCTGCTGAATTGCTGCCTGGGGCTGCAGGGGACAGGACTTGGTTGCCTATGAAGTCCATTCTAGTGATCTGCACCATTCCACTACTTCAGGGGAAGGACTGAGGACGTGGTGGTGGTGTGTGTGTGGGTGGCAAACTGTGGGGGGGCAAATGGGAGAATGTCTTGAGTCCAGAAAAGTATGTGTGGGGCAAACAGGAGAATGCAGTGAGCCTCAGGCACCCCACTGAAGATGCTTTGCCCAAGTCTTGTTCTAGGACATTGTTGTGTCAAACACCTGGAACATAGTCAGGACTTCAGAGCAGGGGATCAGAACAAAAATGCCTGTGGGACAATCAGACAGGAAGACTCCTTCCTCACCCTGGGTGTTTTCTTTCCCTGGCTACTTTGAAGCAGTTCAACTGTCCTCAGTAGCAACCAGTGAAGCTTGGACACATCTCCCACCTCACAGTTCGCATTTTCTGGACTCGCTGGCAGTCAAGGCACCTCAGCAACTTTGAGGCTGGTGCAGGTCAGCCTCCCTTCTTGAAGTCATGGATGCAAGTAGCTTAAAGTGATTAAAGAAATTACCCATCCCCCCACCTCCCACTCACCCAGGGCTGGATTCCCAGCTTTTCTAGGTGGATGGGAAGCCCCCTACTCCTTAGCTTCTCCAACTCAAGAGCTCCCCATCTTGCTCCCTCTCATTTTAGCCATTCCAAACAGAGACTGGGAAAGATTTTGCAATAATTCTCTGACCATTTGTGAGTTAAGTGACACAAATTCAAGAGATGGAATGGTCCGTGGGTTGAGAAACTGTCAGAAGCCTTTGATTTAAACCTGCCCTGGCACTCACCATGGCATAACTGCTTGGAGAGAAATCACAGAGGGCTTGTGGGAGAAGGGGAGGCATGTCATGAGGCGAGGGAGCTGTGCTTGTATCAAAGAGGCCTGGAGCCTCAGCCCACCTCTACCCACCTCCTGATAGCATCTTCAGAGCGAGCCAGGCTTGCAAAGGGCAACAGTTTCCGTTGGCAGGAAGGTGAGAGATGTCCATATGGGGCTGGTATGTGCATGTGTATACATGTGTGGGTGTCATAGCAGAGTGAGCGCTGAGCTGGCCTCTGAAGCCTGGCATGGCTCGGCAAATGCCCATTTTTCCACTGCGGTCAGAGGAGGGCCATGCACATGTGGCAGTGGACTGATCATGCTTGGCAATGTAGTTGTGCCTCATTGTCCATGCAGCCATGGGCAGAGTCCACACACAGCTCTTTAGGCCCAATGGCATCTCCCAGCCAGCAATGGGAAAGGGAAAGTGAGAAAAAGGGGTATCTGGGACAGGTTCAACCCATTGCTGACATCTGGCTGCGATGTGCTGGATGGCGGGAAGTGAGGGCTCTGCTTGCAGCCTGGACAGTGCTGTCTGGGTCGTTGTATGACCCCCCTCTCCCTCCCTGGACTCTGGGACATAAACAAGGCTGAGGTATGAATGAAGCAGGTTGAGTGGGTGGTTTGGGAGGGAAAGAAGGACAACAGACTGGAGCAGAGGGGAAACCTGCTGTGGTACGATGCAGCAGCCCCCTGAATTGTGCACAAATCCCTGACGTGGGACAAGCCATGAACCGTGGCTGGCAGCTGGGGTGAGGCTCAAGGGGATGCCAGAGACCTTTCCCATGGCTGCCCCACCTGTGACAAAGGGTAATGGAAGATGCAGAGCCAGGTCCTGCTATGCTGCGCCCCTGCTCTCCCTGGTGCTTTGGATGCAGGCACATCCACCTGTGCCCAACTGAGTACCCCTAGCAGGGTTAAAGGCTTCCTTTTATATTCCTTTACTTGCCCTTCTTCTATCTTCCCCTTTTGCTTAGCTACCAGAGGGCAAGGAATTATTTCAGGGCCTTCAGCTTCTTCCGAGCTGGCCCTGACATGCACTTTCTTCCCCAGAGACAGGGCCATATCCTGCTCTTTACCCCCTCTCTCCCACTCTCCCCCCCCCGCCTCCCCTTTCATACCTGCAAGACCACAAACCCGCAGGAAACCAATTTAAAGGGCCAGCTCCTTGGCGCATACCTTGAACAAGCTTGAAGTGTGGCCGCAGAGCCCTTTGCAGCAGAGCTTGGACCTGTCTTTCAGGAGAAAAGAGAGTCATGGCCCCAGGGGTAGTGCTATAGCTGCCCGCCTGCAGGCATGCTTCTTTCTTTGCCTGGGAGAGATGTGCTGGTTGTCACCAGCCCTAGGCTCACATACCACTGGACAGTCCCATTGCATGGAGAAGGATCCAGCCATGGGGTGAACGAAGTGAATGGAAGTCTTGTGGCTTTCAGGGAGACCATTCCACCCACTGGCAGAGCAGCAGGGCTGGTTTGACCCAGTGTAGCCCTTGTGCCTACAACAGAATGTCAGGGTCAACCTGGCCTGAGCTGAGTCTCACCTACAGCAACTCCCCAGCTGGGCATCCATGGTGTGACAAGTGGCACAGGCTACAGACCCTGCCTGTTACCAGGCATCTTGGCCCCAATGTATTTGGCTGAAGAGACTCTTCAGCTGGCATGTTCTTCTGCAAGTGGCTGAAGGACTGAATCATATAAAAACTTTTCTAGAATGTCTAGCTACACATTTCCGCTCCTCCCTCCTCCTTCACTCACGTTTTGTAACTGTGACAAAGTCACCTCCAATCTACCAGTATCTCACCTCAAGGGGCCAGGAACATGCACAAGCTCAACCCCTGTACTTCCTGAGGACACATTTCTATCTGTTTCCTCAAAAGTAAATAAAAGATGCGAAGAAACCTGGGCTCCGACCTGATAGAGTATTGCATGTACTAGTATGTATATATATAGCCATAGCTCTGTGCCTGACACAGGACCAAAGAGGCCTGTAAGGATGCGTGTGATTGTTTTCCACCTCTTGCCAAACGAAGCATCTGGTACATGTCAAACCACAAGAGAAGCTATGTGTAGATGAATTAAACTCAAACCAGAAGGTCCTATATGGGCATCTCCTCTTGTTTTCTTGTCCATTCCTCCATTTTAGCATGAGTCCCCTCAGTCCAAACCCCAAAGATGCCAAACAAGGTCTTTGACCTGCATTGAGACCTCCAAAGGCATCTCCCTGTCCTTAGGACGCTACCCCTCCTAGATCTTACACTCAAGTCTGCAAGCCTCCAGTGCCCCCTCATTGTCTCCCCATTTTCACCAAATTTATGGGCAATTGCTACTTGTCTTTCCACCTCTGACTTGAACCTCAAGCCTTTCTTATCACAAATAGGTCTTCCAAAAATATGTGTCCAGCTTAACTCTGGAACTGCCACTCACCCCATTGTTTTCAGGCTCAAGTGTCTAGTCAAGAGTTCAATGTCCCTCTTACGTTTGCACTTCCTGGCTTTCACTTCTTGGCACAGAAAAGAAAAACACCACAGAGAAAACAGAAAACACACATGCTTACTAAGTACTAGATAGAAGGATGTGCTAAAAATTTCACAAGATAATGGATCTGAGTGCTCTTAAGACAACTTCATCACCAGCCCATCCTTCCTCAATATAATTAGTTAAGTACTTGAAGCCTAATCCTACAACCCATTCTATTGTTACAGGTTTTTTGGCAATTTCCAAAGAATCCTTCCTTGAATTTTCTTAAACCTTTCCCAGCAAAGAGGAGTGGATTGTTAGAAGTATTAAAGCAATAAAATCTTAAGGTAATGGTTCTCCACAGAGGAAACAGACACAAAAATGACATGGATTGCCCAGGGAAGTTTCAGAGCTGAGTTAGACTTTATACCTATCTCTTCCAGGTCAGTGTCTTTTTCATCCCACTATTTGGCGATAACCAGAGCTGGAAGGAATAGGTTAGGAGGGAAAAGCAGATCTAAGTGCAAAACAATGAGGCAAAAAAGTTTAATACCACTGAAAAAAATATGTATATATACACAAAAGTTCTCATAGTTTGCTTGGTTTTGTAATATAAAGCACCATTAATTCCACAGTACATTACAACTCAGCCTGCTACACCTTCCAGAAAGCACACAATACTCCTGAAATCTGATTTAGCACCAAGGGATTGCTGTCTTGTTTAGCACCAATGAGCCTATTAAATACACCCTTTGGTCCCCCTGCCCTCCTCTCTCATGTGCATCAGGCACCATCTGGCTGCTCATGGATAGCACACGAGACCTATTACTGGCATTCAAATATCAAGAAGAGAAGGAGGAAGAAGGAAGCTTGTTTTTGGAGATATTCAGTGTTAGAGAGGCTTGCTTCTCTTCAGGGAGACACAGGGGCACTATACGCTGTAAATGGACAATATCTGGGTTTGCAGCCTGTTGAGGAAGAGAGAATGGGATTCAGATCTGAGCGTCACCTCCAGCACCGTTTTGCTTCTCTACTGCCTGAAATCCCGTCTCTGAGCAATTCCATATGCTTGACCTGCTAAGAGAAGGGCAGAAACTTAGCCTCCCTTAGTTCCCATGATCCCATCATCACATGTTTCCCTGGGAAAAACCCAGCTTTGCCTTAGTGAAACCTTGATTTTATAGCCATTGCCTCAGTGACAGTGGTGGGGAGGATAAAGGGAGGAAAGCGCCTGAAATTCATTCCAGCTTCCTTAGCAAAGCAGGGAGGGTAAGTAAACAGGGCAAGAGAGAAAATGTCCTGCAATTCTCTCAAGTTCATTTTTAATATTTAGCCTGGATCCCTGTGCCTTTGCCATCCTGGGATGAATGTACCAGACCTACTCCCACATAATGATGCGTATCTCCTATGGGAGAGCTCTGGTTAGCCCCAGGTGCTACAGGCAGAGACTGTAGAAGCTAAATACATTGGAAGGCTTCATCATCAGTAATGGGCAGAGGAGAAATACAGTTTCTCCTGCTTGTCCTGTTCTGAGACTCAAAAAACTGAGAATGCTTGGCACCACTGTTTATGGGAAAATCACAACATGTGGAAGTAGGTTTCCCAAAGTGCTGAGGCAGCCTCACCTGCCCTTCCCAGGACTGTAGTGATACCAGAGGGACGTGAGTGAGAGCAGTGTGGGACCAGTACAAATGGTATTACAAAATCCTACCACTGGCATTCCTTTCCTACTGTGACATCTCTAACCTGACAAGAGGAGCAAGGGTTTGTTTTGGCCACACATTTTTCTCAGTTGCTTTGATGAGATTGCTAGAAAAAGGCACAGAGCATGTGTCAGGGAAGCTTTTAAGGCTGGAGTGAGGTCATGTAGTCTCACCTCTATCTCTTTTCCATCACAGAGGCAAAGAGGTGACAACCTGCACAGGTTTAGAACTGATTTAACTGCAATTGACCTTACAACCTCCAGGTCAGATCCTGAGACAATGGTCCCTCAATGCCAGCGTGGGAGAACCCCCTTCAGGAGGACCAATGTAATGGCACACAGAAGGCTGGCCCCACCCCTGATTCTTCCCTCACATCAACAAGTGTTCAGGATGACCTCTTATACCAGTGGAAGGGCATGAGTGCACTTCTGCCACAGAAGAGACCAGATTTGGGTTCACTGTCTGCGCAGCTCTGGAGCTGGGGAACCAAGACCAAGTATCAACCCAGGGGAGTTTTGGGAGAGAGGTCTAGTAGGGTCGTCTCTCTCTCTCTTGTTTTGTACTTATGATCCCTAGTGGGAATAGAGTGGTGGGCTCTCCTGGTTCAATAGCAGATGCCCCTGAAGGATCTGGCTGAGTGTCTGTCTGAAAATCTCTTAGAAGAACTAGAGTTGGCACTGAGGAGGACAATCACACCAGGCCTAGATTTTCCAGCCAGCTTGGACGCAGACCCAGAAGAGTCCTCCTCCTGAGGAATCTAAGGAAAGCCAATTACATAGTTCAGAAGGTCAACAGTCCCCTTTTTGAAAAGACACTGTCATCTGTCACCGCTGCTACATCTTCCTTGTGCTACAATAGGCCATCAGACCCCAGTCTACTCTCCAGACTACAGATGTGACAGGTGACATTAAGGCCATATTGTAGGCTGCAAAACTGGCCTCTATAGTCGTGACAGAGAGGAGTCAGAATGTGCCTGGGCAGTGGGGACTTTCTAGCCCTTCCTATGGGAGCCCTTTGTGTATGAAGCCCCAAGAAGGGACACATACCCAGGAGCAGCATTTTAACCTTCCTACTGCTCTAGAGCCCTAAATGCCAAACACAGTTTGCTGGCAGATTTAGAAGAAGCCAATAACATAAGTTGGAGTCATGAGGTGAGGGGGCAAGAGATGGTAGTGTTGCGCTGTAAGTGGACAGGTACAGGCCTGGCTACAAGAGAGCGTGAGGTGTGAGCCAGTGTGGCAAGTTTCACACTCAGTGCCTGAGACTTGACAGGCCCATTTCCAAGTGACTTGCAGTGGTTGCGGGCAGTAAAGGGAGAGAGAGAGGAAGAAGGAAAAGGCCAAAGAGGCTCCAAGGAAGAGGGAGGGGCAGTTAGTCAAGGCTGGGCTTGACCAGGTACCCATTGAAGGTGATGTACACATCAACATCATCACTGTAAATGGCATTCTCCCGCTCCCGCTTGTAGAGCCTCACCCAGATCTCATCATTTTCCTGAAGCTCCAGCATGAGGCTCTGGCTCTGCATGATGCTGCGGTCACTTGGTTGGGCGTATAAGATGACTGCCTCTTCTTCATTGTGCATGATGTGCATGTAGGTCTCCTTGAAGTTCCAGGTGTGGACGTTGAGGCTGAAATAGTAAAGTCCGCCTACATAGCAGTAGAATTTGCCATTGAACATGTCGAAGTGGCTGTAGAGGTTGACAAAGACAGTGTCGAAGATCAAGACCTGGAAGCCCTCACTACTGTGCAGTGCCTTCTTGCGACCGACAGAGAACGCAGCGTACTGATGCTTGCAGGGGTCTCCTGCTGTGCCCATCTGTCCTTTACTGCCTTTTGGGCCCTGGGCACCCCGCTCGCCTCGTGGTCCTTCTTTGCCCCATTTCCCTGGCATCCCAGGCTCTCCTCGGTCTCCTTTCTCTCCTACAAGAGGAAGCAGAGGACACAACTCCTGTGTAATATCAGAGGGAGAGGTGCAAGTATCAGTGAAAAGGCCTAATAAGAAGGCAGAGGATTGCTCGGGGATAGAGCAACGCCGGAAGAAGGAATGGTCCTGAGGATCACAGTATCATTGCTCTTCGTGGGAAAAGAGCTAACAGAGCTCTGGGTGTGACTGAGGTGTCTTTCTCTACAAACCCCCTGCTTACCACATGATATAGCCTTGCTGGACCTGTCCCTAGGAGACTTCAGCCTTAGATGGAGCCCAGCATTAGAAAGTACCACTGAGGCTTTTACCTCTTCTTCCTCTTTCCACACTCCTTTACCTCCATCACAGCCTGTGCCCTCCTGCACACCTTTCCCATGAGCCAGTTATCCACATAGTGTGAACACTGTTCTTGCTGTAGGTTAGAGATTAGCACAAGTGCTAATGCCTGTGGAAGAATATGACTAGAGAGGGACAATGAGGGTCAGTCAGAGGGAAAAGATGCAAGCTGGACTTGGCAGATGATGCAGTGCAAGTTAGAGGGCTAGTATTTTGACAATAGTACCTTGACATCCTTTGGTCATCCAGTATAATTAACACTGCAGTTCTACCCTGGGGTTTGTGTGTTTCCTGTCAGACACTTGGGCAAGCATTAAAACAGAGAGAAAGCAGCACTAGAACCTATTTTTGTGTAGAGAAGAGATGGTGGTCAGGGCAGCCTCCAGCACAAATGACAGCATCCCAAATTTGGGTCTTGTTCTTTTCCTTCTCTCCATCCCTTGCACAGTATTGAAGCATGCTGCTCTAGCCCAGGCCTCTCTCTGCCCCAGATACACTTCTGAGCTTTGATGGATTGCAGCTATTTCCAGGCCGGGCAGGGAAGGAGGAGCATCTGCCCAGCTAACCCCAAGGAACCACAGGGCAACAATAAGTGAGTGGAGCAGGATCCAGCTGGGAACAGGCTTTTGCCCGCAGCGAAGTCTAAACGGGGAGCCCTGAAGGGAGGAGCTGATCTAAAATAGGGAGCTTTTTCCCGTTAGCCAAGCCAGCCACTGCAGAGTGGAATGAGCTGGGGGTCACTGCCAGTTACCCTGGAGGTGCTTGTAAATAGCTGCTGCCTCCCCTTGCCCTCCTTCCGCTCCAAAGTGCATGAGAACCACAGAGCTGGAGAAGGTTTCCCCGCAGCCCTCCCAGGTGCCTCCAAACATGTTTTTTTTTCAGCTGGATAGAGACTGCTGCTTCCCTCAGGCACTACAGGACTCTGGAAGTCTGTATCCTCCCAGCTTGGCAAGAAGCTGCCACTGCCACTCCTGTGCTAACAGGGAAGAAGAGCTGGTGGCAGACAGCATCCTAAGACACTGAGGTCACAGCAGGGATATGCACTGCTTTCTTTCCCCTCAGGTGACTCTTGATCATAGCACAGAACATCTAAACTCTGGGCACAGTGTCTGTGGGCACGTACCTTTTGGGATGGCATCTGGCAGTCTGTTAGCATAACCAGCACGCCAAAAACCCAGCTGTCACTTCCATTGCAGTGCCACCGGTCCCTGAGCAGGGGTTGGCATCCCGGGGCCAAGGTGGGCACTTACCCTTCAGTATGGTGATGTTGATATAGGGACGGACCTCTGGCACTGGGTAGGGCCAGTGGTGGTGGCTGGGAGGGAGCGGTGGGGCATCTGTGGAAGAGTCTGGTGGATCGCAACAGCGCTTGCAAGCACCAGGGGCTGGTTCTGTGAGGTTGGGTTCATCAGTGGGTGCCCCAAGCACAAGAGGGAGAAGAAAGAAGGCCAGGGGTGTGCGCAGGTAAATTATGTCCATGGTGACCTGAGAAGATATGATGAAGCACCAGAGTGAGGTATGAGAAGGGGAGGACATAGAATATGGAGCAGAGATCACCACCAAAACATCTTTCTGTTGCTGGAGCCAAGGGGTGGGACGAAATGGCATTGTCCTGTGGAGGGACTTTACATGCTTGAAGTCCCTGGAGGTTCAAGGCTGCAATCTGAATAGCAACCGCACAGCCCAAAAGGATGCCCCACACCCTTCTGCCCCAACCAATGGAAATTAGGTACCAACCCTGGAAAAAGGCTTGACCCTCATCAGGCGAACTATTGGAGCCACTAGAAGACTCAGTCCCCAGGCTGGGATGGAGGAAGGAGACAGGGCAAACCACGCAGCCCCTTTAGCAATAGCATGCTGAGTCTGTGGAGACAGCTGTATAAAGCTTCTCCAGTCCTCCAGTCACAAGGTACCAACTCTTTATGTGAGCTAACCCACTAACCTCCCATGTCCCAGCCGGAGTCTGACCCGGGTCTGTAGCCTGGGAGCATAACTTCAGCCCCTTCTTCAACCCCACCAATTCCCTTCCCTCTCTGTACCTCGGCCCCCTCCCACCAGTTGTGTGCCCAGCCAAACCCCAGCACCTTCCCAACGGGATGGCCGGCTTCTTCGCAGAGCCAGAAGGGAACTGCTCCACAGCAGAGGATGAAGGAAGCAAAGCCCAGAGCCAGCAGCCTCCAGAGAAGCACGCTTACAAAAGACAGACACGCAAGCAAGCTGAGAAAGCCCCTTTCCCAAGCCTCTGTCCCCCCCCTCCCGCTGCCTGCACCCCAGCTCATTGTGGCAGCTCACCCCGGAGGCTGAGGGCTCCCCTCTGGGCTTCCCAGCCCCTGCTTGACGGCTCCCCTCTGCCTGCAAAGCCGGCCCCCCGGGCCCATGGCTTTAAGAAAGCTGGCTTTTGGCACAGGCGCTGCTGAGCGCTGGCTGGGTGCGCAAGCTGGGCTTGGACCTGCTCCCTCCCCTCTCCTCTCTCTCCCTTCCCCTCCCTGGCTTTGGGCGCTCTCCATTGCAAACTGGCTTGGGTTTCGGCGCCTTTTAACTCTTTCCTAGGTAGTGCATTTTCCATATATATATATATAATATTTTTTTTCCGTCTTTTTGCTTCCGAACAGCCTACCCTTGGTCAACAAAATACAGGCAACACGGATTGCACGCTGTGGGCAGGCAGCAGGGGCAGTGTCCCACCGCGAGCATCTCAGGACGGGTAAGGTGAAGTGAATGGGTGCAAGACACAGACTTTCCTTCAGGTGGGATGGTGCAGGACTCTGCTCTCCTTTGCGTTAGTCCCTTGTCCCATGCATTAGCCCTTCACTTGGCTGCTTATGCTCTCTCCTGTGCCTGTACCACTCATAGTCCCCAGAATTCATCTTTCATTCTCTCCTGCATTGTTTCTTCTGCATGTCACTGTGGCCCCTTGATCCAGGCATGATCTTTCTAGCAGGTTGATCTGCCAATTGGGAGAGGCATCAGATTTTTCCCTTGCTGGTCATCCCCTCTCTCTGGGCAGAGCCCCAAGCCTTGCACTTTGGCCATGTCATCCCCCAGTCATGTCCCCTGGCTAGGTCCCAGGCTGAGCATTTTGCACAGGAGGGGTGTGCCTGGCCTGAAGCACAGCCTGACTGTGGGGAGCCACCTGCCAGCAACAATTAGGATCTGGAGGAAACGCCGACCATGATCTTTGCCCTCAGCCTGGCACCGAGTTTACATGCTTGTGCTGTTGGGATGAGCACTACGTGGCTATACCAGAACCTGGGAATGAAGGGCATTTTGGGGGGAGAAAGTGTTGGGGGGGGAACAGACAGAAGACTTTTCTTACACTGCAGAATCTGTTGGGAAGAGGATATTGAGGATCCTACCCTGCAGCAAAACTGGATTTGGGAACCTACACCCTGTGTAGATATGTGTAGATACGTGTGCACACATATATCTTTCAGAGGCAGAAGGAAGGATGGGCAATAGCTCTCTCTGCAGGGGCCAGAAGTGCCAAGTCAGCACTGTGCCTCCTGCAATTTCCAAGAGAAGCTGGAGAAGGCTCCAAGGTTTCTGAGGGGGAAAGGGTTTTATATGTGTCTATATGTGCTTAGACTTCTTTCTTTTTTTTTCTTTTCTGTTTTCCTTCTCCCATTTGTTTGGTTTGGGAACAGGAGGCCCTGCTTCCCAGAGAGTGGCTGGCGTTTGGCAGGACCCCAGCACCACTGGAGAAGCAAGCGGAAAACTCTGGGAAAATATGTGCTGGGGGGAAGGGAGGAAGGGGGGCTGGGAGGCCTGGAGATATTCTCAGGCTGCCTGTCAGCCTGGAGCTCAATGAACATGGAATGAACATGCCTCTCAGCTGGGGTGGGAAGAGGACCAAGAAATTTGCTGCTCTGCTCGTGAGTTCCTAGCTGGGCTCCAGCACTGACAGGCACTGAGACCCATGGCAAGTCTCCTATGTCTGTCTGTGCCTGTTTCCCCTTTTGGAAAATGGGATGGGGAAAGGTTAGCTCAACACTTCTTGCTAGTAGGACCTTGCCAGCTGACAGAAGCAGGTTTTTGTGCTCTATTGTGTTGTCTACTCCTGCCTGTTCCTGGTGGGGATGTCGGCGGCTGCCAATACTATTGAAAGTAAATACATTTTCTAGGGTGCATGACAACTCAGAGACTGACACTGAAGGCAAAGTTCCTCTCTGTCCCATCAAAGCTCTTGCAGTGCCTCATTCCTTCAGGTTTTCCTGCCTGCCTTATTATTCTCCCCTTTTGCAGCTCTTGTCCTAATGTCTGGCCTATTCTACCTTTCCAAGGGGGACAGGTAACAGGGAGGCCATTGTTATAATTTCTGCCCCCCACTCCCATCTGTAATCCTGAGTTTCTCACAGCCAAGCAAATGTTCTTCGTGGAGGATGTCATCAGCTGGGGCCTTTGCCTTTGTCTCATCGGAGGGCAAGAACAGCTCACAGTGGGCAGTGAGCAGGACTTTGTGTTTAACATCTCCTCTGAACTGAATGGGGACCCGCAGGGAGCCACCGAACAAACACTTGCACTGGGGGCATTGCCCAGCTGGGCAGCAGTTTATGCCAGCAAAGACACTTCTGCCAGGGTAATATCTCCTCACTCCCTGGAGGGAACTGTCTGTACTAGCAACATTTTGCCAGGGCAGCCACATTTGCAGGAGGTTTTGGCTTGTATGGCCAAGTGCTCAAAGATGCTAGTTTTGAGAATGCTGTCCAATAACCCTGTGCCAGCCACGCTTTTAAGTGTAACCAAAGCCTGAAGGCACCTTGTGTGCTCAACAATCTTATTTCTCCCTCATCACACACTCTGCCTTGGAGGCAGCCCAGGGAAGCTCTGGCCAGATTGGACTGCAACAATCCCTGCTCAAAAGCAGCTGCTTCCTCCTCCTTCAACATTTCCTCCCTTCTCCTGCACGTCCCCCCCAACACAGGCAAAGAAGGAGGATACAGGGTGCAGCCTGACTCTCCCCCAGTGACTGCCTCCATCCTATTAACCATCTCTACCACAGGTATAGAAGGGAAAAAATCACTTGGATGTTTTCTTCCCTTTCCAGCCCCTGTGTACAGCTCGGCTTTCCTGCTGCACATGTGGATCCCCTGCCCTGCTACACGTACACACGTACTCACATCCACACACAAACACCTACACACCTGTCCTTCACAACTCTTCACTCACCGAAACCTCTGGGGCAAAGGTATCATCCACACCAAGAGGCAGAGAAACAGCCCCTTACATTCCCCTTCCTGGCTGCTTCTCCTCCACCATAGCCACTTTCCCCTTTCCCCCACCCTTCTGCCCCTACTTTCTAAGAGCATCACAAGCTGGGAGGGGAAGCAGAGGACCTCTTACCTCTGCTCCCCTCTGGAGGGGTCCCACGCTGGGTTATCCGTATCCTCAGCTGCTCCTGCTGAGCAGCGCAGAGAGGGAGGGCTGGTGGGGCCCAGCTGACTCCAGCCAGATGCTCGCCAAGTGCTTTTATGTAATTACTGTCTTTTCCATCCTGCCTCCGAGGCCTTTGTGAGTGCCTCCCCCCCCGTGCTCTGGCCCGTGTCAGGCTTGGCTCTCCCTTCTTCCCTCCCTCCCTCCTTCCACCCACCCCACACAGCATCATGATTTGCACAGCTCAACAGCTGATTCCTTCTGGAAGCAAAGTTCAGGCTTTTTGCTATTGCCATTGCTACCCTTGGAAAGAGAGCTCACATTTCAAGAGCTGGGAAGCAACAGACAACACTGCTCTGCTCTTGTCTCCTCTCCATCACTGCCGGGTACCTTTGCCTTGCCCTTCCATAGTGCCTGAAAAAAGGATGGGGGACACCTGGGACATAGAAAGGTGACAGTGTGTTTTTATGCTTCAGTATTTTGGGGTGCCCTTGAGTTACCCTGTAACAGCAGCTGCCCCCCTGCCGTATCAGGATGTCTGATTACCTCTCGCCACGCTGCAGAGGGGGTTGGAAGCACTAGATGAATTTTAAAGGTCCCTTCCAACCCAAACTATTTTATGATTCCATGATCAGACAAATCTTTTCCAGCCTGTGGACTCCACAGCTGTGCAGGAGGCTTGTGTAACAGCCAGCTCTTGTTACCCAACGGCACCAACACAGTATGAAATTATTGGCTTAGAATATCTTGTACGTCTCTGAGGATGGGCAGGCCTGTCAGACGTCAGCTGTGTGGCTACATTGCTCTCATAACTTCTGCCCATGTGGGGCCTGGACCAACCAGGAACGACACGTTCCCTGGCTTTACACAGGCTGCTGCTGCCGAGTTTGAGGGCACTTCTGCCAGCAGAGATTTCTGCTCTGTGCTGCTCTGCAGCCTGGGCTGTCTCATGCGGAGATCAAGGCCTGGCAAAGCTGCTGCATTTTTTCTGCTGTGCATGGCTGTAACGCCGCGTGGCTGAGGAGCAGCTGGAAGGGCCCTTCACCTGTTCTTATGGTTAGAGCAAAGTTTTTGACCTGGCAGTCTCCAAGCATGACAGTGAGAGCTTGTGCCCTGCTTCCCACTGCCCCCACTGCTGGTCCGAGACACCATGTGTCTGCCCGACACCTCTGAATTTTGTATCAGAGTCTGGCTGACAAGCTGCATCAGTTGGGGGTGCCTTGTTGCTAAGGGGACATCACCCAGGCTGCCCTTCTCCCCATACAGAGCCTTTCCAGCTTGAGCATCCCATCTCTTACCCCCACCTCGTGACCCTGCCTGAGAGACCACTGAAGCAAGAAACCATTCCATTATCCACCCCGAACTCTGGCATGTGACTGCAAGTGCTCGCCCTGCTGCAACCAGCAAGACTTCACTGCCTTGTGAGCATCTCCCAACAGCTTGGCTGGGTGGGAGATATCAGGTGACACTGCAGCCTGTTTGAACCAGTTCTTAACAATAACCTTCAGCTGAGCCTGCTGCCTTCTGCTTCTCTGCATCTGAATGCATCTGAACATATCTGAACGCCTCCTCCTCCCATCCACTCCTATGTGGACCCAGGAGTTTTTGCCCCTGTGCTGTCCTGTCCTACACACATTCCTAGCCCTGCCCTGAGCTGCTATCAACAGCAGATCGCTACTGGGGGAATCTCAGCTCTCAGAAGTAGTGCTGAGAAAGGTAGACAATGGTTAAGGTAAGAAAATTTTCTTCAGAGGTACCCATGATCTTTCTCACCAAAAAAAACAAGCACTTTATGGCAAGAGGGGGGAAGCTGGTGTTTAACAGCTCACAGAAACTCTTGGATCTGTGATGGGCACTTCCCACTAAGGGAACCATCCTGGTGCCGGAGGGGTTTGAAACAGAGAGGTTCCACCATTGCTTGGTAGCACTGTCCTGAGTTTGGTCCTAAAACCACTCAACAGGGCAAGAATCTTGCCATATTCTCAGACCATTTGATCCAGCACAAGCATATTCATCACTCCGTCTTCAAGGCATAGGGCATAGGCATTGTTTAATACCCATGTGGCAAAGTTTGATGCTTCTCACAGCAACAGGTCTCTGCTGAAACTGTGATGCTTTGCAGTAGCTACAATGCCTCTGAGGGTTTGAAAGCTCTGCATGGATCTCCAGGCTAACATACCTGCACGGTGAATGTATGGGACTTCCACGAAGACAGTGGTGTTTGGAGAGGAGTCCTTTTTTGCAGTCAGCACACTATGGGTCATGCAGGAGTGCTGGGACCTGCTGGACACAGCCCTGCCTCCAACCCAAGTGGGAAAGAAGCAGGTGTGTGGCAGGCTTGTATTAGAAATAAAGTGGCCAGCATGATTAGGAAAGCGACTGTCCCCCTGTACTCAGCACTGGTGAGGCTGCAACTCATGCACTGTGTTTAGTTTGGGGCCTCTCATTACAGGAGGGACACTGAGGTGCTGGAGTGTGTTCAGAGAAGGACAACAAAGCTGGGGAGGGGGCTGGAGCACAAGTCCTATGAGGAGTGACTGCGGGAACTGGAGCTGATTAGCCTGGAGAAAAGGCTGAGGGTAGACCTTATTGCTGCCTGCAACTACCTGAAAGGAGGTTGTAGAGAGGTGGGGGTCAGTCTCTTCTCCCAAGTGCTAGGACAAGAGGAAATGGCCTCAAGTTGCACCAGAGGAAGTTTAGATTGATATTAGGAAAAATTTCTTCACTGAAAGCATTGTCAAGCATTGAAAGAGGCTGTCCAGGGAAGTGCTTGAGTCACCATCCCTGGAGGTTTTTAAGAGATGTGTAGATCACAGAATCACAGAATGGCAGGGGTTGGAAGGGACCTTCAGAGATCAACCAGTCCAGCCTCCTTGCCAAAGCAGGGTCACCCAGAGCAGGTTGGACAGGAACGCATCCAGGCAGGTTTTGAGTATCTCCAGAGAAGGAGACTGGAGACCTCTCTGGGCAGCCTGTTCCAGTGCTCTGTCACTCTTAAAGTGAATAAGTTTTTCTTTATCTTGAGAAGGACTTTTCTGTGTTCCAGTTTGTGCCCATTGCCCCTGTCCTGTCTCTGGACGCCACCGAAAAGAGTCTGTCCCCATCCCCTTGACACCCATCTTTTAGATATTTAGAAGCATCATAAAGGTCTCTTCCAAGCCAAACCATTTGATGATTCTAAGCGTGCCCGACTCGACCGCAACGTGCCTGGCTCCCTGCCCTCCCGGTTCCTTGACGGCTCGCCCGGTTTCCTCGCCCGTACGGCGGCTGCCGACTCCCCCCTGCAGGACGCGCCGCGCAGCGCCCCGCAGGCTGCCAAGGGCTTCTGCCGACGGGTGGGTGGCACCAGGGGCCGAGGGCAGGTAGGAGACTGGGGTGGGCTCAGGGTCCTTCATCCTCAAGCCCACCCCTCCCCGCAGCTTTGCCACTGCTGCGAGTAAAGACCTCCGAAGGAAAGAGCGATGTGAAGACCACCGAAGGAAAGAGGGATGGGGCACAGTCCATGAGTGCACAGCTCGTGAGCCAAGGCATATATAGATATTTCCTTCCCACGCAGCCCTGTTTGTCATGTACAGAGGGACATGCTGCAGCCCGGGCACGTGGCTTCAGCTGGCTGCGCTGACGTGCCGGGTATGTGTATGCATGTGTTTGTGCATGATGGGCTAAGTGTGAGATCTGAGCGAGCCGGCTGCCTTGTGTGTGGCGTTTGCATATTTTATGCTCGGAAAGGCAAAGAACACTAAGTTTTCATGAGCAAATATTTGCCTATTTTCCACTCGTTTGAGCAGATAAAGCATTTCAATTCTCTGTTGCATCTTCAGAAGAGCCAGGAACATCTTCTTTTCAGGGGTGTTTCCCCTTCTTGTATCTCCCTGTCTCTTTTATCTACTGGCTCCCCTATTTCAACAAACGATTAACTACTTCCTGCCCCCTCCCCACACCCCCTTGTTCCATGGTCCTCTACAACAGCTGAAGCAGAACGTTGCATGGACAGTTTTGCCATTGCCTGAGCTGAGCTGCTGTGTTTCCCTGTTGATGATAAATAAAGCGGCTCCCTAACAACAGCTTCAAATGACATTAAGTGTGGGCTGTGTTAGTAACAGCCTGGAAACGCACCCTCGCCTCTCCAGGCTGGAACCCCTCCCCGATCACCATTCTCTGCTCTTCCAGTTTCTCTCCTGGAGATCCACAGCAGAGCAGAAAGGTCAAACCAAGTGGGTCCAAAGCTGCCCCGGTGCCAATGTTGAGCTGGCTGAGAAATGTGCTTGGGTGTGCATGTATGGTGGGCCTCTGTGTGGGGAGGGTCATTTGCAAGGTCCAGTTGTCATCTCCCAGTTGTAGCCCAGGCTTTGTAGATGAAGATGTACGCAATGTGCTCTTGCATTCATGCTCAAGGCCAAGAGGTACGTGCATGTCTGAGCATTTGGGCATCTGTGTAGGTGGCCACATATGGTCTCATGCACATGTAGATATACTTAAATCAAAGCACGCACAAACACAAATATGTATATATATTTATACACATTCACACAGTCACAAGTACCCACACATACACGCATACAATCACCTAAGTACTCATTTGTATGTGTGTATGTGCATCACATATATATATACCTCTCTATACCTACTCTTGTGCACTCTGATGTGTGCATATGAACTCTCTGAGCAGGTGGCAGAATGGGCTCTCAGTGCCTCTCACACCCGGTCGATGATCAAATAGAGGTAGAGGCACTGCACAACGCTGCTGAAATCATTGTGGCCTTTTGTAGTCTTGCAGCTCCCATCTCTACGTGATGAGAATAAAACCTTTTGTGCAGCACAGGGCTTGATGGAGCCCTTATCTCCGTGTCTATGCACCCAGAATAGAAAAATTCATTTCCCCAACTGACTGGAACAAATCCCCTTGAACACGGCCAGAATTTTACTTAGCCACTGTGCACGGTTCTGGTGGCCTCTGGGTTGCCTGAAGTCAAGCACACCATCGTTAGGAGAGGGCAGTCAGAATAATACTACAGAGAAAGCTGGGGATTCACCAGGACAGAGAGAGTGCTGAGGACAGTGGGCAGGGGTCAGGAGGCAGCCCGGGCATTCCAATCATCTGTCCAATGAAAACCAGCTTTTTAATCCATGGTGATACTTTGCGGAATTTGGTAACACTTAATTTTCTCCTTATGAATTTCAGGCAAAAAAATACAGACCTTTTCTTTCCCCTTCTCCAGTCTTATTTTTGGTTCATCCCCAATTTGTCACTGAAAAATAGGATGCAGCGTAGGGGGGGAAGAAAACACAAGAAAAGTATGAAACTTGTGACCCTTTTTCTTTTAAATTCCCATTTAAACTAAAGACCTCCAGTTTCCTGCAGGTCTCCCTGGGAAACATTTTGTTTTCCCCAGCAGCCTCCCCTGCTGAGCTGCCTTGCTGGTGGGCTCAGACGCCATGTATCAAAATGATATCTCCTTGGCACACTTGCTCGGTGCTGGCACTGCAGTGTCTGGGCTCTTCAGAGATGCAGGTATTTTAAGAAGCCAACCAGTCGGTGGAGTTTCTTGAGTTGTGACTTACAGCAGATGGAGCTGCAAAGGCGTGCAAAAATGAAGTCCCAGCTCAATTCAGTAGTGAAGGAGAGAATCTCTGCACAGCATGTTGGCAGCCAGGGAACTCCCCCATCTCCCCACAGCAGCTGGGTGCCACTCTGTGGAGAAGGAAAAACCCTTTGTATACCTGCTCCCCACCCCATCTGAGCTGCCTCCTGCAAAGTCCTCATTCACTGCGTGGTCATCAGCCACAAACAGTACTACATGCTCCCCAGCTAATACCATTTCTCCTCTGTCCTACAGTGATGGCTGTCAGTGGTGTCTAGCATTCGCCTTGCCTTGCTCCTCAATGCAAGAGGAGCAACATGGACCTCCATTTAAAGCGCTATGTGGTTCATCTAGTTCATCACTTGGTAGACAGACCTTTTAACCTTCCTATTGTTTGTTGCCCCATAGAGAGGCAGGAGTTGGCAGTTCATTCTGCTAGAATTTCTTGACTGTGCTTCACCCAGTGGATGCTGTAGAAGATCCCCACCAGAAAAATAATAAAAAAAAGAGAATAATTCTTTAGTCCAACAGACTGTGGATCTCACACCCATGAATAGTTTGGATGCTTTTCTCACTGAGCCCTACAGTGTGGGCAGCTGGTACATGGATGGAAGGAGGACAAGATGTGAAAAGGTAGTAGAGGACAAAAACTGGATGACAAGCACTTTCTTTTCCCCATGAGTTGAGCCAGCACTCCTGGGTGTCTGACTACCCATACTCAGGGGAGCAAGAACACTTTGTAAGAGGAGCAAAGCAATAGCTGTGTGCTATCACTGGTAGCTCAGATCCCAAGGCTGAGCCTACAGGCTCGGCCCTATATACATGGCTTGGTACTAGCAACCCAGGCTCAAAGACGAAACAAGACGAGGAAGGATTAATAGGGACAACTGTCACCTCTGTCAGGGAAGTGACAGCTCTACCAGTAGCTGAAAGCACAGCTGAATGTCTTTTGCTTGCTCATGTTTTCAGTCCCTTCCCATACTTCCCCTTCTCTCTTCCCTGGATAGGACATGTCTCCTCACCCAATACTCTGCTGTGGTCTTTTGCTGAACTTGGGTGTCCTGCATGCCAGTTCCCCGGATACCTAGAAGGCCTTCACTTGTCATATCACTTTTAGGTGATGTTGTCTCTTGCTTCCTCATATAGTGATTCTGTTCATATCATCCTCAGCTGCTGAGAGCTTACTCTGGTACCCAGTCCTGGACTTTTGTCTTCTGTCTCAGCACACCTGGCCCCATGCCATCCCTTCCCACCATATGCCTTCTCTCAAGTCACCTGTGAGACACTTTTCCATTACCCAGGCAACTCTCGTCACTGACTCTCCACAAACTACCTCCTCCAACATCTGACCACAGGGAGGCATGTCTCCTCCCAGTGGATATCTCCTTCCCATTTGTCAAAATTATTTGTGGAGAAAAGAGCCCAGATATAATCACAGGCTCGTGTATGAGAGTCTTCTTGGTGGCTGTAGCTTAGCAACAGCATTCATGGAGAAGTTCAAGGTGTGGGGCAGATATTTAGCAGAGCTTGCAGGAATGAAGCCAAAGTGGAGAGAGAGACCTTCATCCCACCCACCCTTGTACATTGCTGCTCCTCTAGCCTGCACATTCAGACAGGCCCACCCACAACGTCCCTCCAACAACTGATGCACAGGCACAAGCACTCATCCACCGCTCACAGCAACACGCACGCTCTCACACTCTTACCCAAGCATTCACATGCTCGCTCACACATTTCTGCATATATTTGTATGCCTACACAAGCATATGTACCCTTAAACATCCCACAGTTATATAAACACCTTGTTGGTGCTTGTATACACAAATTTACATTTGTTCTTGTTTACACACACCCCACAGCCACAAACAGACGGGGATCAGTGCCCAACCCATGCACATCTCCCACCTGCACCGGCTCCTTGGTCTCTGACCTGTTCGGCCATCCTCACACATGTATGGTCCAGTGATCAAACTTTCACATGCAACCACCTTGTGCTCATGCAGACACATCATTTCTTCTCCATCCTGTGCCAAATACCCTACCATTTCCCATAAGACAAATTGATTCACACACTGGAGATCCTACAACCTGCCTCTGCTCCCTGTCCCCTCCTGTACTGGTACATGCCTTGATCTCCTGTACTGGTACATGTCTTAATCTCCTGTACTGCACAAAGACAGACCAACTCATATCAAAGACATTGTGTATTCTCAGCAGAGCCAACTATATAGCACTCTCCCTCCCCTAAACACACAGAAAGGTTCTGTCCAGTTGGCCTTTTAAGTCTGAAAGCTTTTTGTTTATTTACAGTAAGGCTTAGGGAGAGGAAAAGGGGAAGGGCATTTCAGCTTGTAAGAAACCCTGCTTCTAACCCATGCCTTGTTGTCTTCTTCTCTGCCCTTGTTACATCTTCCTCCAGGGTTCAGAGGCACCAGGAAAGCCCTGAAGAATACAAGGTTCAGGAAAGAATTGTCCCATTTTTTCGCCCAGGTAAGTCTCACCAGCCTGTCCAGAGCCCATGAGAATCCTGGAAAGAAAGAGGGGGCTTTAAGCAGTCAGAGTGGTCTCCAGCCAGCACCAGCACAGATTGGGAAGTTGTCTGTGAGACTTACTGAAGAGCTAGAGAAGGATCAGCCATTCATGCAGGTGGCATGTCTTAGCTACAAACATTTTTCTTCCTTTTCTTCTTTTAGGGTAAACCACTTCTCATGTTTATAAAGAAGATAACCAAGGCACTGAGATACCTATTTTTACATCTTCAATAGCATATGTCATACTTGTCATTTTGAGGACTTCCTTCACATGCCACAGTTGAATGGCAGCTGATGCTCTTCATAGCTTGGTGATCTACGGATGGATCATGCAGTCTGGGGCTGACCTGGCTCTCTCCGTGCTGTCAGTGTCCATCACCTCTTCAGCTCTCCCTGGACCAAGTCCTTTCTTTGACTGGTACCACACAAACCTCAGGTGTCCCTTCCAAAGCCAAGAACAATGCTTTTCTTCTTCCACAAGCTCATGGGACCCTCTTCATCTTTAAGCAGAGTCTTAGACTTTCATATTCCCTTGTATCAACCTCTCCCATTGCCTTTGAGGTGCAAAAGCACAGAGGGTGAAGGGTATCCCAAGTCCTAATATCTCTCTCCCCTGCACCATTCCATTCATCATAAATAACTGACATGCAACTTGTTGCTCTTTTCACATCCCACAGGTTCCTCAGGGAGTGGTTTTTGCTCATTGCTTTCTCCTTCCCCACTGCTTAGAGGGTGTTCCTGCCTCTCATTACCATTCTGGGTGATCTTGCTGATCTCACCCTCGTCCCCTTCATCATCAGTCTTCTCTGGGGGGCATGCTGGCACCTCCTGGCTCTGGACTCGGCGTGACGGCCTGAGGATGGCCCTCCGGAAACCCTGCTTGAAGCGGTAGGAAAGGAAACCATAGATGATAGGATTGGCACAGCTGTTGGCATATGGTAGCACCACCACGAGAAAGTAGACACCAAAGAGGGACGGCTCCTCTGGAAGTGGGCAGACGACATTGATTATGTTGAGTACATAGAAGGGGAGCCAGCAAAGGATGAAGACAGCCACAACAGCCACCACCATGCGGGTCACTCTGCGCTCTGAAAGCTTGTGCTTGGAGGACAGAGCTCTCACTCTCCTACCAGAGGAACGAACTTTCACAACGATAAGAAGGTAGCAGAGACAAATTACCAGCAGTGGCCCAAAGAATCCCAGGGTGGCAGTGTAGACGATAAAACCAGCTCTCCACACTGAGGCAGGCTCTGGCCACTGAATGTGGCATGTACTCATCCCTAAGGGGACATCTGAGAAGACCACAACGGGCAGCACCACCACGGAAGACAGCACCCAAACAGTTGCACTTACAGCCTTGGCCACCCGTGCTGTCCGCCACTTGGAGGACTTCCCTGGGTGGACCACGGCCAGGTAGCGATCAACACTCATCACTGTCAGGCAGAAGATGCTGGTGAACTGGTTGATGGCATCCACAGCCATCACCAGGCGGCACATGAAAGACCCAAAGGGCCAGTAGGACAGGGCATTTTGTGCGGCCAGGAATGGCAGGCCCAGCATGAAGAGCTCATCAGCTAGGGCCAGATTCAAGATGTAGACGTTGGTCACCGACTCGCTTACAGACTGCCGTAGGACCACGTAAATGACCAGAGAATTCCCAGCCAGCCCCACCACACAGACAATGAGGTAGACCAGGGGGATGAGGACACCGCTGACAACCACACCAGGGCTGGTGGTGGTGGAGGTGTTGGGGGTGGTGAAGCCTGCCCAGCTACCAGAGACATTCCAGTCCTCCAACACTGTGGGTGTGGGGAGGCTGAAAGCAGAAGTGTCCATAGCAGAGGTAGGGAAGAGGGCGGGGGAAGTGTCCGTGCAGGATCAGTTAGCAATCTGGAGGTGAGAGGAAGAGAAAAAAGCCATTTGTATTGGCAACATGACAGCTGAACAAGCTACAGATAAAATCACCACATGAATTGTGTGTAGTTATAGACAGGCATGGGAAGTTGAGGTGAATTTGTGGATGCTGGCAGTTGTAGGACACTATCGACCCCAGCTAGTCCCGGGAGGCAGAGTGGTCATGGAGGGACAAACAGGGGCATGCCTCAATGTGGGCCAATGAATCCTTTCTCATTTATGAGTGGCAGGTGTCTTACAAACAGAAGAGGGAAAAGCATCCAGTGACAAAGTGCCATTCCAACTCTGACTTCCCCATTCACTGTCTATCCTCCTGCTTGCTGAAGCTCTTTTTGGACTGGCCAGGTTATTGTGGTGGTGCTAGCCCCACCAGCAGAAATGAATGCACCTCCACTCTCAGTCCAAGCCCAGAGGCTGAGCTCAGCACCTGAACTGGAAGGTAGCTGGTTTGTGCTATGCCGGCTTGAGAGTCAAGGAAGAGCCAGATTATTTTGGGTACATCAAGGCGGATCAGTCCAGGTCTCCATCTTGTCTCTTCCTCTCTTGTTTTATCCCTCTCCTTCTGCACCCTGCAACACACTGCAGGAAGAGGCCTTGCCTGTCCCAGCTGTTTGCAACACCAAAGCAGTGTCCTGGCCTTTCTAATGTGAGGTGCCCAATTGCCCATCACATCAAGGTTTGGCATGGAAACAGCACTCAGCTCACTCAGAGAAAGCCTTGAACAAACAAGCTCTCCATTCCCCACCAGCTCTCTGCTCACACTGGGTGAGAAGCTGCAGGGAGAGCAGAGACAGAACGTGCCTTTTGTCTTTTGTCAGGGCTCCAGATACGTGAGTGACAGAGCCCAGCATATACTCCAGACAGAGACACCCTGGCAAACCCTGGCAGGGGAGACTTGTGATACTTTCAGGATCACCTGGGCTCTGGCAAAATTTTCTGTAAGTGAGGAATGGCAGGGTCACTCTCTTGGAAGTGAGGATAACTTGGTGGAAGAGAATAGGGACCCTGAGTCTCAACTTTACTCATCCAAATAAATCTCATAGGGCTCTGAAGCTCCTTTGTTATTGGAATGAAAACTGGAGATCTCAAAGGAAAGGGCTCTCAATATTATCCACTTTCAGGAGGCCAGAAACACTCCAGAGACTTTTCTCCCGGATGGGATTCCCTGTAGCATCGCAACTTTGTTCACACATGTTCACACATATTACAGCTTTTATTCCTTTTTGTACACATCATTCCAACTTCAGGAAACCTTAGGGGAGACCTGAGCTTTGGATGAACTCCTCAGATATCAGATAGGCAAACCCAACCAATTCCACAGGTGTATCAAATCTTACGCTGAAAGAGTCTCATTTAACAGGCCCCACAAAAACACAATTGGGCAACTATGTCTTAAGGCCATTTCTACAGGTTATTGCATAAATGAGCTTTGAAGGACTGGAATTGTTTAGACGTTCTCTATTTGCAGCTGCCTTGGACTGTGACACTGTCCTCATAGAAGCCCATCTTCTGGGGTTCTGCAGTACTGTGGTTGTTTCACACAACATGAGTGGCTGCAATGAACAGGCCGAGTAGGGAATGATTTGAAACTCTAAGCTTGAGGATCTTCCCTCTGATATTTTTTTCCAGTGCTGTTCCAGTGACACAAGTCACTTGTTGGAGGAAAAGTGGCTGCTCTGGGGACAAAGACCCCTGCAAAGGGGAGAACAGAACAGTATGTTCATAAAATGACAATCCTCTAAAAAGTGGGCATGTAGTTAGGAATCATTTAAAATATTCCTCCTGCATGCAAAGGAATTTCCAAAAAAAACCCATTTGGAGACAGAGCCCAAGAAATGCCAAGTATGGATAGGGACACTTGTGCAAGATCTGAAGAGCATATGGGAAAGTGTCTGGGGTCCAGACCTCAAAGCTGATTGCTTACACTGGTTTAGCAATACAGGTTCAGGGCTCCAAAAACCCTATTAAAAAATGCTAGGGAATGCAAATAGGCACTGATTCACTACAAACTCATTCTCCTGCTCAGAGAGCTGCAGCGGAGAAACTTTGTCCTTAATCAGGAAAAGTCTGCCTGTGCCCTTCTAACTTTGTCAAGTACCATCAAATGCCATTATCACATATTCTGGCTAGTTTGACAGAACAATTCCTGAACACTGGTGCCTCACCTGCATTGCATTCACTCTGATGGCTGTTTCAGTAGCAGCCACATAGGCAGGAATTGATGAGGAGCCTTGGCCTCAGACTAATAGTGTCTTGGCATCTGCTTGGCGTCTGTCCCTAGTGATATGGACTGCACCTGTTGCAAGAGGCTTGGCATTCCCTGGCAAGTGCTGCCAGAATATGCCTGCTCCGTACATCTGGACAGCAGGGGGAAGGCAGTGACAGAGCAGGAGATGGTAAATTCATGCTACTGCTTTCAGTAGGAAAAAAAAAAAATTATATATACATATATATATATACTGCTGCATTGAATAAGAGGAGGAGGTGGATGCTAAAAGCTGAGCCTAGGCCTGGTTACAAAACAGGAATAGAAGCTGGGGGGGACCACAGAGTCCACTAACCTGCAGCCGCCTTTTGCCACCCTCCCCTCCTGTCCATCTTGTTTCCCTCGGCCCTGCTCCCCCCTGCCTCACCACAGGGCTGAGCTCTCTGGTAGGGACCAGGCTGGGCTGGCAGAGCTGAGGGGTCGGGGGAGGGTCCACAGGTTTCCTTCTCTGGGACTGCAGAGTTAACTTCTGCATGGACTCATGCCCGCGAGAGACATCTGGTACTTACGTGTCGTTGGGATGTACATTTTCCTCTGCTTCACCGGGAGAATCCGTGTCATATTTTCTCCCCTTCCCCTTTCTTAAAAGCAATTGAGCAGAGCGGTCCCAGGAGGGAGTGAGTGAATCCCACCATACACTACCGGAGATGCGGGTCCTTCGTCCTGGACCTGCCCATCTCCCTCTCCGTGACTGGTGTGGGACTGGGGCCCGCTCCCGCGTCCCGCTGGCGGCCGACCGGGTGGGCTGGTGTCCCTCCGGGGATGAGCGGTCCCTCGCCCTCAGGCCGGCGGGGTTCTCCCCCGCGCTCCCCTCGCCATCTGCGGGAGAGGGGGCTCCTCCGCCGGGCTCGGACAGGCGGAGTGGAGCGGCAGCTACCGGGGGACGGGTGCCGGCAGCCAATCGGCGCCACGCACGGGAACACCGGCAGGAGAAGAAGGAGAAGGAGAAGGAGGGGATGGACGATAGGGCAGGAGAAGGGAGCGGAGGTGGTGGTGGGGAGACCGGGGTGAAGAGGAAAGAGGGTAGAAGGGAGGTGCAGGAGAGGGGCAAGGGGAGAAAGGGAGCACAGAGGAAGGGAGGATGGAGGAATGAGGAATGCGGTAAAAGAAGGAGGGGGGGAACACAGTGGAGGAGAGAGGGAGAGAGAGAGAATAGAGGAATGCAGAGAGCAGCGATGTGGTGGGAGAGTGGTGCGGCAGGAGGGGGGGACTGGGCTCGGTGGAGGGAGTTGTGGCAGTGCAAAGCACCCTTTGAATGCCCACAGACACGTAGGAGAGGGGTTCCTTATTTTGAGGGTCTTGCAAGCAGGACCAGTGCTCCTCAGAGGTGCAGGGATGTGGCAAAGCCTTCTATCTGGCAAGGTGCTCAGAAACCAGGGTGGATGTTGAGCCTACAAACCCTTCCCCCTTCTGTGCTACTCACCCGCAGATGGATAGAGCTAAGGGCAAATGAGCAAATAAGGGGGTTGTCAGTCTCAGCTCTGTTGCTCCTCTGGTTCCATGCACAACCCCATGTCTTTTGCATCTTCTTTGGGAAAAAGCTCCAGTTCAACAGCCCCATACTCTCCTACCAAATTTCATCTCTGCTGCAAGAAGTGGACCCAAAAGAAATGGGGGAGGACAAGAAATTAAGCCCCTTTGTGTAAGCAGTTCTCCTGGGAAGGAATTCCCCATCTCATTCCCAACACTAAGTGCTTAATTTTAGTCCTCATCCCCTGCCCTGCAGCCAACATCAGTGACTGCTTGTCCTGTGCAGTCACCCAGCTCTTGACATTCGACATTGCTTTTATGAGTGTTTGGGCTCCTAGGGCCAACTGCAGCCTTAGCAGAAGTAGGGAGCATCTCTGTGAGCAGAATATGTAGTGCTGCTCAAAGGTGAAGAGTTGAAGTCAGTACAGGGTTTCAAAGCTGTCAGGATGCCTTAGCCTAGACCTTGGACCACAATGCTGTCTGGAGATACCAGAGAGATGAGGCCTTACTGGGGAAATAATGACATGGGCAGTACCCAGTGGCTACCTTTCTCATGGCAGGGCAGGTATCTGCAGCACCATGAGGGGAACCTCTGGAACTCCTTTCTTAAAAGAAACAGAGCCATGAAACAGCAGAGCGCTACTCAGGCCAGCTATGCCTTGCAAGACTTGTTATCACAAGCACAGTCACAGGGTCACAACTTCCAGGACTCCAGCTCGCTTCCTCAATGCGCAGAGTCCTGCCCCATTTTCTGCCCCAGCTCTAATGGGGTTCTGCAAACTGCTTGAATAGTGTTGGGAGGAGAGGTCAGCTTGTGCACCTCCACAGGTAGGCAAGTACGTGAATTTTGTTTCATGCACATGGGGAGCCTCTCCTCTCTGCATTGCTTCGTGTGATAGGGGACAGGGCAGACTGAGAAGGTAAAAGCCAAGCGTGAAAACAGGAGGGGAAATAATAACCTACTGGGAATTCATTGACTTTAGTAACGTTTAGGATGTTAAAGGGAGGCTAGATTGTCAAGGGCTTTGTGTCCCGTGCCTTTCCACAGGTACATGCCAACATCTGCACTTCTGGACTTAGGGTGATGCACTTTACATTACATTTGGAGAGCTCTTGACATTCATCCAGTAGCAGTGCAGACATTTGTGGAACTTGCTGCCACAGGGTGTTCCTCCAGGGTTGCTCTGGACATTATCAGTGCTGTTTCACATCACTGAATTAACTGTTTTACTCAGATCCGGCCATGAATTGGATTTGCAGAAATTTCTCTGTCAGCAGGGTACCTCAGAGGCTTCATTGTGGTGGGTTGTTGCTGATGCTCCCCATGCACCTCCTCTGTGCAGGAAGCAGCCTCTGAAACTCAGAAGTGGTGCTGCATCGGGAAGTACCACTCCACAGTTGCTCTGTGCCCTCCTAGGACTGCAGGATTTTGCAGTGCCAATAATTGCACCCTCAGCCCTCCTCCCTCCTGCAAACAGTGGCAGCAGCAGCCACCCTCTAACTCTTCTTACTCTCAAGTTCCTGCAATGCATCAGGAAGGCAGGTGCTCACAGCTACCAGATCCATAGTACCGCTGGGACCACACTCTTCAGCTTAATTTTAGTGACTTGGAGGCAATTTGTCTGGACTGGTGACTCATTCCTTGCTCTTTTTTTTTTTTTTTTTTTTCCCCCCTACCCTCCCCCTTCCTGTTCTCGCTCTGTCTGTGCCTGGCAGCATGAGTGAGCGCCGGTACCAGTATGACTGCGTGTGACGTGAGCTTCACTGCATTAATGCAGAAATGTTTTGCTGAAAGGGTGTGAAAGGGTGTCCCCAGCAGTTCCCACAGAGCGGAGTTAGGGCCCGGGTGTCCCCTCCCAAAGCCTGTATCTCACCCTCTGTGTGATTTGGAGGGAAGACAGCTTTTCTTTGGACCCATGGAAGCTGAGAAGAGGAAGGACAAAGTGGAGGTGGAATCACCCCGCTGCCCTTGGCTGGCACACGGTATTTGCACTTTGCTGAGGCATGCAGGGGGCTCAGCTGAGAACTCAGCAAGTTGTTGCATTCTCTTCCTGGAGAAGAGAAGGCTGAGGGGAGACCTCATCTATGTTTACAAGTACCTAAAGGGTGGGTTGAAAGATGGTGGAGCTGGAGTCTTTTCAGTGGTTCCCAGTGACAGGACTAGGGGCAGCGGGCACAAGCTGGAACACGGGAAGTTCCATTCAAATACAAGGAAAAACTTCTTTATGGTGATGGTGACAGAGCCCTGGAACAGGCTGCCCAGGGAGGTCGTGGAGTCCCCTTTTTCAAGACCCACCTTTATGCAGTCCTGAGTGATGTGCTCTAAGCAACCCTGCTCTCGCTGGGGAGTTGGACTAGATGATCTCTATGGTCCCTTCCAACTCTGACG
This sequence comes from Scolopax mira, assembly GCA_004320125.1. NCBI lineage: Eukaryota > Metazoa > Chordata > Aves > Charadriiformes > Scolopacidae > Scolopax > Scolopax mira. The sequence continues at coordinate 113,670 of BJBW01003422.1, forward strand.
ATTCCGGGATTCTGGGATTCTGTGAATCAGGCCTCATCTCTTCATCCTATAGTGGCTGGGGCTGCCAATAACCAGCCCAGTGTGGTACTGCCTGGGTTATCACTGCTGAAGGAGGGACATAGCTGGTAGGTCCTTCCACCCCAACCGTCCCATTGCTCACTGCTTCAGGGCTGTTGTCATCCCCCCCCCCCCCTCCCCCCCCGAGATGCAATGCATCATGGATATGGCAAGAACGTATTATCTGTTTATTGGGTCTTACTCACTACGTTGTAACCTTGGAGGTTGATGAGGGAGAGAAGGGGCAGCTGGGGTGGGGTGAGTGTGGGGAAGTTGTGCAAACGGACAAACCAGTGCTACAGACCCACAACAGTCTTTCAAGCTGGTAGAAGTAAAAAGCGCAGTGACCGCCACAAGGTACTGAGCTCCGGGATGTTGGAGCCATCACTCTCCTGCGTGCTGGGCAGAGCCTGGCATCAGGACGGGGCCGGGATCTGTAGCCAAAAACATGACAGACCTTGTGAAACCAGGTCAGCCATTTTCCTCCTCTCCCTCCCTCTGTCTTGGTGGTGGGTGGGAGAGTGAAGGGGCAGAGTCCCAGTTAGAAAGCTGTCACTCTTCTCTCTCCTCAGGCTTTGGCCACCTTTGGTTCTTGTCCTGAAGGCCCTTTCCTCCCTCTGCTGCCTTGAGTTGAAGTGGAAGGGCAGGTCAGGACAATATGAGGAGTAAAGGAGTCCTGGGGGAGAAGCTGCCGCCTGTCAATGAACAGCAGTGCAAAAACCCCCTTTAGGTGAGCAGGGCTGGGCAAGAGGAAGGGTCATCGGGCAATTGCTATGAATAAGGAACAGCTTTGGGGTTTTGTTATTTGTTTTGTTGTTTTGTTTTGGGTTTTTTGGTGTTTTTTTTTTCTATAGGGAAAGGCTGCATACTTCACAGCTCTCACAGCAGGTCATCCCTAGGGCAGCTTGGACACAATTCCCTCTGTGGCAGAAGGTGACAGACAGTTCTTCTTTTTGAGGGCAAAGGTGGAAAATCCTGGGCCACCCTGCATCAGGAAATGGGGGCAAAACTGCCCATGGGCAGGCAGCAAGGAGGGGGAAGTAGTTCAGGGGTCTGTGTGTTCTGTCACACAGAGAGAGTGTCCTATCCCCAAGCAGGATTGCTATCTTCCTTTCTCTCTCTGAGAGGTGTCTCCCACCGCACACAGCAGGCCATAGGAACCCAGTGATCCTGACATTTCAAGAGCAGGAAAGGGCCACTGGTGTCACCCTCAGCGATCCTTTCAGACTTACTCACTTAGAGGAGGCTGCATACTCGTTTCTTTGTCTTGGTGGGCTGCGGACAGAGGACTGCTCTTATGGCCTCATCAAACACCGTCTTGAGGCCACGCTGTGTCAAAGCTGAGCATTCAAGGTACTTCACAGAGTCTGTTGGGAGGAAAGTAGATGCTGTAATGGGGAGGAAGGGAACTGGGGTAGGCAATGAGGGTACCCAGGAGGCTGCTGCAAAGGGTCTTCAGAAGATAGATAAGCATGCAGGGAAATGACACAGATTGCGTTAAACCGGAAGACGTTCAGCCTGTGCCTGTATCACCAGTATGTTTCTGGCTCCTATCACCTCACAGCCACAACACTCTCCTCCCTCAGTGCCAATTTCACAGTGTTCTGAGGCACATACACACCACCAAAACACTCCCTGAATCTTGTCTTGAGATGAGGTCTCAAGTCTCCTCAAACTTTGAGTGTTGAGCATCTCTGGTGTCATCTCAAGTCATGTAGCAACTCTCTTTTTAGGTCTCTGTACCCCCAGAGACCTAAATTCCCAGGGACCTTGTGCTGAAGACTAGGGCACCTGGATCTTGCCTGAAATTAATAAACACAGCTCAGGTGATCAAAGCCATTAAACATTGTCAGGACACAACTTCAATCACTCAGGAAGCCTTAGTTCAGGGCAAAACTTGCTGCCTGTAAAAGACCAGGGTTTGCCCATTCTCCACCGTTGTAGCCAGAGCAGAGCCATTGTGTGAGGCCAGCTATATTATCCTGGTTGGACACCCTCTCCTTTGAACTTCTAGTTAAGAACTTCTCTCTCAAGCTGTGTTTCCCAGCCTCTCTGCTATCTCTGCATGCTGCATCTAAGAGATGTTACCTGGAACAGGCATTTGTGCTTGACCCAAAATACAGGAGGGAGCTGATGCCCCCGAGGTGAATGGTGGGGTGAGACACACATGCCTGGGCATTGCATATCTAAGATCCAGTAGCAGGGACAGGAAGCTGCAGTTGCAACTCTTCCTGAGAGATGTTAGAAAACTTGGTCTTCCGCCTTTTACCGGATGTGGAGGAGAGGCCTCTGCCCACAGAGCAGCTGCGGCTTTCACAGAAAAATATTGGCCCAGATAGAAATAGCAGAGTAAAAGGGGAGGGGAATGTGCAAATGTATATCCGTGTGTGTACAGGATAATGGCCAGAGAGTGGCAGAAAACAGAGGTTTGAGCGGTTGAAGCTTCCTCAAGGAGCAGATCTCCTTCTAGAGACTCCTGAATTGCCTTTTGTCCCATGACCCTTGATGTGTCTCCCTGTGTCTGTTGGAGATTATCATTGTGAGATAGGAAGGCTCCAAGGAAGCCTCCTTAGACTGAGGGGAAGCCCTTATCTTCTTCCTCTCTCCTTTCAGTAGGTCCAAGATGTCGCCCTAAGCACATACCGATTTCCTTGGCCAGAGCAAGGCCCTGAGGATAGGTAATGGGGGATAGCTTCTTCTCCTTCAGCTTCTCAATGGTATCCTTGTCATCACGAAGATCCAGCTTTGTGCCCACAAGGATGATAGGAGTACTAGGGCAGTGGTGCCGCACCTCAGGGAACCACTAGCAAGGAAGAAAAATGGCAAAGATGTGAGAAGTCACAAGTATGGACGTGCACAAGGGAAACAAAGAGGCACCTGTCATGGTTTAGACTGGGCTGGCCACTAAACAAATGACAGATGCTCTCTTTAATCTCTAAGAGACACAAGACTTATGGGTTGAAAAGAAACTAAAACTACTTTAATGAAATATTATTCACAAAAAGAAGATATAATAATATCAATAAGAAAAATAATGAAATATATAGAATGGGATGGCCTCAGGATTGAACCCATTGTGGGGTGAGATACCCCTGAACACAGGTCAGCGAGATAGCTAACACCCTGTCCTTCCCCACAGCCCTTTGATCCAATGTTGAGCACTTTAGTCTGGCCCAGACAAGCCCCTGTTGCTGGGTCCACAGGCAAAATCCCAGATGTGGTGCTTGAGTTCTATTAAGCAAAAGCACAAGCTGCTTTCCACCCTTCATGGCTCCCTGAAACCCAGGGAGAAACCTGAAAGTGGTAGGAAAGAAACACTATGTTGTTCTCTCCATCCATCTCTCATTTCTTCCCTTACTTCCTACCCAAAGGCTGTGGGTATCTGTTTCTCATACTCTATGAACTGGTCCTGTGTGTTCATGCTGGGGCAGTCTTGGCTGAGAGATGCTATCAGAACTTAAGCCTGTGGTCTCACAGCTGACTAGCCCAGCAAGATGAATATTAGCCCTTAGATAGGGTTGACTGCCTTCTTTGAGATAACCCAGAAAAGACATCTGAAGGAGGCTGATACTTTAGTTCCTTCTGACACAAAAAAGAATTGAGATTTCTCATTAGCATTCTCCACCCAGTCATTCTCTTTGCAAGGCCTCCACCAATCTCACCCTCCTCAACCCCTGATGGACCATGATACTCTGTCTCACCTTAGCACGGACGTTTTCATAAGATGCTGGGCTGACAAGGGAGAAGCAAATCAGGAAGACATCCTGTAGGCACACAACCATGGAGCAGTGTTAGGACAACAGCATGGGATTGCATGGCAAGAGGCAGGGAGTGGGATGAAGACTTGGATAGGCAGCATCCTCCTTCTGCAGCAAAGAGGGTCATGCTAGGGAAAGCTGTCTCTCACAATTTAACACAGTCCTGGCTGCTGCTAATTGCCTCTAGAGAGAAGGATATTGACTCATGGTAACCATAGCCACCATTATCAGAAGAGCCAAACGTTTAACTACGAGGATGGGGTTTTTGTGGTAGGCACACTCATCCTCATGGGAAATGGCCTGACAGCGTCCTGCTCATCTCTCACAGAACACCAGAGAGCTTTCAGGCCAAAATAATTTTGCCTGCTGTTAAGACAGAGCTAGGCTTAACCCAAAAAAGTGCACACACAGAATGCAAATGAGTCTCATTTATCCATACAAGTGCTTCTCCTGGGCATGGCAGAATTTAGACTTCCATTAAAAACAAACCAAACCAAAACAAAACAGCTCTTCAGGATTATATTTCCTTCATCCAATTTTGCCTAACTAAAATGAGGGCATCAGGCTCAACCTACCCATTTCCAGACTTCTACAACTCTCAGAGGCAAGTATCTTGGAGTACATCTAAGTATTTTGGAGAACAGTTCCCCCACCTTGTGTCCCGGGTGGATGCAATCATGTTGTTGAGAAATACGCCTGCTTATACAGAATGCAGAAAGAGCCTAGGCAAGTAGAGTACACCAGGTGTCTGACAACCTGGCTGAAACAAATAGTCAATTCCTAAACCTTTTGGTTGCAATGGCAACCTTCAGACCAGCACGTGAGGCAGCAGGGTCTTTCTGAGCTTGCCAAGAGACTCCTTGGAATACATCTTCCAGGGAAGGTGACCTTGAAACCCTGAAATCTCTCTGTCAACATGATGAAAACATGGTGAACACCAGTATCTGAGGAGAGGTACAGGCTTAGTTGAGGCATCATCAGATCAAATACACATGTCCTCACATCAGATCTCTTTTAAAAGGCAGAAGGCACAATAGTGGGGTTCACAAAAATACGAAAAGCTCCTGCCTCAGCTCCTAAGTTGCCTGAGCCATTTTAACTTTTCAAGAGGAGGGTTTTAGCTTTGCAAGAGGAGGGATTTTTACCAGGGCTGTGTAGGACATCTGTCCCACACTACAATCAGTGTCAGCTGGACCCATAAGTATCTTTGACAATTTCAGTTGACTTGCGAAGTTATCCCAGTAGTAAATTTTATATAAAGGCTCCAAAATACCCTTAGATATCTTTCACCTTTAAGGGTTTCAAGGCACTAGTATATCAACAGAGGTATTACAAGAAGAGGGGTGCAGTGACACAGGGACACAGGGACAGTCCTGTCACTGTGTTATGGCAAATGTTGATTTTTGCAGTAGGTGACAGAAGTATATCTGAGGGAGGAACATGGGATAAGGGGCATGGAATGTGACCCACCGTCTGCGGGTAAGAGAGCGGCCTCAGCCTGTCATAATCCTCTTGTCCAGCAGTATCCCAAAGCCCCAGGTTTACAGGCTTGCTGTCAACCATCACATTGGCAGAATAGTTATCGAACCTGAAATGCAGAGACATAAGCCATGGCTCAAACAGGAGAAGAGGGAGCTCTTCCAGTAGGTGGGTTTCACTAGGTGCACATGCTATGCCTAGCTCTCTTTCTAACCTGCAGGAGGTCATGCTCCACACCTCAGTGGTGTGGTATGTGGTGAGCATCCCCATGTGCTGCAGGAAGACAAAAACATCTGATCACTCAGCCTAAGACAAGCCTAACCTTGCTCCCTGTTCCAACAGTCTGCAGGTCTGTCCCAGCCTCAATGCATACATCTACTGGATTGCATAGGGCTTCTACGCCAGCACTGAGCTGAATCCTGCACTCCCACCATCAGGGTTATCAGTGCCTGACAATGGCACCCATTCCTTGGACAAGGAAGTAAGTGGAAACTCCCGTCCAGCCCAACAACCTTCTCTTGCGTCTGGCCCAATTTTTGCAGCCTGGCACCTGGTAGTTTTGCCTAGCAGGACCCCATCTGCTACTTGTAAACTTAGCAGGCAGATAGACCCTTGGGTTGGTTTATGTCTCCCAAATATGTCATTTATGCCAGGGTTTTATAAGGCCACTTGTGCTTCTGGTGAAAGGTGACAGATCCAAAATGCAGAGGCACCTTTGGTGGTTTGTCAGCCCTTCCTCTGCTGGCATGGAGATTGTGACCCTGCCTTCAGAGTGCACAACAACGGGTTTCTGCCCATCTTTGCATCCTGCTTTCCATGCCTCCTCCACCTCTCTCCCCCTCCCAGGACCTGTTTATCTATTACTCACACAGTGGGGATGTATTCTCCAGGGAAGGCATTGGTGGTGTAGCTGATCAGGAGACAGGTTTTCCCCACAGCTCTGGAAGAGAAAGAAAAAAAATGGCAGGAAGTCATGGTAGTGTGCAGGCAGTCTTGCTAGGATGAGATGGAGATAGGGCAATCCTTCCACACCTCTAAGCCAGCCCTGTCAGGAGACCCCTGGAAGCAGAAACACATTCACTGGACCAGACAGTGCATAAACATAGGTTAGAAAACCAACAGGAAGAAAGACAGGATGTCACCCAGAAATGTTTTGTTGTCTTCAAGCACGAAGGCTTGTTTTTACTGTCTGGTACAGAGATCACTCAGCCAAGATGCATCTACTCTGAGAGGGAGGTGAGAGCCCATTTTCCATTGCGTGCACAGCCAGGTGGGTGCACTGATTTGGGAGTGCCATGACAACCCCCCCAGTGCAGGCACTCCTGCCTGCTCCTGCCAGCAGAGTGGCACCTCTTCTTGACTTAGCCACAACGCTTTCCAGTCCTGCCTGTCTGTGGTGAGCTGCAGCATTACCCACAGAGAGAGCTGTAAAGCAACTGGCAAGGTACCTCTTCCTGTGGTTGACGAAAGCTGCTGGTGGTGTTTCTGAGCTAGAAGCTGGTGCTTCCTCTCTCCTCAGCCTCCCCCACACCCGTGTTGCAGTGGGTTGGAGCACAAATAAGCCAGGGTAGCAGCACAGTCCAGACTGAGTTAGAGCATTGGTGTGGAGGAAGTGGGAACAGGGGCAGTAAGGCTGTCAAGGGGAGGAGAAAGTGTTGTGGGCAAGGTAGAGGCTGTGATGAGGGAAAGGAGAAGAGAAAAGAAACTGGAAGATGATAAAGAAGCCATGACAGGTGTGGAGAGGAAAATCCTTCTCCTGTTGGGCTGATATTTCTCAGATCTGTGTGGCCTGGGAAAATGTGGCCTTGCTTCAGTTGCAGCATGTGTGAAGTAGAGGTGGTGAGAGCAACCTGCCTCCTCAGCCTACGGGCACAGCTACACAGGATGAGGGAGATATCTTTCCTGGGAGAAAGGCTGGAACCTCACTGCTGGGGATGGTCCAACCCTCTCAGTTGTACCTGCAAAGTCCCCTGTTGCAGAGCTGCATCTCTGCATTTTTGCGTGCCCTTGACAGGCACAGCTGGCATCTTCTTCCTGGTCATGAGGCACCTGCCTCGGTCACTGCACTGTGGGGCAGCTGAGCAGGAAACTGAGCTCTTTGGAGTACTCTGACCTTTGTTTCTTCTTTCTTCCACCTCCCTTCCTTAGATCCTCCTCTCTCAGTCCCTGCTTTTTCCCCAGCTCCCTTGTTTCCATCTTGTCATAGAGATATTGAGGGAGGGCCATGGTACCTCTACAGGTAATGGCTCAGGAGATCTACAGGACTGTGGGCGGGTCAGTCATGCAAGGGGGATGGTTCTGAATCAGTGTGGTTGAACAGAAAGGAGCACGAAGCATCAGTGACGGGGTGAAGGTTACAACAATGCTATTGAGAGACGAGGTGAGGCTAGCAGCACTTGCTGGTTGCTGGGAGTGAACTCAGAAAGAGTTAAGAGGTCAGTGATGTGTGATGGAGGGTGCTATGGAGCCAGTACACCTATGGGGCAACATGAGGGACTCAGTTGAGTGACAGCAGAAGGTCCTGTGGTTGGTAATGTTGAATCAAGGGAGGGTGACATGGCTGGTATGGCCATGGGAGGGAGGTGAAGGTTGGTGAGATGGTGAGAGGCGAGGCACAGGGTACAGACAAGCAAAATGATGGGACCGAAGACATTTAAGAGGTGTTGCGGTCAGAAGTGTTGACAACAGGATGCGTTGTGGGGTTAGCCATGATCTGAGGGGATTGCTGCCTTGAGGGGTGGCTACAAAGTTGGTTCAATGTGTGAGGGGGGAAAATGGGGAGTTAACAGGGCAACAGATAAATACCCAGTGGAGTTGTTCATTCTGATCTAGCTTGCAGCCTTCGGGGGACTTTTCTTAGAGGTAATGGTGTTTATTTGGGGTTCTGACCTCCCTTGTCCCTTCACCCCACTTCCTTGTCCCAGCCCCCGAGAATACGTCTAACATGTACTGTTTGTGACATGTTATGTTTGCAGACCTCTTCTTCCCCAGGCGAGTTTTGAAGGAGGAAGTGACTGTGGGGAGCAGGGCTGCTGCAAATGTCTCTTCATCTGCTACTTGATGGCTGCCCCAGATAACAGTCCGGCCAGCTCCTAGCTGGGAAATGAATTAACCTACACCGTGCTAAATGTGTATTCTCCTCCCCTCCTTTCCTTGCCTGTACTCATCCCACAGGGCAAGAAGAGACCCTGTCGGCCCCATCCCTCCAGTCCCCAGCAGTACTGTCTGCGTCACTTATTGATGGTTTAGATCTGGCCATTACCAGGGATCACGGGACATGGGCAGGGATGCCACCATGCTGTGAAGGCAAGGTTCTGTTACCTCCCACTCCCAAAATGGCATATACTTGTGCCTATCTCAGTGAAAAGAGCTCCGCCTCCTTCTGCCCACAGAAACCCCTGCCAAACTGTCTCCCCCACACCCCAGAGATAACATGCCACGAAAAGCTTAACACAGAGGGTTTGGAGGACATCGCATCTGGACCACAGTGCCGTGCCCTGTCTCAGGCAGCCCTAGTGAGCAGATGGCTTTCAAGGAGCCATTCGCCTGCAGAAGTGTGCTTGTACCTCTCGGGTTTTAAATCCAACTCTTGCCTACAGGTTGAATCTGGCAGCAACACCACCACCTCCTCTGCATGGGACAGACCTGCTCCATTTCCTATGCCCTTTTTGCAGATGCCCTTCAAAATACCCTCTTCCACACCCTTCCCAGAGAAAGGTCCCTTGCCCTGTGAAGGGAAGAGGGTGCGAGAGAGGGAACACAATTTGCAGGAGGCCAGAAGCAAAGCTGGGGAAGTTTCACGAAGCAGACACCTTTCTTGCCCCTTGTCACCACCCCTCCCACCCTGTACCCACAGCAAACCAGAGGGGTACCTACCCGTCTCCCACCACGACACACTTGATGGCTTGCATGTCTCTGGACCTGTGGCGGAGGACAGTGCCTGGGGCAAAGGGAAGTCAGGCCAAGGCCGACAGCAGGGAGAGACAGGCAAATTTAGGTATCAGCCTTTGTGCTGTAATGAGCTGCAGGTTGTGGGGAGGAAGTAGAAGAGGGAACTGTACTTGACGATCACCCTCTGGTCCCTCCTCCCCTCCCACCACAGCAGCAGCTCTGTGGCCAAGGCCGTTAGCTGAAGGCGGGGCATGCATGACTTCATGGTTGGGATGATGAGAGCTGTAATTTTATTTTCATCCCCATGTGGCTCACCCACTCCCTTCCCACCCCATCCCAGTGAATGGCTGGGGTTACCAAGCTGCTTTTACAGGGGAGCTGAACGACAGTTGAAAGGGGGGTGAGAAAGTGGACGGTTGGTTTTCCTCCTTCCTCCTTTATCATCCAAACTTTGGAGGAGGTGTAAGCAGAGAAGGGAATCTGAAATGGGAGTATTGGGGTGATGTGGTGCAATGAAGATTTTTCAGGTCTTCCCTGTGCCCCTGGGGAAATGTCAAAAGGAACAATGTTTTCTGTGAAGGCTGAACAAGGAACTTAAGCAGCCTCTAGGAAGCAGCAACCACCCCATGGCTGCTCTTTCCCTCCTCTCCTGTGGTGATAAGGTCCTGCTGCACTTCCCCATCTGCCCAGATTACTCATACAAAGAAGTATTGTGTGAACCTCTGTGTTCACCATGAAGCGGAGCAAATACATCAATGAACTCTTTCCTCTCCCCTGCCAGTACTGTGAGAGCCAAGACTGGTGGATGGGGGGAGCTCTCTCCCCTACTTCTGTACGCAGGCAGCCAGTGGGAGCTGTTTCCAGATATCTTCCATCTTGTCATAGAATCATAGAATGGTTTGAGTTGGAAGGGACTTTTAAAGGTAATGTAGTCCAACCTCCCCTGCAATAAGCAGGGACATCTTCACCTGTTCAGGTTGTTCAGAGCCACATCTGACCTGATCTTGAATGTTTCTAGGGGTGGGGCATCTGTCACCTCTCTGGGCAACCTGTTCTAGTGTTTCACCATCTTCATCGTAAAAAAATTCTTCCTTATATCTAGTCTGAATCTACCCTTTTTTAATTTAAAACCATCACCCCTTGTCCTATCACTACAGGCCCTTCTAAAATGTTTATGCTAGGCTGCAGTAAAGCATCCTCAGATCCTTCTCTTCTCCCAGCTAAACAACCCCAACTCTCTCAGCCTATCCTCATTGTCCTCAGAAGATAATAGGATTTTAGAGCTAAGCAGCAAGGAGAAGAAGGAAAAAATTACCCTAAGAAAGAAGAGACAAGGAGAAGAAAGATCCCAGGAGACTCTACTCCTTCCTTTCCTATCTTGAAATGAGGGTCTGCCTTCTTTTCCTTCCTTCTCCTCCCATGCAAGACATTCAAATAGTGTGAATGTCTGCACATCTGTGTGCTCCAGACTGAACTGATGAATGTATGGGCAGGAAATGCATTTTATAGAAGTGTGTGGTGACACAGAAGTAATTATAACTTCCAGGCTTTGTCAGGAGGCCAATTAGACCAAGAACTGTGGTTTTTCAGCTGAGATGTTCCTGAAGGAAGGAAGGAATTCTGAGGGAAAGTGTTTCTCCAAAGGTTGGTGACCTTTGTGCTTCTGCAGCCACGGGAGGCTGTTGCCGTGCTGTTGACCTGCTCAGGAGGAGAGCTCTCCCACCCATCACTCAGCACTGGCCGCAGTCCAGAAACCTTCAACTGTGCAATCTTTCCAAGTCTTGTGGCACAAAGCGACCAACTGTACTAGGTGTTCCCTCTGTGTGTGGTAGGAAAGGGGGAGGAAAGAAACCCACTGATTCCTCTGCAAGTGAAAGTAGGAACGGGCCATAGGAATACAGGTCAGAGAAGGACAGAAGGAAGAATGACAAAGGTTACAGGGAGAGCAGAAACAGGAGATGGAAAGGGCAGGCAGGCACAGAAGATGGTGGGCCAGGAGACAGGGACTCAGTCAGAAGAGAAGGTAGGTATAGCTGGCTCTAGAGAATGCTACTGGTGGGTGGAGAAAAATCATTACAGCTCCCTGGGCAACTGGACATATTGAGAGCTCTCCATGGGAGACACCTGGGTGACAATTGAGGGCCCAAGGAGCTGGAGCTGGTGGAGTCCCTAGGGATTCAGAGAGCTCTAGGTTGAGCGGGCAGCCTGGGACAGGCAAACAGGAAACTAACCTGGGCATTGTTGAAACTGCATTTGGACTCAGCTTCTCCAAAGGAACATTTCTGTTTTCATCCGATCTTTTCTCTGAAGGTTTCCAATAACCCTTATGTGCCTGGGGAGAAGCAAGGTGGGAAGAACAGCAAGTGGACACCTGGGGTGGGAAGGATGCAGACTGAAAAAAAAGAGCTGAGAAGAGCTGGAGGGTACACTGAGTCTTACCTGGAATAGAGTAACAGTCATGTGAGGATACTGAAGCTAAGGATGTGACTCAGGCAAAGGAAAACTGGATGGAAAACTGCTCAGTGGCACAGTAGGACATGGTGACAGGGATGAACAAGGACCACTGACCTGCTGAATGCCAGTGTATGCTTTTGGCCTTGTAGTCTGGCATATGGGCTCGTGGGGCTGGCAGCGTGGAAGGGAGTGGGGAAAAGAAGAAGACAAGTTAAAATTGGTCAGGGGAGGAGGGACTATAGCTGAGACCCCAAGTCCAGGTGAGCCCCATGTCACAGACACGGTAGCCCTATATGGCCAACAATGAGCTGTGGAAGTGCCGGCAAGAAGGTATATATACATACCCCTTCCAGGCAAATTACTTTTGGAAGATAATTGCCTGCTACCACTATGGATAGTCAGTTCTCATCCAAGTCAGAGGTCTGTGCTGTGGATCTATAAACATCCCTCCTCTGCCAGTGCCTCTGTAGAGGAAAAATAGGGATTTACATAAAGGTTTTTAGAGTGTTTCTTTCCATTATATTTAAATTTTTAATCATAGAATATTACAATCAAATAACACATATTGTAATCTCTCTGACAACTGGCATATGCTACATTAAATCCAGTTGTACAAGATACAGGAAAGGGAAGGAAACTGCAGTAAGTAGCCCTATAGCACCCAGCTGAGCACATACAGATCTGTTGCTGCTTTGATGTCCTCTCACACCACAAAGAGGTGCTCTTGAGATGAGTTTCCTTCTGTGTGTGCAGCAGGACTGAGGAAAGGCAGGCACCCATCTTGTGCCTTTGCTGAGTTTGAGGAAGATGCTAACAGGAAAGAACTGCTCATTGAGACAGTTTTGCTCTGAGAGGCTTCCAGGGTCCTGGGCTGGGTCACCTCTGAGTGACCCATGCTGGGTTTGCACGGCGGGCAATGCATGACACCATTTTTCCCCCAACAAGGACCCAAAGCAGCAAGGAATTTGGGTGACTCCATCTCCTTTCTGGGGGAGGGGTTCTGCTACCTCAGGGAGGATGGGAAAAGGGACAGAGGTCCTACTATTTCAGAAATGGTGTTTATACTTCAGAGCCTGGCACAGGAGGGTGAGAGCTGAGAGGGAGCCTTGTCCTTCAGTATAGACAGAGTAGCAGGGGGTTTCCTTTCCTGGGGGGAACACAAGGCTCATTTCTTTGCACACATAGGGCATGGCCACAGCAAGTGTTCTCATTACCTTGAATCCTGATAGGATTTATTCTGTGTGAGCTATGGCCCAGGCAATCCTGAATGGCTTTGAGACCTTTTCTGTGTGTGCTGGGCCTCCGCCAGGGAAAAGAGTAGTTTGCTTCAGCCTGGCAGGGCTGCAAACTGTCCCCACCTGCTATATTCCCCTTTTGCGTCTCCCCACTTCCCCATTCACACAGCTTTGTACCCCCTGCCTCCTGCTTTTAGTTCTTGCTTTGCTGCTTCTCTTTTCCAAAAGTGCCAGCCCTCCCTCTTGCTGCCCCCCTTTCTACTGTGGTTTCTCACTGACTGCCCCACTCCTCTGAAAAGCCTGCCCTGAATTCAGAGCTCTCATCGCAGCGGTTGGAGAGCTTGTGGAGCTGCTTCACACAGGGTCTGTGTTTCATACGTGGCCATACCAAAGGTGTCTCCAGCCTAAATTTATCCTGTCAAGCAAAATCTCAGGGGAAAAAAAAAAAAAAAAAAAGAAAAAAAAGAAGTTTCCAGTCCAGCCTCACTGAACACAAACTACATTGACAACGCAATTAAATTTGAAAATGGTGTTTACTGAGTCTTGGGCCTGTCTTACTCATGGACTTTTTTGGAGACCAACCCTATTGCAATCAGGAGCAGGTGGTCCATAAAATTGTGTCATGGAGGCTCCTCTATATTCAGAGTGTGAAAGCTCTCAGCCTTTCCAATTTTGGGCAAACTAGCAGGTCCACTGGAGCACTGAGAGAGGTTCACCTCCTCCACTTGTACCTGGGCAAGCAGAAGACCATGGCACAGACAGGTGCCCAAAGGGGCATCAAGTTTTTGTGATGGGTGATTCACACTTGCACTTTCCTCAGCTGAGAAGTCGTTCCCAGACTCTAAATCATACTAGTTTTTTATGCCTTGGTCTTATCTAGTTCTCTACTTCTGCAGTAGAGACCCAGTGATTCTGATATGGGTTTCCATTCTTACAGATATTTTATTCTCAGCCAGTGACAGCCCCCATCTTGCTGATACCACTGTTACTTAATGGTAACAAATACAGATCAGTATCTGACTGTGCATCCTTTCCCACAAGGTACATAGATGGTTCAACGGCATTTTTCACCTGTCTGTTGTAGAGGGGAGGTAACAGGGACTAGAGATTAAACATGTGAATTCTAACTTGAGTGTCAGCTACTTGACACAACTCCCCTGCTGGCTAACACACTTCATACGTTATCAGATGTTAGATGTAGTATGGTTTGTATGTATATTTTTATGTAAAGGTCAATCTAACACATATCTTTACTGGGAAGCTATGGTATCTTCTAGTAAGGCTGCAACAGAAAAGTGAAGAGCTTTTCAGACAACTAAGGAAATCTATAGCTATTCAGTTTTACAAGACTAATATTTTTTGAACTATCAAAGTAAAATCTTTTGCTTGAATTCTAACATTATTTTTTTCAAAGGCATAAAGCTTCAATCTTGCTGCACTTCTGAGCCCAACAAAAATATCCCTCTGGCTCTTCATTCAAGTTTATCAGACTCTAAGTCACCCTCCTGTAATTTTTATAAGAGGTGGTTGGGTTTTTTCCTGTGGCCTTTTATAATCTCCATCTTTCTACCTTTAAAATATAGTCCAGTTCCTTGAATTAGGAAAGCAATTAAGGACAGGCTATTCCAGGTACCCTGCAGTAGTAGCTTTACTTATTGCCTGTACGTTTGCCTCCTGAGCTACTGCTCTGACTGTCACAGTCAGTGTTGCTCCTCACAGTGGACAAGGATTATTTTGTTCCAATTGTTATATGAAAAATCCTGTTGTTGTCTTTGCTGTAGCACTGTTTTACCTTTCATCAAAGTACTGTCTGTGCAGCTCGTAATCCCCACAATACTGTGTAATTGTGGTACACTCTCTCCTGACATCCCACAGTCCTGAAGCCCAACCTGAATGGGAGCATGAAAGGGCTATTGAATTTGTCAGACTTATACTTTGTCTCTCTGTGGATAGATGTGGGAATACAGTCAGCATGTTCAGCACAGAGAAATATATGGCACTTTGTCACTGACCTTATCTCCTTGAAAGTGGTAGGAAATATTTATATTTCCTTTTTATTTACACAATTATTTTAAACCTATAACAAATAGTAGAAAAGCACACCTGTGCTGTTGGTTTGATATTTTCCTTTGTGACCACCAGAACAACAGATATTTCCAGCTCTGATTTAGGCAGTCAGAGGGCACCCTTGGAGAAAAATGTTTTGTGGCACAGGAGGCACAGGGAGCAGCTTGGAGAATTGATCTGCTGCAGTCTGTCTAACCTGCCTGTATTGGTGAGGAGAGAACTGCTGGACCAGACTGGATGCCCTCCTTGCACACACTCCCAGCTCTTGCCTGCACAGCCCCAACCTGAGATAACCACAGCTGGGAAGGATGTGCAGTGGCAGAAGCAATTACCAGATCTAATCCCAGTCCTGTATCAGAAGCTTCTTCCTGTCCCTGTTTTCAGCAGCTCTGGAGGCTGTTGAAAAGGAGAAGCAATGCTTTATCTTTGTGGTGTTGGATGTGAAAGGGATTGATAGGCAAACCCCCCCAGTCCAACCCAAGACTTACCTGATCTGTCCCAGGCCTCTTTGCTTACCCTGATATTATGTAGGTCCCTCAACAACCCCTCCCACCTGATCTTCTTGTTCCCTTGTTGACAATTCTTGCATAACTAAGAGAACTTTACACCTCGGAGCCAGATATGGCTTGGAGCAAAGAGTGGCCATCTCCAGCTCTACTTTTTACCTTGTTGAAAAAATTTCTATCATCTGATAGAAATTCTTTGGATCTTCCTACAGTCTCCTGCTTTTCCAAGGAGTGCATTCTTTGACGACAGATGCCCTTGATCTCATCTGAGGTGCTGTTTTCACAGATGTTGCTGCAATCATCATAGTAGGTTCTTTTACTGTTTAGGCCATAGGTTTCTCTAGAAAGAGAAAGATGCCAGAAACAGTGCCCAACACGAGTCAGTCTCCTCAGTGTGGGAGTCTTTTAGTATAAACTGATTTTTGCTGCATGTCAAATTCTCCTTGCTTAGTCTTCATTTGACCTAGGCTGTATCTATGCTGGCCTTGTTGACAACACCAGTGGACAATCCATTTACTCTGAGCTGGCAGCTATGGCTTGGCTCTGACCACACTGGATGGCACTTAGCTCTCATCTCCTCTAGGATCCATTTGATGTTTCTATGCCCCTGGGGCATAATTAATTTTTATGTCATCTTGCTTTCTTGCTTGTACTTGCTAACTTTCCTGCTTTCTTCCTCTCATTCCTTCCTTCCTTCCTACTCCTCATTCTCCCTTGTTGTCCCTCATCCTGTGTCTTTCCTTTTCCATTGTTTCCCCCCTACCTTTTTCACTTGAAATAATGTAGCCCTTTCACGGTATTTTCATGCCATGACTACAGAACATGTCACTTACCTTAAGTGCATTTCCAGATGCATTGCTGGCTGTGGTAGTGATGGTATCCACCTGAGTTCACTATGGATGCATATTGCCTGTCTGGGATGTTCAAGCAAAGTGACCTCTCATCTGGGTCTAGGTTTCCTCAAGAGAGAAACTGTTTGTTTTGCTGCAGGATACACCTGGAACCAAGTTAGTTTGCGCACTGTGTGAATGAGTGACAGACTAAGGACCTGGAGAGGGAGATATACTTCCTGGGCACTATGGAAAAAATGGGAGATGCTCTAGGCTTAGTTTAGTTACTTGATCCTGTCTCACTTCTTGTGTACCCTCATGAGAAAACATCTCACAGGTGTTTCATTTTTACATGAAATAGGCTTATGCAGTTTTTTTAATGGTGCATTTCCCATTCAGACTCCCCTGGCTGAAATAACTGAAAGCATCTAAAGTGCAGCGAGGCCAACCACTGTTAAAATCAAGGCTACCAGAACCAGGAGAATGCAAGTAGCAGAGGTGATCATTCATTGAAATGAATTAGTAGGTAAGGTCTCAAAGCAGGGCAGTCAAGGATTCCAACAGACAGGCAGGAAAAGCTTTGAGAAGGAAGCATCAAAGAGTTAAGAGATGAAGATGATTAGAGACACTGGTATGGGTTTTGCACTGTGCTCTGCTGGAGTGGCTGAGAGTACTTTTGCAGTGCACAGAAGCATCTGTTTTTGTGTTTGTGGTTTGACCTGCCCACAGACGCATATATAAGAAGAGCCCTGATCAAGTTGCCTATATGTGTCACCTACCTTTGAGGCAGGCAAGATCAGGTCTTTCAAGGAAGCACTTTAGGTTGGCATGTCTGCTTGATGTCAGCTGCAATACTGATGAAATAATTTTAATTTTTTTTTGTGGAAAACAGTGATGGAGGGATGGGAGGTGATATGCTGGACCCAGCCCCAGTGCAGGAATTGGGACACTGGGCCAGACTGTGGGGCAGTGAATTCTCCTCAGATGTGGCCCAGAATCTTAAGACAGAAATCGAGTTTACAAGTAAACTGTCAATTTATGACCCAAAGGTGGGCCTCTCATAAATTTTAAGCATTGGGTGAAATGAAGGTCAAATCAGACATAATAACTTGAAATCAGTTTGCATTAATAAAGCTTGGCCTCTTCTCCTTCTTTTTATCCTTCTCAAATAAGCTCCTAGCTGCTTCTTTGAAAATATTGACACTCACCATGGAAAGTGAGTGCTAAATGCTTACCACTGACTCTTCCTAAAGATCACAGGTTATTTGTGACCCTGCCTACAGCTGCCTGTGTGGATTCATTCTGGATTTCTGCCACCCCTTGACATCTTTAAGGCTGGGATGTCTCCCACCCTTCACTGGAGCTTCATTGGAGTGCGTGTCCTCTGTAATAACAACAGCTTAGAGAAAATGCAAGAGACTGAGAGGGAAGGAGGGAAATCTGTGTCTTTCTTTGTGAGGATGAATGGCCCTAGAGCAATGGACCTCAGCCAGAATGTTCAGGCAGATCCCACCTTTTGCATCAAGCTTTTTAAAGGGCCAGTTATTAGCTCCAGAGGATCTCAGGCCAAACTCAGTTAATGGGAATGTGGGAAGGTAATGACTCTTCCTTTCCCTGTGAGTCAAAGACTCGCAGGTCTCACAGAAGCTTGTTCTAAATGGTGGCAAGTGTACATACATGCTACCTCTAACTGCATAAGAAGCTCTTGCAAACTCTACCTTGCTGTCTCATGGGAAGATGGTAGGTAGAAGCCTGGACCTGTTTTGCTGTCCCGCTCAAGGCCTGCTGTCAATACAGCAACAGGTCAGGGAGCTAGAGGTGTAGAGTGCTGCAGAGGTAAGTGTTCATGCATGGAGAGGAGCCATACCTCTACACCTTCAGTCCTGCTAGAGAAAGCAAGAGCCCTGTTTGGCCGTCACAACTGGTTTGAATTTCACCTTGGCCTATTTATTCACTGTCACCAGCTCTCTTGGCTCTGACGTGGTGCTCTCCTGCACACTTCTTTTTTCCCACATTGCCTACATCAGAGATCTACCACATAAATCACATGGTGACTAAAGACAACTCAAGGGGATGTGTACAGCTTCTGGGGAGAGCACAGAGGAAAAAGTGCACCTCTCTGCCTCACAGGTGAACAGAGCAGCACAAAACTGTTCTGCTAATGCCAGCTGTCCCACCAGCAGGACTACCACTAAACCTGAGAGAGCGCTTCATTCATTTTTCAGTTCACTCTCTACCTTACTTACCAGGCTTCCTAAAAAAAACAGTCTGTTAGTGGGAAAAAGGGAACGAGCTAGACTTAGAGTACAAGTCACTTGGGGGGGCAGGGGGAGGAAAAAGAATTAAAAGACTCTCTTCTCCCTTCTGTCAACCA
The DNA here is from genome assembly GCA_004320125.1 of Scolopax mira. NCBI lineage: Eukaryota > Metazoa > Chordata > Aves > Charadriiformes > Scolopacidae > Scolopax > Scolopax mira. Next base: position 132,321 of record BJBW01003422.1, read on the forward strand.
TCCTCCAATTTTGGAATGTTCACCACCACCACCACCCCCACCTGCTGCAGAATTGCACAGGAAAAATCTTTCCTTTAAAATGAAGCCACTTCCCAAATCAGATGGATTTTCTGAATCAAGAACTTCCTTTTTTTCCCCCCTCTCTCCTCAAAATATCTCCTCAGAGTATCTCAGGCAAAAGCCCAAAGTACTATCAGCCTCTAACTGCTTATTTCAGTGCCCTCAAAGAGAGACATGTGCTCAGAGACTCCCCAAGATGGTGCTAGGATGGAAATACATTTGTGCATTTGCATTTCAGAAGCAGCCAAGGAGCAAATCATGGCAGTGTGCACACAGTTTCCTTCACCGATGCAAGCTCAAGAGATGAGGTCGGAGGGACGAGGAGAGGAAGGGAGGAGTCACAGGGCAACCCGCCCCCCACCCAATGCTGCTACAATCTTGGTCACTGGCTCCAAGTTGTTTCAGTTCTGTGAAGCATCTGAACAAGCAGAAGGCAAGGAGGAAAACCACACTTTTGTTGAAAATATATTGCGCTCTTCAGGATGGACTTCTGTCCTACTGGTAAGCCTTGACTGTCTTTTGCCTTGTTTTCTGTGAGGGCTGCATGCTCAGTTTGATGGGGCAGAGCACACCATGAAATCCCAGCAGCCAGCTGGTGGCTGGAGGAATGAGATGGTGTAAGATCCATAGTGGTGCAGTTAATTGCTTGTTAGCCTTCAGCATCAGGCATGGGTTTCTTTTCACTTGTTCTCCCATAAGCAAATTCCTTTCACGTTGGAAGAAATTTTTGCACTCATTTGAATGGCCTTTGTGCTGCGAGTGTCTACTCTGCTGGTCCCTTGTGCTGGTGATCCTGAGCTGAGCTGGGAACTGACTCAAGGGTATCAAGGGTATATATGTGACACTTGGTATAAGCATCTATAAGCATTGGCTTCTCTTCATGCAACTCTGGCATGGCTTGCAAGCTCCTCAGTGGTATTTTTGTTCAGCCCCCAGAAGCTGGTTTGCCTTTGCAGAGCCTCTCAGGCAGTTGAGTGTCCCAGCGCAGCATGCTTTTGGTAGAGGGCTCTCTTGTTAAAGGTAAACGACTGTGTTAGGGTTCTACCAACTCCAAGTGACCTGCAGGTGGGTCTACCTAGTCCTGGAACAATCTCAAAAAGCAGATGTGGGTGGGTGGGGGAGATAAGCCACATCTGAGGAACCAAGAGACATGTCGTGTTTTATTTCCTACTTTGGCAGGTGGAGGATAAAATTGTTGGGATTCAGCAGAGGAAGACATACTTCCAGACTGAACATTTCTAGCCTCTGGCTGAGAAAGCTCCCAGTGTGTGTGCAAAGGCAGCAGACAGGGTGAGCTGAACGGGAATAGGCTGAACAAGGGCCAGGAAGAAAAGGGATCGTCTTGCAGTGTCCCTGCTGTGTCTGACTCTCTGTCCTCACAGGCTTTTGCTTGTATGATATAGAGCACAGAGCAAAGGGAAAATGCAGGGCCCAGTGTCAACAACTGTTCTGCACTTCTTAGCTCCTAGGTGGGTAGACAAGGAAAAGCCACATTCAAACCACATACCAGCCTTTCTTGTCAGGGAGATTGGTGGCACCTATGGGAGCTGAACTCTTGCCAGCATCTGGCTATGAATGTTGGTGATGGTGAGTCTCTTCAGATCACACCACCTGAAAGCAACTGTGGGCAAAGGTTCTGCAGGACAAGCTGGGCAGGAGGAAGTGGGGAGAGAACTCACATTTTGCTGCTTGCTTTGGGGTGTGCTTTCCATGGAAACTGAGGCTCTCAGAACTGCTGGTCTGACACTGTCATTCATTCAAGTTAAGTGATACTGTGTTAATTACGTCTTAAAAGTTACACACTGCAATAGCATAATGAGATCCAGCTCAGGGGCAATGTTTGCTCAGCTCTGGCTAGAGGCAGAGCTTGGAGATAGACCTGAAAAGACTTGCCAGTTCTGACTGATGTCTTTGCTCAGTCCCATCCTGTCACTTCACAGCTGTGTGGGAAAGTGGGTTTGTTTAGACGCTGCTTTACCTTGGGACCCAAGACTGTCCCCAGATGCAGTTTTCCAGTGAGCTTTAGAGCGCTGGATGTATTTAAAGTTGCCCCATTGTGGCATGATTTTCCTCAAGGTTGGAGGTGCGCATGCACTTTTTCCTGGAGTCACTGCTATCTGGAGATGTAATGGTCCTCCTAGGTACCTATCTGTCACAGCTGTGTGCAGATAAGACCTATGTCTGTGGTGAGGCTGCTCTCCCTACAGTGGATGTCCTCTTCCAGCTTCCTTCAGGACCCTCTAGCAACTGTCTGAGTGAGGCCACAGAGTCAGTATGCCAAATCCTTGAGCTGGGTGTGTGAAACATGGGAGGGGTGAGAGCCATAGGCAAAAGCATTTGGAAGCTATCCTGGTTGCTGTAAGTTGTCCTGTGGGAAAAGGGGACCAGGAGACAAAATTAATTCTTCTTCACACCTTTTTCCCCATTGACAGAATGTGCAAATTAAACTTATGTGAGGTCCACATTGATTTTTTTCTGACACAAGCTAGAAGAGAACTGTGGAGTTGCTGCAGGAGGGAGACAGATTGGGATGGAGGGATTTGAAGAGCTGGAAGGCTTCATGTTATCTGCCTGATACCAGCCTGGTACCTGGTTGGAGAGGAGGTGATCTGTGCTGGAGATCACACAGCAGACATATCAAAAAAGAAAAGGAATTTCAGGTGAAATTCTTCCACTAGACAACCTCATGAAGGCAGAAGGTGCCCTCAGGCTGCTCTGTGTGTTGCCATGGATGGAGGTGTCCAAACCCATCAGCAACCACACTCAGAGCCCTAAATTGCCTTGGAAATGGGCCAGTTGAACCTCTGCTGTTATACTGTGGATGGGTAGCATGTGGATGGTCAATAACAGTGATACAGAAGCAGTCATTCTTCATAATGTTCTGTTTATACAGTCCACCCTTCCAGCTCCCCTAAGTAGTCACTTCCTACTTATCCTTGTGCTCCAAAGATATTTGGTGCCTCACTTTGCACCTGGATGGCTCTGCAGAGCCTTTTGCAATGGCAGATGAGACCAGCAAACACAACACTCTTTGCTGGCCATCTGAGTACCCAGACTTTTGGGTAACTCCAACCTACCCTCCAAATAGGGAGGCTGAGGGCGTAAGTCACCACATCTGGAATTGAAGTCTGTGTTCTGTTTTGAGTGACAGCACTAAAAATACAAGCCTGGGCAATTCATGAAGAACTGGTGAGTCTTTCTATGTGCTGTGAGAGTAGGGAAATAACTTCAGTGGCAGGTGTAAGCCCCACAAATGTGATGCTGATGTACTTTCCTTTCAACTTTTGTTCTCTGAAAATTAATTCCAAGCAGCAACTTCATGTCCTCTCAGGAGAGGATGCTCGCCTGTTTTTTAGGTGTTGTGTCTTAACTGGAAGACTTCAGTGTTGGTCTGGCTGACAGCATCCCCCTGAAACCTGCGGGTGTTTTCGTGGTGTGTTCTTCATCAGGTTGAAATTTCCCCCTGTGCAAAGAACCCTGACCAGGGCTACGCTTCATCTGCGTCCTAACTTAGCTTGAGAGAGAAGTGGAACTTGGTGGTACTGAGGACTTTGACAGGGCTGAAGCTGTTCTTCAGTCCCCCAGGGATGAATTCCCTCTGCCATTGCAAGCCAGGTGGTGGTTCACTTGGAATGCCCCTCTCCTCCCATCTCGAATCATTCTCAACGTGGAGAGGGAAGGAAAGGCAAAACACCCTGATCTTGATGTCTCACCTGCTGCTTGCCCAGCTGCCTCTGCTGCTTTTGCTGCCTTTCTGTGGACAAGCCTTTTGTGTTCACTTCCCCTAACTGTAGACCTCAATGTGCGCAGTAACATTGATGGACAACCTCAGAATAGCACTGAGCAGAGCATTAAGCCTTCTGTTAGGCAAGCAGAGTAACGTGCAGACACTAACCTCAGAATTATTTTCCAAGGCAATCAGGGACTCAAACTGTTTAGGAAATAGGAAACCTTACAAGGACCCTCTCTGCAGCTCAGTCTAAATTGCTCTGAAAGTTTGATCCATCCATTTTTTTTCCTTATTATGTTTTTTATCCCTTGATATCCTTCCCTTCCCCCTGACTCCTATGCTTCTTCTCCCCCACCCTCCACACGCACACAGTCCTTGCCACCCTTTTCTCATTTGGAGAAACTGGACAGGTAAATCACTTGGGAGCTGGAGTTTTCAGATATTCAGGAAGAAGGGGGACCGAGTTATTTACAGTTATGGTGGGGGTCATGTGGGTGAGATGGTGTCCTCTGGGAGCCTCACATCTCTTTGAGATGCTTCAGGCTGCTTCAGTAGATACAGAACAACTGAAGCAAAGCAACTAGCCACATTCGAGGCTTTGCTGATGAGGTTGGGGAAGGGGAGGTTCCTCAGGTATGTCCTGCTATGGTGCCTTTGTGGAAAGAAATATAGGACAAGGGGCCTTAGTGGTAATTTGTCAAGGAATCACCCCAGTAATTCCACAATTACCAGCCCCTGTAGGGGTGAGTGAGATAAAGCTGGGGAGACCATGAGCATGGCCTCATTCTCCTGCAGACGCCAGAACAGCAGACAGAAAGTAAGCTGAAAGACCCAGGCACTGCAGGGCTGACATTCAAGGGGAAGTCAGCAACCTGCCTAACAAGTAGCAAAGCCACTGCATGGGGGGTTTTGTTGTTGTTTCTTTTTGTTTGTTTATTTCTTGCTTCCTTGCTTGTTTGTTTGTTTTCCCCTCACATATTCATTTGGCTGTTATGAGCTGCTGGATGCTACAGGTTTTCCTCCTCTCTTGACCTGCTTCAGCAATCAGTCAGCTTCTTCCACCTCTTCAGAAGGGCTGCTTGTAGAGCCGGGAGGGGATGTGGGTCCTTTCCAGTCCTGGCTTCATGCTGGATCCTCGCACAGTGTTTTCCTCCCAGAGGCTCAGAAGCTTTTCTCCAGCAGCTTCTCTCCAGCTTCTCTTTAAGCATTTAATGCAATGCTTAAAAACAGGGGGAATGTGAGGGGAGAGAGGTTGCAGCCTGAGAAAATAATAGTACAGAATTAGCACATGGGAACCCAACAAGGCAGGAGGATGGGGAAAGGATTAGGATAAGGGAAGGCAGCTCTCTCTGAGCTGTTGTGACTGTGACAGGAAAGAAAAATATGGGCTCTGAGATGACTCCCCTTGTCCCCTTTTCCTTCTGTCTGTCTTGGCTGGTTCCTTCCCCTTTTTTCTCCCTCTCATATTTATAGCAGTTCTTTTGCATGTGAGATCCACACTAAGACAATTTCCAAGGCAGCTGGTGCCACTTCCCCTTTTTCCAGGAAGATGGGAGGCCCAGGGGATTTTGGCTTATGAAACAGTGGAGCAGGGCATCCAGTGATCTGACCTGGCTCCCTGGAGAAGCTTTGTCTTGCAGTGTTTGGGTGCAGCAAGGACTTGCAAGTTCTGCAGTGACCTCCCAGGAGCCCAGTGCTCTCAGCCTTGTGTGAGCTCTGTTTTTTCCTTAGGGCCACCATTTGCTTCCCCTCTCTAGGGCTGCAGACTCCTCTTTCTCCTTGATGAAGAGGTTGTGCTTCACTTTGGTTATATTTAGCAGCATTGCTGTCACCCCAATTCTTTTAGGTCTTTTATGAATCATGTTGTGGTTGCCTTGGCTCTGCTGGTATCTGTTTAACTTCCTGTACATTACAAGGAAACCTACTCTTATTTCTGCATTGTCTGTAGTCCACAGAACGACAGCCTCCCACAGATGCTCCTTCTTCATCAAAGCTTTCATCCCCCCCCCAGATCCTGCCCTCAGACTTGAAAAACCTTGATTCTCTCTCTTAAGCCATTTCTGACTCTAGCAGTGGTAGATCAATCCATGAAGCCAGTGACCCTTCATGGGAGGTTTGGATGTAGATGAAGTATTTAGGTCACAGCTTTTGGGTGCATAAAGATGACTGACATAAAAACCACCAAGAGCATTTGGTGAGACTTCTTCATTGTGCTCACGGCAAGCAAAATCGGTTGAGTAGGCGGTGGGGGTAGTCAGAGGGCTACCAGCACAGCAGCTGGCTGCTAGGAGGGGTATATGGGTCTGTGCTGCTTGCTCCGGACTGAGAACCATTTGCAGGGCAAAGCTGAGGCACATTGGCTGCAACAGCACAGCACATAGATGCTGAAACACAGAAATCAAAGTTGCAGTAGCATGACCCTTGGAGAGGACAGGCCCTGAGAGGCTGAGGCAGCTTTTCCTGTGATATGTTAGCCCCAGTACTATTCTCATCGCATCTTTGCTCTTCCAGGGTCAACTGATTTGAGTGAGGCTGAAGAAGCTGAAATAGAGACAATCAGGAAGCACAGACAAGAACTTCTGGAGGATATTAAGGTAATGACCATGCTTTTCCTCCTGTCTGCCTAGCCTTCTCAAGACTGTCTTCACTAAGGAGCATCTTCACCTGACCGTCCAGGCCATGCAGAAGTGCTCTTGCACAGGAGACATTTGTTCTGGCATGATCCAACTTGAATTCTGAAATTCAGGCCCTGCTATATTTGCTTTCAGTGTACATCCAACCTATGGTACTCTCTGCTGTAGGAGTCATCAACTACCCTAATGAGATATTTGAGAAACGTTGGTCAGCTCATTAGCAGGGCTAATCCCAGAGCTGGGATTACATATTTAGGATTAAGGAAATAATTATGACTTTACTAATCACACTAGCAGGGCTCTGGTTCAGCATTTGTGATTATTTTTAATTACAGATTACCTGCTAATGACATATCAGTCCTAGTTACCTGCTGCATCCCCATGTGTTTATCAAACTTTGGTTTGTAGACTTCTAACAAGCCCTTCATGAAGGATCCAGTCTCTTTAGAGAGGTTTGATGGCAGGACCTTCCACACTCAGTTTCCATGGCTGAACTTGCTTTTCTTCTCTTCTTTTAGCAGAACTAAACATTTATCCACAGACTCCTAAATTCAAAATCAGTCAGTAATATCACGGTGCCGTACACTTCTGTTCTGCCTCCACCACGATGCAATGTGGTCTCCTGTTTGAGAGAACTTATTGCACTGAATCATTGGACTTTTCCCACAGCTTGAAGATGTCCAGATGCCTGGGGAATGCGTACAGTATTTCCTTTAGTAAAAGATTAAGCCAAACTCCCTACCACTTCTCAGGCTTACAGACTCACCATCTCTGCTGCAAATCAGAATGGTGTTTTGTCCCTTCTTGCAAAACAGGTTATGAATGTATGTGCATATGGTTTGCTTGTATGTGGTTCTTATCTCTTCACTTTTCAGAATAGGCAATGGGCACTATATAGGAGGCAGGATACTTGAACAGGAATACTGTATTTTTGGACAGCAAAAAAGCTTCTAGACTATACAGACTTGTACTCTAAATCTCAAAGCCATTAACCAATGGGGTATGCATTGTCCAATGGAACAGGATGAGTTTAGGTGAAAGAGTACCTAGAGCTAGAAACATTCATTCAGTTGAATTTCTTCAAAAAGTATCTAGAAATACCCTTTTATGCAAAGATATGGGTGGAGAGGGAGGAGGGGAGACGATGGCTCTAGACTTGCCAGTTACACTTCCAAAAGACAGCAATGCATAAAATAACAAAACTGAAAATCATTTGAAGTACAGGACTGATGATCAGAGCTTTGTTACGTTTGTGCAATTTCCTCAAGCTTAATAAGGAACATTCCCAACTCTGGAGGCTGATGAAGCACAACAGAAGCAAAACTGAAATCCAGAAGCTCTTTTAAAATATGGGATATTGGAGAACTCCAGTTCCTCTGTTTAGTTGCATACTGCAGCTACATGCTTACTCCTTGATGAGGCAAGATCTGTCATAAAACAACCTTTCTTCCCCTGCCTATTCTGGTTTGTGTGGGGAAGGATTAGGGTGATTCCTGAAAAGAGCTGTGATGCAGTCTGGCTCTGAGGAGGACCATAATACAGGATAGAAGCAAGGAGATATAGACATCTTCATTTCCTTGGTAACACAGAATATCCAGCCAAGAAGGCCATTGTTTGTCATGGGCCTAAAGGAAACTGAACTCAACAATTGATTTTTTAAACTTTGGCTGTGATATTATTCTTCTTTTACTCCTCCTCTCTTTTTTCTCCACCTAAAGATAAATATCTGCTCAATTTTATTTGAATGATAGGTATGTTAAAAATTCTGTGTTAAACTTATTGATCTCACAGCTACTGGTTCCATTTCCCCTTTCCTGGCTGTATAGTATGGTTATGCAAAGTTAAAGCTAGAAGGAAATGGGCACAATGGAAGGACCTTCACATCTGACATTGTTTTAGGAACTGAAATCAACACTGGGGTGAGTTCTCTGACACTCTCCACACTGGCTGAGCTTGGTTTTCCAGCCTTGATTGACAACAGGCATGAGAACATCCTTTTGTCCCTCTCTCTCATTGCTTTCATCTGGAATTCAGCAGGGTCACCTCAGAGCAGTGCCCATTTCATAGACATCCTTGGCTGATTGTGACCATCTGACCTGTCCTTTTCCTATGATTGAGGGAAGAAGTAAGATATGCTCTGTGTATGTCTGCTGTTTTCTCTTCATCACCTTCATTCTCCTGGTATTTCCTTTGCAGAAGCTGAAGGAAGAGATTGCTGAAGTGTTTGCAGAGATTGAGCGCTTTCAAAATGCAGAGGAAAGGCAAGAGGCAGACAATAATCCTGGGGAGCAGTGCAGGCAAGTAGGATAACATGGATATCCCTTTGTTTACAAGGTCTCTCTCTTGATTTTCAGAAAACAAAAACACAGATGGGATTTGGATCACAACAATGACAGGGAAATGAGACCAGGAATACCCTTCTCTTCTCTGAGATTTCTCTTTATTCCTGGATAGTCAGAAACCTGTCCTTGAGACATCTGAGTTACCTTGTGAGTGAATTGAAACATGGCCCTTTATTCCGAATTTTACTTTCTTTCTTCTTCATATTTGCAGCAAACTTTCACAGAGGGATAAAATTCTGTCTCTGGGCCGGAAGAAATTCAACATGGACCCTGCAAAGGTAGGATTTTCTCATTCCATTTATGAGGAGAAAATTGGGAGGGAGAGCTTCTGTTGGTTACTGGTCCATTTGCAGCCATCCACTACAGCATGGAACTGTGGCACTGGTTTCCTACCTCACTAAGGCTTCAGTATGCAACATTTTTCTTCCTGTCCCTGAATAAGGTCTTCTGATATGATCAAGCCGTGTTGCCTCCCCCCATCATGTGCCTATAGGCCACCCCATCAGATACAATCTAAACCTAAGAGAGATAAAGGGAGGATGGTTTAACACTGCCAGTGTGCCAAGAGAACTTCAACCCAGCCCTCCTTCAGCCCGGCTCTTCTTGCCTGTGAGAGGCTAAGAACTGGCCATAGTGTATCACACTATGGAAGTGGAGGAAGTAAAAAGAAGGTGAAGTGTTTGAGAGCATGTCACGTTCCTTGGCTCATTTGGAACAGAAGAGGACAAGCTACTTCTGTAATTTTGGAAGTGGTTTTGGTTTTGATAGTCATGGTTGGGTTGTGGAATGAATCCGAGATTTCCACTTTCTGGGACTCTGAACCAGTAGGGTCCAGACTCCATAGCCTTCAGCCCTCTTCAGAAAGCTCTAAAATCCTCATGATTAAGTAGAGAAGATGTGAGAAAGACAGTGTCTTCCTCTTTCCTCCTCACTGGTGGACCTTTGTTTTTGAGCTCTGTACAGAAAACCACAAGTTGCTATGGCTCGTTGTCAGCTAACCACAGCTATCATCTTGGGTAACTGCTGGTCTGAGTGACAACTTTTCACGTCCCCTAATCTGCCATGCTGAGACCCTTAAGATGGCTTTTCCCATGTCTGCACCACAGCTGGAATCCTTGCCGGTCCCCTCGACATTATGCTGCCAGTGAGAGCTGTCTCAGAGCAGTGATATTGGTACTTACAGCCTTCGTGAGAGCAGGTTTCAGTTTGTCTTTCCGTCTGACCGTGGTTTGAGTCCCTAGTGCCATCTCTTTATGTGCCATGCTGTGCAGAAATACCCGAACTAGTTCTGACCCCGAACCAGTTTAGTTTTCTTAGTTCAATGCTGATTGGTCAAAATGTTATCCTGTGTGCCTGTATTGCTTTTACTTTAGAATACGTATATGCAGACCTCTGTTTATTGCTTCCCTTTTGCTACGTGCCATAGGCTGACGGGTCCTGCAATGCAAGGAACTTTCTTTGCCCTCCTTGCTGAGGTTACACTTCATCCATGCAATGCTGATACTTTAAATGAATTCCCTATCACCAAGATTTCGGGGAAAGTTCCTGAGGCTAGAGGAGGTAGGCGTTAGGAATCCGGCTGAACAAAACCTTTTGGGAGAAACATTTTCTTCTGGAAAATGGAGCCACATCATCACTGCAATGTTTTCAAAATTAAATTGATCCTACTGAAATTCCGTCTGGGGAAAAAGAAAGGAAAGCGGTCTGGAAAAATCTCAAACATTTCAATTTCTTCTTTTGAAAATGCTTTTTCTTTGGGGCATTTTAGAAATAGCTTCTTATATATTACAAGGCAAAGTGAATTGATTCTGTTGAAGTGAACATTTTGATGGATCTAAAACAATTTTCATTCCTTTATTGTATTTTGTGAGGAGAATTGCAATGTGGTCTGGAGAGTTGAAGTAGTTTTAGATATTGCTAATAATCTGAACAAAACTTCAACTGTCTGTGACTTCAAAAATCATGAAATTCCCTCTAAAATAGATTGTTCACTCTTTGCACAGCCCAACTCAGACCTTCTATTTTCCATAGAAAATGTACTCCATCCTTAGTGGCTCCAGCTACAGGATGGAGCTGAAAAGATAGCAGACTTCTCTGTTCTATGGCATAGAAGAAAATCCAGGAAAGAAGAATTTTGAGTTGTCTCAGTTCATGTTTTTCCTGAGTGCTTTTTTTATTATGTCTTTTTTTTTTTAAGCAAACTTTTTTTTTCTTTAAGCAAACTTTTTTTTTCTTTAGATTAAATTAATTCAGAAAATATTACATGTAGGAAGAGAACACTGAGATACAGAGACATGGTTTAGTGATGGTTTTTATCAGAGTTTGGTTGATGGTTGGACTAGATGATCTTAAAGGTCCCTTCCAACCTAGAAAATTCTATGATTCTATGATTGTATATTTTGATTGAAAGTGTTAAAATGAACCATTTTGCCTTTGCCTTTGTCTGGTTTGGGCTGAGTGGGCCAATGACAAGATGCCAGATGCTATCCCCCACCTCTCACTCCAAGGAGAGGAATAAAAGAGAGAAAGAGATTTATGAGTTTAAGTAAAACTAAACTACTTTAATGAAATATTAAAAAAATAAAAAAGGAAATAATGAAATAGATGCAATATATACAAATATATACAAAACTGTATCAAGCTCCCAGGGAGATGTCACCAGCAGGCACTGGGGAAATTCCAGACTGGGCTCAGGGAAACGGATTCTGGAATACAGTGACAGGGTCCTCCTCAGTTGTCAGTCATTGAAGAAGGAGAACCATCAAAGCAGAGCCACTGAAGAAAAGCCCACCTGACGCCTTTGATTCCTCAGCTTTTATACTGAGCATGGCAGATGGGATTTTGGATCACTGGACCTGTCCACAGACAACCAAAGCAGCTGACCCCAGTTGCCCCAGAAACAAGTGAAAGTGACAGCTTCTCTCACTGAATGGAAAGTTGGCTCTGCTCCACTTCAAACCAGGGCAGCCTTAAATGTACTCACCTTTTGGACTTTTAACCAACATTACCCTTTTTTTGTTTGCTTGAGTTTCCACCCCAGTGAAAAGTTTATCCAAATCTAGGGACAAAATGAAAGTTGGACTCACCAACCATGGTAGATGAAGAGGCATGTAATAAGGGTGGGAACATGGCTGTGGTCTCCCATAGAAGGACTGGGGAGTAACAGAGGAGGCAACATCATCAAAGCCAAGGAAGGCTGGTATCAGGGTGTTGTGGTCCTACTTTCTTATCAGTCCACAGAGCTGTCTTACTTCACTGTCTTGCCTCTCCTTCCCCAGGGGATCCAGTACCTAATTGAGCACCAGGTATTGTCCTCAGACCTGCAGGAGATCGCCAAATTCCTCCACAAGGGTGAAGGCCTGAACAAGACAGCCATTGGGGATTACCTGGGTGGGAGGTGAGCAACTCAGCTAGGATGAGGAGGCCCTTTGGAGGTCCTGTCCTGCCTGGCCCCTCTCAACCTACCATATTAGATGACCTCTGATGACACCTCAGTCAGGTGCCAAGACTGAACATACCTCAAACTGAAGAGGGCTGGGTGGGCAGTACTTCCCAGGGAGGGGGCCCTTTGGAGTGTGGCTAAGGCTAGCTATATGGGCTACCTGTTCTCCTGCCTGTAATGGGGTCAGTCTTCCCAGACAAGAGCATGTATCTTGGCTTCTTATTGGTTAGAGGGGGAATGGAGGCCGGGATGGAGCCAGGTGCATGTCATCACAACAAGGGACATCCAAACTGATCAGGGTCAAAGCTCTCTTCTGATCTTTTCCCCCTATCCTCCCACAGGGACCCCACAAACATTCAGATCCTCCAAGCCTTTGTGGCATGTCACCAGTTTGCCAACCTCAACCTGGTGCAGGCACTCAGGTGAGTGAGCATGCAGGATGGTGGAGTGGAAGGGTGAGCCTGCTCAGCCACTGAGTCTTACCACCCAGGAAGGTTGTGATGACCCTCTGGGCTGAAATCGGGCTTCCCAAGGCCCTGCTGCATGTGTTGGCTCCAAGACTGTTGCTCTGTGAGGTGTTAACACCTTTTCCTGGGGGAACTGTTTCATGGACCATTGACTGGACTGGACATATGCAAAGAAGATGGAGAAAGCAAGCAGGGGTTATCTTGGCTTCAATGCTTGGGGGCACGGGGCAAGTTATTTTCTGCACCAGGAAACATGTCTATCCACAGTGCCTGTTATGTTAGTGACAAAGGGACTCTCTCTTAAGGCATCATGTTTTCTTATAGGTCTATCTTCTGGCAGGACTTTCTCTTGAGGTCTCTGCTGCCCTGCAGGGCAGGCATTAGGGAAGAGGAGCCGTGATTTCCATGCTTAGTTCTGCTTCCTCCTCTTAGTGTGTTTGAGGCTGATGAGCCCAGACAATTTCTAGAGAGAGGAAGAGATGTCCTGCTTCATGCATTGTGTTGTCTCCCCAATGTGATGGGATGACTTCTTTTATTTTCATGGTGTGCCATGGGCTGATGGAAGACATAAATATCCCTTTTACCCAATCTGACTAACTCTCTGTAATGCTGCTCCTGATAGACAGTTCCTATGGAGCTTCCGGCTGCCTGGGGAAGCACAGAAGATTGACCGGATGATGGAGGCCTTTGCCAACTGGTACTGCAAGTGTAACCCAGGAGTATTCCAATCCACAGGTAGTTATGGGGAGAAGAAGGTGTGTAAAACTGAGCTCCACTGTTTGCTAGAAAGAGGAGCTTTCCTTTTCCATTTGCAAAGCACAGAGGCATCACTTGGAAGTGTGCATGCTGGATGCTTTCCCTTAAGGTGAAGGAAGCAGCCTGATTTCTGTGAAGCTTTTCGGTAGGCTAAGGGTCTTCAGTTCTCCTTTTGCTATTCTGCTGTAGTCCCATGAGTAATAGACTTGAGAAGTGCTCCCAGCCCTACATGAGGTATGCCTCATCATAGCAAGGATAGCACTGACAGACATGGGTCTGTAGAAAATTTCCTCCTGGCACAGGCATTATCAGACCAATCTACCCAAGTTGCCCCATTGCCCTGAGTGGATGGAATCACCTCCATCATAGGAGATCAAATCTCCTCTAGCTCTGCCTGTCCCTCTTATTCCTAGAAGAAGGGACATCTCCCTTTTCCTCCTACAGTGGAGAGAATGAGGTTCTCCAATGACTGGAAACCAAGATACCTTGGGTATGGATTGATCTGCCCTTTATGACAAATGCACCCACTCATCCTGGTTTTCTTTCTCATTGCCAGATACCTGCTATATACTCTCTTTCTCTATCATCATGCTTAACACCAGTCTGCACAACCCCAATGTGAAAGACAAACCTCACTTTGAAAGGTTTGTATCCATCAACAGAGGCATTGACAATGGAGGGGACCTGCCAGAAGAGCTCTTAAAGGTAAGAAGAACTCCCATTTTATCATCAGTCCCTCTTTTCTCTCTGGCTTGGGGCCCACTGAGAAGCAAATGTCTGCAATGTAATATTGGTCTAGTGACATTCTGCTGTACAAGGGGAAGGGCTGCACAAGGAAAGAAGGCAGTATGTACAAGAGCAGAGCTGGAAAATGTTGAAATGGCTTTCGAGGGCTGCACACATGCTTATTGGTGAGCAAGAGAGATGGGGCTGGAGACATGCAGGGAATAGCGGTATCAGCTTAAGAAAGCTTTTGTGTCTCCGTGTGAGATACTGTACCTGTGTGAGAGAAGAAGACATGAGTTGTGGGTGTCTGTGTGTCATGTAGGTATGAGGCTGTGTGAATAGGGCACCCACCTCTGTGGGAGATAGCTGGGCACCTCACTCTTTTGGCCAGATTTGAAAGTTCTAGCCTCCGAGGGGATTGTCTGTATTTTGTGTGTCTCTATGTGTGAGATAATGTCACTGGGGCACAGATTATGAATTCCTCTCCCTTCTTCATACCTGTCTCAGCTGACTCATGTTCAAATCAGTCAGGACAGCTGTACCTGGCCTCTCGTACACCAGGATATGTCTTTGAGTGAGTAGAACCAACAAGCCCCAAGTGAGCGCCAGGGTCTCTTCCAGTATCTTTTTCAGCATCTGTAATGCTTTCAGCACGTCCGTGTTGTCTCTGATCACAGAGGATAAACATACAGAGTGGGACATATAGAGTCAGGAAACACATCCATTAGCAAATATGGAGCTACCATTTTCCCAAAGGCTCCATGGGACCTGCCCTATGAGGCAAAGCAGAGGCAGGCAGCCTACCTACATGTGTCTAGCTTCACCCAACCAACCTGGAGGAAATAACTTGTGTCTTGTGAAAGAGGCTGCCTACATCCCACACTTGGGTTTGCTGTGCAGCATCCCCTCAGGGTAAAGGCTTTAGATTATTCTCCAATGTCATTTCTTTTGGACAATTTGAGAGAAGTTGCAGGAGCCTGTAGTTTCATTTCTTTTTGCTTGGCATGGGACTTGTGTAATAAATGATGGCAAATCCAATTATGTGAGCAACATTTTTGTATCCCTTGAAAGCTAGTAACCTGCCTCCCTGTCACTGTGCTGTTATGAATATCCCACTGTGTGTCCCTCAGTGCAAAAGCCTTGGGTCTATGAAATGTGATGTGTGTGTTGGATACAAGTTCTCAGCAGACTGTTTGGCACCACCAAACCAGGGCTTAGATGGGGCTGCAGTCTCTGCAATGTCATGTCCCATCCCCCTACCCAATGCCTTAGTACTACCCACAGTGGCATGGGTGTCAGATGATATGGTGGCTTTGGTCACTGCAGCCTCTCTTGATATGGGTGCACAATTTTGTGTCCATGGCTTTCCAAAGCAGGTCTTCTTTTTTGACACAGAATGCACAAGGGAGCTGGCCATCCCCCATGAGACCCTGTGAAGTGTAGACTGAGGGTTGTTGTACACCCTAGTGCTCATTACCCACTCCCTGCTCCATTCACCTGCCTGTCCATGTGGAAACAGAGTGATGAAAGTGATGAACCAGATCATAGAATCATAGAATCCTAGAATGGTTTGGGTTGGAAGGAACCTTAAAGATCATCGAGTTCCAACACCCCTGCCATGGGCAGAGACACCTCCCACTAGAGCAGGTTGCTCAAAGCCCCATCCAGCCTGGCCTTGAACACCTCCAGGGATGGGGCATCCGCAGCTTCTCTGGGTAACCTGTTCCAGTGCCTCACCACTCTCACTGTAAAGAATTTCTTTCTAGTATCTAATCTAAATCTCTCCTCTTCCAATTTACAACCGTTGCCCCTTGTCCTTTCACTGCACTTCCTGACAAAGTGTCCCTCTCCAGCTCTCCTACAGGCTCTCTTCAGATATTGAAAGGCTGCTATAAAGTCTCCCTGGAGACTTCTCTCCTCCAGGCTGAACAACCCCAGCTCCCTCAGCATGTCAAATGGACCTAGGAGGGTTGTGTACAAGCTTTGTCAGTAATCTTTCTTTCCCTCTTTCCTTCACCAACACTCTGGGGCAGAATCTGTTTGAGAGCATCAAGAATGAGCCATTCTCCATACCAGAGGATGATGGGAATGATCTCACACATACTTTCTTCAACCCTAACCGTGAGGGCTGGCTCCTGAAACTAGGTAAGGGGGAGGATTCCCTTAGCTCTTTGGAATTGCGTGCCTACCTGCCTCCCACCACAAATTTCACCCCAAAGCCCAGCAGCATCTCTGCAGTTGTTCCTTTCCATCTGCTGCGGTGGGATGAGGCTGACACCTGCTGTTGAAACCAGCTGCCTGCTCTCTCCTCCCAGCCTGCCACTGCAGGCTCTGACTGCTCAAAAACGGACCTAAAAAAAGGTCCCTCATCCCTCCCCATTCCCAGTCCCATCAGAGCAAAATTGGCTCCTTCTGTTTGTGTGCACCATATGGCATCATATCAGCAGTGAGCACCACAGATGCCTTCTTGGGGCTGATCTATGGGGAGAGCTGGGAGAGTATGTCTGTGTGTGAATGTCTGGAGCTTGAGGGGGGTGGGAAGGATGGCAGAGTGTGTGACTAATGGCTTTTGAACCTCACTGCCTTTAGGAGGACGTGTGAAAACCTGGAAACGCCGTTGGTTCATTCTGACTGATAACTGCCTCTACTACTTTGAATATACCACGGTAAAGGCTTAACTCCCACTTGGGAGGCTGTGTCCTGGGTGTTTATGAGCCTCTGAGGGACCAGGGAGGAGCAGAGGGTTGGGAGCAATTCTTCCCTTCAATTCTGTTATCTCAGACTGAACTCAGTCCTCCTCTTCAGTCCTTTTTCTTCACCTCTGCTCTTGAGGAGAGAGGTTGGACACTGCAGCTATTGCTGCGATCTCCTGTTAACTAAGCTCCCAGTTGTGTAAATGGAGATGGTCTCCCAAGGCATACACTGTCCTTGTCACTCTGCAAAGGTATATGTCTGAGAAATCAGGGAGGCTCTAAATGGTGGCAGAGATGTGGGGAGTGTATCAGGTGTTAATTCATGTTTCCTTGCCTTCAGGATAAAGAGCCTCTGGGTATTATTC
Organism: Scolopax mira; assembly: GCA_004320125.1. Taxonomy (NCBI): domain Eukaryota; kingdom Metazoa; phylum Chordata; class Aves; order Charadriiformes; family Scolopacidae; genus Scolopax; species Scolopax mira. The sequence continues at coordinate 149,535 of BJBW01003422.1, forward strand.
CCCTGGAGAACCTATCAGTCCGGAAGGTGGATGATCCTAAAAAGCCAGTAAGTCTCCATTGCTCAGTACTCTGCTGATGCAAGCTCTCAGGTGGTCAAAAGAAAGAGAGGGTGCACACACCCTATTCCTACCTTGCTTCTCAGAGGGAAGGTACCATTCCAAACTGCCTCGTCCCCCCATCTAAACATGATGGTATCTAAACACGATTGCATTTTACTAGGGAAGATCTGGTGTGAACAGACACCTATCATTTGGCTGGCTGTCTTGTGTGTGTGTGTCTAGAGGGGTGCAGAGATGAGTGCATACAGCTGACAACCTGCTCATTTGGCATCAGAAGATGTGAGTTCAATTTCTCTCCCCAGGACTCCCCAAACTCTCTCCATAATGAGTTACAGCACATGTAGGTCAAACAGTTCTGTGGTGTTAGAAAACCTGCCCAGGAAGTGACACACTTTGTCTGTGGATCTTCTATGAATACCCACTCTTTCATGTGGCATGACCCTTGGAGAAGTGACTTCTATTGGTGTGGTGGCATGCAGAAGAGAGGATGTTGCATCTACTTAAAAGGGATCTTCATAAAATCTTCATTAAAAAAGATCTTCATAGGTGAAGCAGAGTTACATATCCCAGAGGGAGTTTTCTGAATACTGTTGATGGTCCACCTGTCCATAAAGCATGTTTTAGTGTCCAGCCCTTCACAGGAGGGGTGTTACCAAAGACGGGTGGTCTGGAGATATCCCCTAACTCATAGGGGAGTTCTTGGGGTGGGGAAGGAAAGGCTCTGCTGCATTTCAGAGACATAATGCTCTCCTTCCCTTTGGAAGCTCTCTGAGCCTGTCAACCATGGCTGAAGGCAGCATAGTTTTCTTGGTCCACCCTGTCCTTCCCTATTGCTCCATTTTATTCCCTTTCTGACAGAACTGCTTTGAGCTCTTCAATCCTAACTGCAAAGGGCAGAAGATCAAAGCCTGCAAAACAGATGGGGATGGGAAGGTGGTTGAAGGCAAGCATCAGTCCTACAAGATCTCAGCAGCCACACCAGCAGAACGTGATGAGTGGATTGAGGCAATACGGTGAGGAGACCAGAACTGGAGACCTGAGCTTGCCCTTGTTCAGCCCCAATGGTCACACAGTTTATTTGGCTACTAGCATGTGAAAGAGGGTATAGAAAGAAATGATTGAAGTCTAGCAACTGTGGTACCTCTTGACTTAAAAGAATTTCAAGGTGCCTTCTGGAGAATCTCTATCCACAGCTAAACTCTCTGCTGTGGGTCTACAGATCTCTAGACCTACATTTTGGTAAGTTGTCCCTGTGTGAAAGTTCAGTTAGGTTGCTTGTGCTGCTCTCCAGCATTAAATCTTTTACTTTTGCTCACATTTCCTCTTATTTCCAGGACCAGCATCACACAGAATCCTTTCTATGATCTGGTTTCTGCCCGTAAGAAAAAGATTGCCAGCAAAAACTGAGCCCTGATCTGGTCACTGTCAGCAGGAAGATGTCAGCTTCCCTTCCATGCTGGGCTCTTCCAGTGAAGAAATTTGGGAGTATTGGTTCCCTTTGCCTCCCACTTGGCAGGAAGACATCTGACAGGATAACTTGCCAGATTTGCTTCTTCCCTTTTGAAACTGAAGGCAGAAGCGCAGGGTGCAACCTACTGAGCACTGTCAGAACTGTGGGCACAGCGTTTCCCATGTCCAGACATAAAGGCTTAACAGCAAGTGGGCATTGGGTTCTCCCATATAGCCCCAGGCATGTAGGATGGGATCTGAGGGGAGACAAGAATGTCTCCAGGCCCTCCTGTCATCAAACCAGGTGTTCTTCTATGAGGAACCACATAGAGCAACCAAGCATGGTCCAGTCAGTTCACAGCAGAAAAGCCCCAGTGGTTTGGCTTCCAAACAGATGTGTAGTGGTTGTTGAGAAGGGGCTATTTAAGACTTCACTGTGAAACCAGGGGCCAAGGTAGGACGGCCCTCTGTTCAGAAGACAGCCCTCTCTACCTCTTCTTGTAGCTGTAGGGCTTGTAATCCTGGTAAGTCCCTGCTCTGTAACTGAGTCATATGTTTTAGAAAATTAAAGATGTTGGATGGGGAGATAAGGGGTAACTGAGCATAGAGAGGCTGTGGGACCAGGAAAGTGGCTCTGGGTCATTTGTCTCTCTGAGACTCAGGGACCACCACAGGTCTCCCCAGGGAAGAAACCTGAACACTATCTCTCCTCCTGGCTATTGTTCCCCAGCAAAGGTTACTTCCAAGTACCACCCAAGGGACTTGGGTATCTGAAAAGCCTGCAGCCAGAAGGCATGAGAAATTGGATGTGTGTACACACCACACACACAAGCGCGCACACACACACACAGGGGCATTCCCATCTTCACACAGTGGTTTCGTCTGGAGTCTGGGGTGGTTTTTTTGTCTCTTGTGTAAAGAGAGAAATAAAAGTGCTTGAAAACAAGCCCAAAACCCAGGGTAACACGAAGGTTTTAGCGATAAGGGCAGAGGATGTGAGATAAGAGTGTCCTGTTCCTGTGCCTGTCAGAGCAGCCTGAGCACCAGCATAGCTCTGCGGTGTACCCACAATGCAGGCAGGGCAGCAGCGGAGCAGTTAGTGGGACCAGAGGAAGGGTACAGGGAGCTGTGACACCGTGAGTGGGGACAGCACGGAGGCAAATGCCAGCAACTTGCTAGAGGCAATTACACCTGGGGGGGTTAAAGGATGCGATAAACTATTGTTATTTCTTATGTTACCTTTTGGGTCTCTTCTAGTAAACACTGGTGCTCTCTCAGTCTCTTGGCTGTTTTTCTTCCTGCAGAGGGCTCTATCTACCAGGCAATCTGTAGCGGAGCCAGCACAGACCGATTATTCATTCTAGTTATTTTTGCCCAAGCCACAGGAATGTTGAATTAATTTCAAGAGGCAGGGAGTGTATCTCGGAGTTGAAGCACGCGCTCACCCCTGAGAAGGAACGTGAAGGTTTTCTTCTGCTCATGCCTGCAAATGTCTCCTGCTTTGAATCTCTTTGTCACTGATGTGATACGGAGTGAGTTTGCTGCCCGCTGCTCTAGAGCACATGTGCTCACACACACATTCACTCTTGCTTTGGATTCAATGCAGGGAGGCAGGGTCATGTCCAGAGGTGGGAGGAGAAGGTCAGAATCTGGCCCTTTATCTTGGCAACCTCTCCAAGATATGAAAGAGAAATATAAATATGCAATTGGTTGGTAAAAGATGCCTCAGAGCCTAGGATTTGGGTGAGAAATGTCACTTCTAATGCCTCTCAGGCTCATGCTCTGTCTGATAAAAGCCATCAAAATGTTGTCTGGAGTCTCTCTTCTACCCACAGTGTGGTCTTGGACAAGGGAATCCAGGCTAAGCCATTCCTAGAGTTCACCTGGATCATTCCTGTGACACAAGAGTATATCCAAGCTCTTCCCAGACCCTCCTCATCCCAAATCCTTGCAATTCTCTTCAAGCTGCTACGGCCTTTCCTCTCCCTTCGTCCTTTCTTCATTGCAGAACAGAATTATTCCTAGCAGGGACAGGGTTGGAAGGACAACTTGTGAGAGGCAAAACAATGCACAGAGAAAGGCAATTGTGTCATTTTTGTCCATCAAACTAGCCATAAGAGCTAGGTGGAGATGGACCGGGTTTCCTCTCTCCTAGAGATTGTGGTAGGGGAAGAGACAGTAAGTTTGAGTTTCCATTGTTTTTCCTTAGCTCCAGAACAGAAAAATTCAATTCCAGGCTCCTTGCTGTATCATGCACTGATCTCCTCAGTGCCGTGAACACAATGGTACCTGATGCTGCCCAACAACAACGCAACATGTTCACTCACCAAGCGCTATCCCTGACTTTGTGCCTGCTGAATGCCAGTGTATTTGGTATTGACCAGGCTGTCTCAGGATGGGTGTATAAAGCAACTCATTCCACTTATATCCATATGCTTTGACAGCCACACTTGGAGCCCTTGCAAATTTATGACAGGAATGACTCATGCAAGTTGAAAGGCACCACCAGGGAATGCATTGCTGGCCACCATCACACATTCCCTTTGCTGAGGGCAACTGCAGGACCACATGCATGAAATCCATACAGACAGACACACAGACACACGCAGAGCCCTTCAGGTACTAAATCTGACAGATTGCTATCTGGTGAATGTGTTCCTCTTTCTCCTCATAAGGCAGCATATGTGGCTTGCACAGACATCCACGCAGAAGACTGACACGTCTTCCCTGCCTGCCTAAGGACTCCTGCACACACCCAGTCATTCATTTTCATAACAAATGTCCATCTATTTTAATAGAAGGGCTGGGAGGAGAACACTGCAGATGTGTGGAATAAACCACATCGCTGCATCCTGCCTCCTCCCCTCTTCTTCCCTTCCTCCTGTCCCCTGTTTATCAGCTCCTTTTTGGAAGGCTAATACATTTTAAAAAGGCTTGCTAGAAATTGTCTGCAGCAACAGAGATGGAGCAGCTGTGAGGAGAGCCGGCAGTCTCATTCAGTATGGCTTAGGTACCAAGCAAAGGACAGAGGAAAACTCTGGGTGGTGGAGGGGAAAGGCAGCATGGAATGGAGACAGACTGGACTGAATTATGGATCCAGAGACGATCAAAGGGCATGAGTTGAACCTCTCTTTTTCTGGGAGGGTCAATGCCCTTGGTGATGGGAGCTCATGAGCAAATGGAAGCCTGTGGGAAGGCAAGACTCTGCAAGCAAGTCGGCGAGGAGTGGTCCTCAGTGGTGGTGTGGGAGCATGCATTTGAGATACTGTCCATGCCTGGCGGGCCTGAAACTGCTCAGCTGTGTGTCACACACATTTCAGGGCAGAGGGAAAATCAAGCAGCTTTTTCCTGTTAGCTAAACTGGATTATGTGGAGTGGGACTGCCAGCCTTACTGTGATATGCTGTGTGAGCCCTCACACCTCGCCCCTCCAAAGCAGCACAGTAATTGCCACCAAGATGGGTCAACAGCTTTGCTACTTTGTCCCATAAACCTGGAGGACCAGAAGGCTCTTACAAGTGCCTCAGAGGGATAGGAGCCAGACTTCTTACCCTCTGTGATTGGTGACTTGTATGGAACGAAACACAGTTGCCCTGTATTGGAGCTGGTTTGAATACTGCAGTCAGATTTGTGTGGCCAACAGGAGCAGCTCCCATTGTCTCCCATCCCTTATGTTTGGTGCTGGGAAAGCAACTCATTATCTGAGGGTGGGGAACCCACTGTGGTACTTCCTCCGTCTTAAAACTTTCTTTGAATATGCATTTCGCACAGAAAGTCCAGAGCACAAAGCTAGAGGGCTGGAAGGCTCTCAAAAGCACCATGACCTCTGCTGTACCTTGTTCTGGCTCACTTCTGTCTCCAGCCTAACAGACGGCCAGTCTGGAATTGAGAGGGGAGGATTGGGAACTGACCCATGTTTCTTGGTGTGTCATTGCTGTTGCATCTGCAGTGGCTCTGCTCTAAGTGCTGCAACAGAGGCGTGCAGCAGTCTCATCTTGCCATGCCATTTCTAATCCTGCTGCCTCCCTGCGATGAAGATGAATGTGGCCTGTCCCAGGTTGTCACATTCCTCTGTGTGTGAGCCTGCATACAGACATCAGCTTGCTTCTGAAGGCTGATGCTATTGGGGTAACTGCGAGGATGCTGAGTCTCGTGGGACAAGGAAAGAGTCAGGGAGGGTAGAGGAGTCTGGGTCTTGTGTGGGTAGCTGATGAAGAAGGGCTTGCAGTGACAAGAACAGGGCTTTCACCTCAGTTCCAGAGTAGGTGCAGCACAAACGTCAGGAACAAACAAGGTATGACATCTCTTCAACAGCCTGCAACCACTGTGTCACACCAGAAGAGGCACTCCATATCGCAACAATTCTCTTGTTCCCCTGGGGTTGAACACTAATATCAGTAGACATGCCAGCCCAAGCACTTCAGGGAGGGAGTGGAGATGGTGCAAGGTGACCATCACATCTGTGTCCTCATGGGCACAGCATGTGGTATGGAATTTGAGTTGGAAAGGACCTTTAAAGATCATCTAGTCCAACTGCCCTGAAATAAACAGAGACATCTTCAATTAGATCAGGTTGCTCACAGCCCCATCAGGGAGTAGACAAGGAGATGTGTAGGGAAAGGACCATACACCTTGCTAGCAGAGCATGTCTTTGCTCCTCTAAGATGCTGAAAAAATGGGGTTACATGTCCCTTTCTGCATGTATTACACAGATATAGACAGGTGTGCTGTGTCCTGCACACTCATAGTCACACATATCAAAGTACATCTGCACAGACACATGAACACACATAGTCCATGGGCATCCCAATGATTCTCCTTGCGCTCTCCTTACAGAAGGGCCCTGGAAAAACAGTCTAAGGGAAGAATGGAGATTACAGAGAAGCAGGGAAAGACATTTCTTGTGGGGTTGGGCAGCAAGGACTATGTGGGGAGAGGGAGGCAGAACAGACTGCAGCGAGGTTTACAGAGCCCATGGAGCCCCCTAGTGCTTCACCTAGGGCAGAATTTGAGTAAGGAGTGTGCCTTTATTAAGGGACATTGCAAGGTGAGATATTTAACAATGCCCTCTTCCTTGTGAGATACGAGGCTGACCTTAAAGATCCTACAGAAAAGACATTTTTTTCTGCCTCTTTAACTATGGTGGGTGTCAGCAAGGTTCCTGGGGTTAGATGAAGAGGTGGTGATTTGTGCAATTAATGTCTAATCAATTATATGAATATTTATTGCAAGTCAGCAAGCTCCTGAGTGACAATGAAACTCCATCTGACTGGAATCACATTCACAGGTAAACCAGAGCCTCCTTTGGGTTTCACAGACCTCACACTGGTGCAAAAGGTCCAAAGGGTATAACTAACCTGCTGCACATGGGAGGCACATGTGCAACATCCATTTTTGGGGGAGGAAACACTGAAGTTTTAAAATTGATTTGCTCAGGAGAGACACCTTGAAATAGTCTGATATATTAACAAACTTAACCCATGACTGAGTTCGAGCTAGTTCTTTTTCTTTTTCTTTTTTTTTTTTTTTTTGTATGGTCTCTCTTTTATCTTCCATTGTAACATGGGAGAGAATATAAAAGGGTGAGAAAAAAACCTCTTGCAACTGTTTGAAAAGTCATGTAACAGGAATTTGTTGGAGCTTGTAATGGACCTTTCCCCAACAAGGAATAAGGTGTATAGAAAGTATTTTGTTTCCTCAAGAAATACTCCTTTGCGGACTGTCATCTTCAGAAATTAGACACTTCTCAATTTTGTGCAAATTTATGTTCCTTTACAGAATCCTACATTCTCTCCCTTTACTTGCCCACCCTTCCCTTTCACCCCACCTCTCTTTCTGGCTTCTGTTTCCCATGGTGCCTTCTGTCCTCTGTGCTTTGCTCAATCCTCTCTGTAAACTTGCCACGCTCACCTTCCCCAAATCTCCTCTTCTTTCTTTTCCGTTGAGGGATGCTTCCTACCTGTCCTCCTGCTCCCCGGACAGACTCGGTCCACCTTGGCAGAGCTCTAGGAAAACCCCCTATTATCAGTACAAAGTGAGTTGCTAAACCTGAGCCAAACTCTTCAGCTCCTGCTGCTCACCTGCAGCTTGGGTTTGTGCTGGAAGCACTGCCAAAAGCCTGTTATTACCTAAATGAAAAAGATACACAGCCCTCTCTGAGAAAGAAGAGACACAGATAACAGTGATTTGCCTGTTGCCTGCTGCCTCCTGACTGGGGAAAACACCCCAAATTCCAGCAGGGCTTCCAGGACCAGCCCTCAGCAGAGGGGAAAAGGACAGAGACAGCTCTGCACAACTGAAGACCACATTTTCTTTTTCTGCATAGATAGGATCTGTGGCTTTTGGTAGGAGGGTGAGAGAAGATCCTCCGAATGTGCACCATGTGATTCCTCTCATGTGATTCTGCGTGGCCTTGAGTCAATACAAAAATACAAAAATGGGAGTTGATAATAGACCCAGAACAACCAGCAAGGTATCAGAGGAGGGAAGAGGCAAAACTTCCAAGAGGAGAGTTGGCAAAAATGAAAATTATAGAATCATAGAATCATAGAATCGTCTAGGTTGGAAGGGACCTTAAAGATCATCTAGTCCTACCATCATCCCAACCCTGACAAAAATCACTAAACCATATTCCTAAGGATTACATCAACCCGTCTTTTGAACACCTCCAGGGATGGTGCCTCAACCACTTCCCTGGGCAGCCCATTCCAATGCCCGATAACCCTCTCCATGAAGAAGTGTTTCCTAATACCCAATCTAAACCTTCCCTGGCACAACTTAAGGGCATCGACCCTTGTCCTATCTCCTGTGACTTGGGAGATAAGACCGACTCCCTCCTCTCTACAAACCCCTTCAGGTAGTTATAAAGCATGATAAGGTCTCCCCTCAGCCTCCTCTTCCTCAGACTAAACAACCCCAGCTCCTCGGCCTTTCTTCATAAGTGTTAGTCTCCAGACCCCTCACCAGCTTTGTTGCTCTTCTCTGGATACGCTCCATGTCTTTTTTGTGGTAAGGGGCCCAAAACTGGACACAGTTCTTGAGGTGAGGTCTCACCAGTGCTGAGTACAGGGAGACGATGACCTCTTGGGTCCTACTCACCACACTGTTCCTGATACAGGCCAGGATATTATTGGCCTTCTTGGCCACCTGGTCACACTGCTGGCTTGTGTTCAGCCGACAGTCGACCAACACCCCCAGGTCCTTTTTTGCCAGGCAGCTCTACAGCCATTCTTCCCCAAGCCTGTAGTGCTGCCTGGGGTTGTTATTACCCAAGTGCAGGACCCAGCACTTGGCCTTATTGAATCTCATCCCGTTGTCTCAGCCCATCCATCCAGTCTGTCCAGATCCCTTTGCAAAACCTCTCTACCCTCCAGCAGGTGAACACTACCACCCAGCTTGGTGTTGCCTGCAAACTTACTGAGGGTGCACTCGATTCCCTCATCCAGATCATTGATAATGATATTAAAGAGAATGGGTCCCAGTACTGAGCCCTGTGGGACACACCTCGTGACCAGCCACCAACTGGATTTAACTCCATTTACCACCACTCTCTGGGCCTGACCCTCCAACCAGTTTTTAACCCAGTGGAGAGTATAAATCATAGTGTACAAGGGCTCTATTCTGCAGAGCTCTGTTTTCCTTTCTGCAGCACTCAATTTGCCTCACCATTCACACCACTGTGCTCTGGAGACGTGATTTCAATAACCAGGAGCTGATGTGATACTTGGCCTCCTTTCCAGAGGGCATTCAGCAAGAGAAACTGTGCTTCACACATAAAGAGGCTAGAGGGACTTCAAGAGAGGCAGTGGGAAAGGGCAGGGGGGAGCAAGCAGCTCAGAGATGTACTGTGGGGAGAAAGTACACTCAGAGGTTCCTTGAAATCCCAGCTGACCCTATGCCCTAGTCGTGGACAGCTTCACCTCACATAACTTGGTGTTCCTACAGTGATGGCCTTACTCTAATGCAGTTAAAATTCACATAATGCTAGACAACACGTTGGTGTGTGTAGACAACAAGTAACAAGAGGTGTTCCTCAGCAGTCTGTACTGGGACCAATATTAGTGAAAATATTTAATATCTTCATTAATAACATATGTAGTGGGACTGACCACACCCTCAGCAAGTTTGCAGATGACACCAAGCTGAGTGGTACAGTTGACATACTAGTGGAAAGGGATGCCATCTAGAGGGACCTTGAATATCATGAAGTTCAACAAGACCAAGTGCAAGGTCCTGTGCCTGAGTTGGGGCAATCCCCAATATCAGTACAGACTGGGGAATGAATAGATAGAGAGCTGCACTGCAGAGAAGGACTTGGGCATACTGATGGATGAAAAGTTGAGTATGACTGGCAACGTCCACTTGAAGCCCAGAAATCCAGTCATATCCTGGGCTGCATCAAAAGAAGCGGCCAGCAGGCTGAGGGAGGGGATTGTGCCCCTCTCCTCTGCTCTTGTGAGACCCCACCTGGAGTACTGCATCCAAGTCTAGAGTCCTTAACATAAGAAAGACATGGGCAAGGACCATGAAAATTATCAGAGGACTGGAAAACCTCTCCTATGAAGAAAGGCTGGGAGAGTTGGGGTTGTTCAGCCTGGAGAAGAGAATGCTCTGGGGACACCTTATAGCAGCCTCCCAATCTATAAAGAGGACTTATAAGAAAGATGGAGAAAGACTTTGCCAGCGACTGTAATGACAGGACAAGGGACAGCAGTTTTATACTGAAGGAGGGTAGATTTAGATTGGACATAAGGAAAAAGTTCTTTACTGTGAGGGTGGTGAGACACTGGCACAGGCTGCCCAGTGAAGTTGTGAATACCCCACCATTGGAAGTGTTCAAAGTCAGGTTGGAGGGGGCTTTGAGTGATCTAGTGAAAGATGCCGTTGGCATGGTGAGTTGGACTAGGTGATCATTAAAGGTCTCAAACCCATTCCACAGTTCTATGAACACATGTGCTTACACACACATTCCTTTTCCACTACATTCTATACCCATTTACAGTTTGACCATGCCTCATCTTTCTCAAGCTAGAACAAAATATCACCAACTTTCCCAAACATAAGACTGGACTTCAAAAAAATCACAAGATCTTATCTGAATATCCAATGGAACCTTGCTTGGTTGTATATTGAGGATATTTTGTTGCTCTGGAGAAGAGACAGAGCAACCTTCCTTCCTTTTTGTATTTGGTATGAGAATTGAAATTATCATTTGATTCCCCTGACTGCAGGTGCTCTGGCTTTAACAAAGATATTTAATATCATGATGCTTAGATCAAAGTGGCGAGAGTTTGCATCATTTCCATGCACTCCTTTCAGTAGACACCTCTACTCCTGCTGTAAGGCAGGCTCTTAAACTCACACCTTCTCCCAAATGTAGTCCTTTCTGTATTTCCCAGCACCCGAAAGAAACATCTATGTACCACATGCAGCTCTGCTTAGTCTTTTGTAATTACACACAGAAAATACCTGCTTCGTTTTTCTTTCATTTTGTTTTGTTTTAATGAAAGACCAATGTTTATCTTGCCATAGGGCAAGATACAGTCTCTTCCCAGCTTTCCCACAGACACCTCCATGATTTCGAGCTTTGCTACAGACTCCTCTATGATACCTCCTTATGCCCGTTTCCCAAATTCATCAAGGAAGCAGATGTAGCATGCACCCTGAGGAAAATCAGGAACTCAGAAAGTGTTAGAAAGTGTTCAGCATGCTGCTAAAAGATGCCTAGTCATTCAGCCTCATTAGGAGAAAACAAGGCTACCATTTGCATGTCAAATCCCTATACTCGCACAGCCCACAGCTCAACCCACTTCTGAAGCCTCCAGCCCTGTACTGTGGGGTACTACCCAACTGCATTTGTATGCTGTGGGCAACTCTCCCTGCTCCAGATCAGGCTTGTTGGCCTGAGCAACCAACACCCAGTGCTGCGGGTGAAACCATGGGCCCCTGGTAACCCTCAGCAAACCCATGGAGTCTTTACTGTGGGGGAGGAAGGAGAAGAAGAAAACTTCTGTCCTTTAGGCAGGTTTGGGAGCAGCTGCATATTTTCTCTCCCGTCCCCAGAGCAGACAGGCTGCTCCTTCGACCTGGGATTTGCTAAGAGATTGAAAGCCTGTTGCTGTGAATTTCAGAGATGCCTGGCAGGGGCAGCTGGAGCAACCAAGGGTTCAGTGTATTAAACTCACCATAGTAAGGCCATAATGGGATTTTACATGCTGCTGCGACCAGAATACCCAAACCAGCTCAGCGTCATGCCTAATCAGGCATGTTTTCAATACCTCCTTCTTGCTCCAGTCCCTCCTCCCCCATCTGCAGTGTGTGCCTCAGCCCTAAGGCTTCAGAAGAACATCTATCTGTGAAGAAAAAAGGGGATCTTTTTACCCTTTGGGCTCATCTGAGTCTCACAGGCTTGTTGGGTTATTCTTCTGCTCATTTTAAGAATGTGATAAGCACCATTTATAGGAGACAATATGTCAGTGGTGAAGGGGAGAGGGCAGAATTGCTCACCGGGAAGAAGCAGCAAGAAAGTGAGTTTCTGGGGAGGTGGGTCAGTTGTGTGTGGAAAAAAAGGCTCGAGAAGAAGAAGCAGGTCAAATGGCAAATGGGACATGAAGCAAGCATGGAGGAAAACTGGGAGGAGGGATGCTCCAGGGAAAGAGCTGGGAATGGCTTGGGGGAGGGATGCTTTCAGAATAAGGAGTGTGCGGACAGGGGTCTGGGATCACGGGTACCCGGAGATAGGGCTGTGAGAGGGCAGGCGCTGGGTGGGGACAGGGGGCGTATGTGTGCATTCAGAGGGGATATCTGCACTGTTTCCCATAGGGTAAGTTCTTCTTAGAAGAAGCCACTTTGTAATCAGGAAGCTGGGATTTGCTTTGCTGCATCTGACTCTCTGCAAATCATTTAAGAGAGTTCATCTTGTTAAATCCTCTGCCCTGGAGGAGGTGAGGAGATCAAATGTTTTCTGGGGATAGATACTTAGCAGAGCTGGTTCCCTAGGGTTGCAGAGACCCAAATCCCTGAGCCTCTTTCCCCTGTTCAAGCTGTAATACTTAGATGGAAAAAACCAAGATGAGAAATAAGGGTCAATGTGAGAGTAAACCCTCCTTCCATGTTGCGTGGGACTCCCAGTCTGTGTGCTGTCACCCTAGGCTGATTATGCTACCTGCCCAGTTCTGCAGCTGCCCAGAAGGGGTGAGGGCAGAGAAAACTCCCTCCCAACCCCTGTGTCCTGGTTAACTCACAGCCATCCAAAACTGCTGGTAGGGTGCAGCAGGGGGAACATATAAAGGGCAAAGGCCTGAGATCCCTATGCATCAGGGAGACAAGAGGTGGTGTCAGGGCTTGCACAACAGAGAATAAGCCTGATTAGTACATCTGTTCCTGCCGTACTCTCTCAGTGTCTTCTGGATCAGGAGCTCTTCACCTCAGACACTGCAGCTGTCTCTGTCCCACAGAGCAGACTCTGGGGTGCAGCTCAAGGGTTGGGGAACCTGCTTAGACCTGGAGTATTGGCCTAATAGAGGAGGAGAATGGAAAGGAGGAGAATGGACAAGATTAGAACTGAAAGAGAAGATTAGAAAGGAGGAACAAATGAAAGAAAAAGTGAGAAGAAAGCAGATTCAGAGAGGCATCAGGGCAGCCTGTGTTCACATTTGTTTAGCGGTTTTGCTGTAGACTCCCCCTTTATCTGATTGTTTTAGCCTGAACATGTAAGGGCCACTCATCAGAGCACAGGATATAAGGCAGCCTGAAACCGCCTCATCATCAAGAGAGGTTTTGACTGCCAGGGCCTAAAAGCCCCTTCAGAAACATTCTTAAAGGCAAGAAGGATTTTTCACTCCCTTACCTCTTGAACACCTGAAGGCCAAGACTTCACCTTGAATTAGAAAGCAATGAATTTGCTTGCAGAGAGCTGAGCTCCAGACCTCCCAGTAATGCTGTGGGTTTGCTATTTCAGCTTTACTTTTCCCTTATGTTGCCTCTATAAAATGGGACATTATACTGGAGTAAGCCTTTCACTGATGGTTTGCCTCATCTCCTGAGCTGTAACATCTTTGGGATAAGGCAGTTACTACAGCTGCAGAGTTCCTGCATTAAATGACACTGTTATTCTTGTTGGGGCTACAGGAAATAACCCTGATACACATAACTGAGAGGGTGGAGATTCAAAGATAACTTCTTCATCGTAAGCACAATCACAATTTGATTCACTTTCTGGAGACTCCTAACTATGCATAATTTCCTTCCTATTTCCCCCTTGCTTTTCCACTTTTCTGTGACTTTGCCCACTCTCTCTTTCCATAATTACTCCGTAACTCTTTACTGAGGTCCTCAGTGGGATTCTGTTTGGCTGCCTCTTGGCCAGCTTGGCTTCTCCTTCACTGCAATGAAGAGGTAGTCAGGGAGAGTAGGAGGGAACTGTCAGGCTGCCTCTGGGAAACCTCCCTGCACACATTGGTCTGGTTTATCTGCCATCATGATGCGTGCCCAAAAAGCCCACTTGACCCCAGGGCTTGGCCATCTTGACAGAGTCAGAGCTAGCCTACCCCCCTCTCCTGCCCCATCATCCCAAAATAAAAGCCTGAGTGGAAATAGAAAAAGATTAAAGGAAGGGAAGATTTGTCTGTGTAATTTGGAATGTTTAGGGTGGGCACCTTTGACAGGGTAGGGACTAGCACAAGGAAGATGGGGGACATTTCTGTGCACGCTGCTCCTTTCTAGCCCAGAGGAAGCCAGGGAGGTAATTGAAGGTTTGTTCTTCAGCTGTTAGCAAGCTTGCAAGGAAAACCGCATTGCTTGAGTCACTGACGACTGGCCAGAGCCCCAGGGGCAATGCTCCCTGGCTGGATGGGTAACAAGAGCATCCGTCTCCAGTGCTAGCAGAGTGGCAGTCAGCCACTTGGCGAGAAGATGGATCAAATCATAACACAGCCAAGGAAAACCTGGGAGGGAGATGGAGTCCAACTCTGTCAGTCCAGGCTGTGGCTGCTTAGCAGTAGAAGGACAAAACTCAGTTGGTCTTCTCTTTTGCAGCCTGGAGGGTGAGCCCTGGGTATGGATATATGGGGGTGAAACCTAGTGTCACTACGAGTAGAAGAGGGTTGGGGCATCATACTTCCCTCCCAGCACCCAAATCAGACACTAGTTGACACCACTTCTGTGCCAAAAAAAAACCCCACCACAGATACCAGGGGAGGGGAGGGCAGATTGAGGGGAAGAAAGGGTGGGACTAGCGAAGAGTACCTTGCTCTACCTCTCCCTAAATGCCCTTTTCTTTCCCTTTTTCCTTTTGATACCACATGCGCAGTGGTCTTCCATCTGCCCAGTGAGGAAAGGCAGGTGAATGCCTTCCTTTCACAGCCTCTCCACAGAGGGTCTCCAAAGGCTGGGGAATGGCATTATCTCATTTGCCAGTGCTGTGCCACAAAGGAGATAAGCAAGTCATACTTGACTGAGGAGGGTACTGCCACCAGGACAGGCTGCAAAGACCCAACCCACAGGGCTCCAGCCACTCCTGCCATGTCTCTACCTCATTTTGCTCCTTGAGGCAGGGGGAGATGACTCCATATCCAATATTCCTCCTTGCCTTTGAGGGAAGGACAACTCCCTTTTCCCTATAGAACAAAGCGCTGTTGGACATAAAGGAGAAGAGCAGGTCCATGTGGGTGTTGGAGAATGGCTTCCCACCTAGAAACAAACACGCCGCTAGCAAACAGCACTGCACAGAATTGTCACCATGAGATGCAGAATAACAGCATTAAGCTCCCTGACAAGACGAAAGGGCAACCCCATACTCAGCATGTACAGTCTGTTGGCCCTAATTTCTCCTCTGCTCGGGGCTCTGTGTGCCAGGATGAGATGCATCGGGAAAGGTACTATTTTGCTAAATCTTGAAGCTGACACCTTTAATATCCATTAGTGTTGCTACTCTGCCAGAGAGCATTAGCTGAGATACATGGACTGCTACCTCTCTGATCCCTAGCCCCAGCCCCTACCATCCCTCCTTTTGTCTCCCCAGCCCAGCCTGACTACTGTTCCCAGTACCAAGAACATCAGTTACCTCGGGTTTTCTTCAAACCGCCCCTCTTCAACAAATCTGTCATTGCCATCTTTTACTCAGCTCCTTTTCAAGGATTTTTGTATCTTGAGGAAAGTGTCTCTCCACGCTTGTACGTAGACCCACACCCAGAGACATACCTAGCAAAGGACAGAAGGCAAGACTCCAAGAAACAGATAGAAAGCACAAAGTGGAACAAAGGAAGGAGAAAATCTGAAATACAGATTCTGGCATTCCTTCTTGGCTGCATTGCAGGGGTCAGCAGAATCCTCTGCCAAGATTTGTTTTTGAGGCACTGTGCAAATGAGTTGTCAAAGCCATCCCTATCATCCCTCCACTAGCTTGGATTACTGAGCATTCAAAAGCAGGATGGTTGGTCCTCCTCTGCAGGGGATGAATAGAGGTGAGGAAAGTGAGTAGGATTTGCTCTGGATGTTTGTGACCAAGTTAGAAGATAGTCATGGCCCTCTATGCATTGGTCAAGTTGCTATAGACTCAACAGGCTGCTTGCCAAATCCAAGGGATCTGAAAGAGCTTATATTCAGATAGTTAAATTCTAAATCTCCTCTACCTGAACAGGGGCTCATATAATGAGCTTGGGCACTGAATCTCCCTCAAATCAAGCATGAACCTCATATAGCAGATTGCTAATTTGAACAAGTGACAGCCATGCTCAGGAGTGGACTAACAATTGGAGTAAGGACAGCCTGAAAACAGTCCTGTCTGTTCCTCAGACTGTCCCAGATGTGCTCAGCAGAGATGTAACCCCAAAAGGTTGTGCCCATAGGCCTTCAGAGTCTTATAGGCATTGAAGAGGCTTTGGGAAAAGGGATGGGAAGGGAAGGGAAGGGAAGGGAAGGGAAGGGAAGGGAAGGGAAGGGAAGGGAAGGGAAGGGAAGGGAAGGGAAGGGAAGGGAAGCCCAGAAAGTCAAGTGCCTCCTGGGATGCACCAAAACAAGCATGGCCAGCAGGTCAAGGGAGATGATTCTACCCATCTTCTGCACTCTCATGAGACCCCACCTGGAGGACTGCATCTAGCTATGGAGCCCCCAACACTAGAAGGTTAAGAACTGTTGGAGCAAGTCCAGAGGAACTCCGCGAAGATGATCAGAGGGCTGGAGCACCTCTCTTATGAAGATAGGCAGAGAGAATTGGAATTGGTCAGCCTGGAGAAGAGAAGGCTCCAAGGAGTAGCCTTCCAGTATCTGAAGGGGGCCTACAGGAGAGATGGGGGGGGGCTATTTATCGAGGAGTGTAATGATAGGACAAACAGTAATGGTTTAAAACTGAAAGAGAGTAGATTTAGATTAGACATTAAGAATAAATTCTTTACTCTGAGGGTGATAAGAAACCAGAACAGGTTACCCAAGAAGTTGTGGATGCCCTATCCCTGGAGGTGTTCAAGGCCAGGCCAGATGGGGCTTTGAGCAACTTGGGCTGGTGGGAGGTATCCCTACCTGTGGCAGGGGTGTTGGAACTAGATGATCCATAAGGTCCCCCTTCCAACACAAACCATCCTATGATTCTGTGAAGAACAAGCAGGAAAAAGTATTTTCTGCAAAGGACTGTCTGGGGTGATAATTTTAAATTATTCAGGCAAAGAAAGGGAATGATTTTAGGAAAAGTGCAGTTTGTTCTATACTTTTTCACCATGCAGCTGTCAAACATCAGTGACATGAGGAAAATTATATCAGGATACCCATTTTGTCTGCATGACTGAGCACCAGCGCATGTATGTAACCAAGAAATGGCAAACGCTGCTACACACTCATGTACCTTCACACACACATTCATTTTGCTCTACCTCCTAGTCTTGATATCAGGATCCATCTCCCACCCACAGAGGTTCAAAGAAAAACAAGGCAATAGTTAGCCACTACATGAAGCAAGCCAAGATTAGCACAGCACACAACAGTCATTATGCTACCTCAGTGAGGAAGTATTGGGAAACATGTTTGTGGGCATGTGCCTAATGATGGATAAAAGAATTGGTGGGAGTACAGTATCATGTACTTATGTTTGTTTGTGTTCCTAAAGAATAAATATCTACCTGTTGGCAGTAAAGCAAGTGTAAATGTGTTTCTGCTCACCCTGTAATACTGAAGTTTTCTCTCCTATTTTCAGGTTATACTGTCCTCACCAGACAGGTGAGAGTGACAAATATATACTTGTTATGCCTGGAAATAAATATGAATGCCAATGTCAGAAAGCAACAAGAGCAGGACTGCTGCATCAAAAATGACGAGTCAGGAGCCAAGAGCAACTCAAGCATGGACAGGGTAGTGAATCCACACACTGGGGTGAGACACCACACTACCTGAACAGCACTAGCAATTAGCAATAATATTTATTAACAGACTTAGGTAAACCAAGATGATAAAATGGATCTTGGAAACATTCAGGAGCAACACAACCACAACACACCAAAAGTAGGTAGGGGCCTTGGCCTGAGCTTAAATAGACTTCTCAGGCCCTGGGTAGAGGATGTGTGTGTGGAAGCCCCAGGTGAGACTGGTGAGGTCAGTTAAGACTTATTAGTGCACTCAAGATCCTGAGAGTAGTTAATACCACTGAATGCCATGGTCTGAATGTGCTGGTTACTGCAGTTGTAACTGGGATGGGGTGGAGAGGCAGGGTGGTTATACAGTTATATTCTAACGTGTGATATGATGAAGAAATTTGTATATGCACAATCTATCATCCTACTGGTATGAAGATCTATGGCTACTGAATTCCAAGAGAAAGTAAAAAAAAATGTAGCTAACGAGAGCTGCTTCCTCTTATTCACCCAGTAACCTGTTCTGGACTCAAAAGAAAACTAATGATGGGAAACTCTTTTCTGATAGAAAAGCTTTCGCCTGAAGTTTCTTTAATTTCTTGGTCTCTGAACTGTTGTATTTGACTGAGTTTGAACCAAAGCAGCTATCAGCCACTGTACCTGGAAAAGGAGTAGAATGTACAAATATGCTTGACTGACCCCTATTTAGAAAGATGATGAACAGATTGTTAAAGAGTTTGTAACTACAAAGTGGAAAAAGTGGAAAAAACAGATTGTTTTTTCTTGGAAGTAGGGAGATACTCTCTGTCTGGGACCTACTTTAATAGGATATGCTAAGGAGCCTCTCACAGTGAGAAAGAGGAAATAAAAATTTTCTCCCTGCAGACAGATGATATTGTCATATTGTCCCAATACGGAGCAGAGGTAAAAGAATGACCAAAGGGAAGAAATCAACAGGTTTTAAGGTATAGAGTCAGTCACAGAAGTCTGAAGGGACTTGGAAGTTTGAATAAAGGAAACCTGCTCATCAAAGCACCTAGATAAACAAAGTTTTTAAAAGGTGCTACTATGTAAAAATAATTCCATAGGAAAGCGTAGGTGTGAAAAGTCATTATCTCACACACAGATCTCTTGGCAGAACAGATAATGCAGCTCCATCCCAGCACCAACACAATGGCAACTCTAGGCTATCTCTTGTGATGAATGCTAGTCCTGCTTTCTGGATGAGGCTGGGACTAAGACCCCACCAGTCGCCCACACCACAACCTTCCTCTCAGCATATATCTCTTAATTTGCTTTGGCTTCCCTGTTTTAGACCCACTTCAACCATACCTCTAGTTACTATATTTATACCTTCCCTAGTGGCTTTTATCCTCCTTATAGGATGTAATGGATTCTCACAGACAAGACTCTTAGCTGTGGTCTTTGCAGTATGAAGTGCATCTCGTATCCTTGGTTTTCTTAAAACATATGAAATTGCAATTTGACATCTCCATTTTACCCTGTCTATTGTTTTTCAAGGCAGAATCCATCTATTCATCTTAGGAGAATGAGGTAGTATTTGCAATGTCTCCTATCATCATAGTGTTCAGGCACCAAGCAGAAAAATGCCTGGAACTGCTTCTGGATATAGATATTCTCAATTTCCCTGTGACAGGCCAGAAATTTTCCTCTCCCAAGCCACAGCCTGCACAAGAAAAACATGTAAGATCAGACCTGGAGGACAGAGAAGGATAGCGAGTAGAGTGAGGACTGCTGCTGTCTGGTCTCTGTCCCCTTGTTTTGTCCTCAGTACTGAGATAGTTATGAGATAATCTCCTTGTCTCTGATTGTTCTCTTCTCACATTCCATCCCTTATAATGGCACTCTTCTGATAGCTTTTGATGGTGAGGCTAGAAGGAAGGCTGGTTGGTTCTGGATTGCTGGAGGATACTTGACAGAGGCAAGACTTCATGCCCTGTTGCCTACAAGCCAAGATCCATTGGATGTAGAAGGTGAGGCTGATAGTTGAGAGATGTCTGGATACAATAATGTGAAAAATGTGAGCAGATGATACAAGGAAGGAGGAGACAGGAAGAGTTGTGGAGTCCTGTGATAATACTGGGTGGGACCAGGGAGTCACAACGGGGCCAGGAGAATAGGGTCAAGAAGGCATCTAGGCCAACTGAGAAAACCAAAGAGCAGCAAAAGCACCAGCCTGCAAGGCCAATTCAGTGGGCATGACAGGCAAATCACAGGACAAGGGAGAGCTTCAGAACCAGGCACACCAGTAAGTGCCTTATTCCTATTTAGGCACTTAAATTCCCAATGATAGGAAGGGGCTGTAAGTGTGAATACTAGAGTTATTTGTCATTCCCTCACTGTGGTTTGCAAGGGCTATATTAACACAGAGACAGGCAGACAGAATGAATTAAGCAGCTCTGAATTAATCTCCAGTTTAGCAACATGTTCCTTTTGTCTTCAGGAAGGATTAGGTAGACAACACCTCAATGCTGACCTCTAAGCTCTACCTGCTGCTACTCCAGGCAGCCCAAGGTTGATTTGCTTTGAATTTGAAGCAACTGCTGTCAGTAATATAAACCTCAAGAGGTGAGTAACAGGCCTCCTCATGAGATCTTATTTCTTTTCCCCAGCCACCCTGTCTGCTTCTGAAGCTTTAAATCCAACAAAGGAATGAGTAATTTTTTTATAATGATTGAAAGAAGGCAGATAAGAGGTAGGTCTTAAAATTAAGAATCCCAAACTTGATTGCAGCTCTTATCATATTTTTCCATTTTCCCCCCTTCTCCCCAACAGAAAATAAATTGCTTCAATAAATTACGTCTTTAATCTGCATAGGGGACCAGCAGGCTGGGTTCTCCTTTTAGTATGTGCTATTGCAAGATAATCAACCCCTTCCTATCACTGCATGGAGCAAACTAATAGATTTTAAACAATTCCATTATTTGATGATTTCTCTCATTATTAGTACAAATTGCTTCCACTCGCTTTCAATTAGAGCATTTTTATTTTCTAATAAATCCCAGTCAGGTTCTCTCAAACACCACCTAAACATGGGGAGATTACTGTGCTTTCCATTTGAACAAAGAACCCATCACACTGGCATACCTCCTCTCCCTCTGTTTCTTGTGACTTTCATTCTTCTAAGCTCTTCTATTTTCCATTTTCCTCTCTTCTCTCAGTCAGCAGAACCCACATCTTTTCTTCCCCTACTGCTTTCTCATGAATCTAATTCCATGTTCCTATTTCTGGTGGTGAAGTCAGTAAGGCCCCCTTATTAACACTATCAATTTGTGCTCTCTCCTATTATTCTGCCTGCATTCCCAAGAGTGACACAGCTCACTACTGGTACAGATTCCCTCTCCAAAGCCTCCTTTCTCTGTCCTGACACATGAAAATGAGACACTCTGGTAACCTTCAAGTGAGGATTGCCTCTGCCCCAATGCAGCTCAACTTGGAGCACCAGCTCCAGTTCCAATTCTAGATGCTTTTTTTGTGATGCTGCTGTGCAAAGGTACCTCCACTTTGAAAGCAGAACTTCTGTGGTCATTCTAAGGGGAGGCAGTACCTAACCTGGGGCCACCTAAAGCAAGGGTTGTGGGAGAGATTCTCTTGCTACTGTTGCCATGGTCATGTTGATTGTGCCAAACTGCTTGCTCTCCTGCACTCTTGTCTAGGTGCCTTGTCTCTGGAGGTTTTCAGTCACCTTTTTTGGTTGCTAACCAGTGAGGTTAGCCCAGCCTAGAGCACTGATGTGCTATACTTATTTCTTTGTTGTCTGTCTCCAGCAGCACAAAAAGACCACTGTTCAAAGGAGGAGGAGATGAGTGCGTGCAATAATACCCCGTCCACATGTTTGGGACCATGAGGGTAGCGGATGGAGAGGCAGCATTGGCCTGCCCTGCAGGGCTATGACAGAGATAATATCTCCCAAATCCCACAGGGATGTGATGCTTCCCAATCTGCAGGTCTTGGTTGTTTAGTTTTTTTTGCTGGGACGGGGTGTTGTGGTGTTTGGGGGTTTTGTGTGGGGAGGGAACATGCTGTGTAAAGGCCCTGAATCATACAAAAAAAGATCATTGAAGTGTTTGTGTGAAAGAGGTTTGAGAAGGTGCATGAGGACGTGATGGCATATAAAAAATCTAAGAATGACTGTCTCAGGGTAGATCAAAGCTCTAGAATTTTGTCCTAAGGAAGGAATGCTTAAAAACATATAAATATTAGCCCCAAAATGAAGGGACATCTTTTCAGAGGACACCAGTTGTTATACAAAGCAACACCAACTCTCTTACTGCTACCAATAGAGTGCATCCCCTAAATGGTGCTGCTTAGAGCAGATAGGGGTGGCATTCAGCTCACCTTTTAATGCAGCTGCTGCTGGGGTGGAACTTGAGACATGAAAATGAGCTTCTGCAGTGCAGAAGGGAGAGAGAAGAATGAAGATTCCTGAAGGAGTACAATTCAGCATTGAGGATATCTGCACTGCCAGCTAGGAGTGGTCTGGAGACCCGTACTTTATTTAATGCCATCATTGCAGTTTAGCTTTCAGAAGGGGGCACCACGGACTCCAGCCCAGCAGCTAGACAAGACTGGGTGTGGGTGAAAAGCACCATGCGTGCCCAGCACACCAACAGTTCTCCCTCCAGTTCAACACCTGGATGCTCTGATGTGTCTACCACCAGCTGCAGAAAGTTACCAAAGGAGTCCCAGCTGCCATTCCCAGGAGACAGTTACACAAACAGGCCATAGCTTTCTTCCTACAACCCATTTTTTACTGCTGCTGCCTGTCCTGAGAGGTAGGACAGTGGATGTTGTCAGCTGCTATGGCAACCCTGCCTTGTCCAGTGAGAAGCAAGGAAGGCTGAGAGTGAGGGCAGGGATGGGAAAGGATGTGGGGACAGAAGATCTCTTCTGCTTCAAGGCAATCAATATACAGAGGTCATTAGCCTTCACCATCATTGCAGCGTGACTGGGGCTGCAGAGCTTGCATGGCTGAATATAAAGAGGAGGAGATTGCTGTGGGATGGATAGGAATAAGGACAGGAAAGCTGAGTTCCTGCATGTTGGTGGGCTGACCATACACTCCACATGCGCGGCCTTCAGCTCCCACTGTGCTTCAGCCACATCACCCACAGCATGTGCCATGCAGCACCCCCCTCCCACTGGCTGGCACCTCCGCCTCACCTCTCCCAGCCTGGTGGGTAGCACACTGCTGTTGCCCACCTGCATATGTTCTCCATGAGTTCTCCATTTCACTGCTTCTCCTTGACATGCACAAACACAAGCTCGTGCCCCCGCCTGCAGGCAGTTTGCAATGCACTGGCCAGCCCTGCCGCGCACAGCCCTGCAGCTATGGAGATGTGGTCCCTTATCCTGATGTAAACCCCACTCTCTGCCTGTCATCCTAGACCCCCAGAGACAGGCACACACACATATACCCCCCCCTTAAATGCACACAAAAAAAGTGCATGCACACACATACACCCCCCGCTTCCAGGCTTGGCCTCTTTTGCATGTGTTTGCATACACTGCCACAGCCAACTTTCCTCCTCCCCTCCTGAGCAAATTTGCTCAAAGCAACTAAGTTCCCCAGCATACACACATCCTCCCCTCCGCCCCGATACTCCCTCCTGCCACACCAGCCAGCGCCAGCCACCCACGCAAAAACACACGCACGCAGACCGAGAGCGACGGCAGAGCCCTCAGTGAGCTGCTGGAGCAGAACAGATGGCTTAGCAACCAAAAAAACAGTCATTCGCTCCACAAGTTTCTTCCTCAATGTTCTGTTTGTTTTCAGAACACGTTCGTCACCAGAATAAAATCCAGGCAAGATGGCTGGTATAAACACCGCAGCTTTGATCCCACGAGGTGTGAAGTCCCACCTGCTTTTTGCATCCTTTTTTTCACAGATCCCAACTAACTCTTCCTGAGGCATCCTTCTCCCCTCTTCCACTTGCAAATCCCTACCACCCCCATCCCCTCCTTGGAATAGAGACTAATTTAACCTTCCTTGGGAGACAATACCCCCACAAGTTGTCTCCTTCTTGTCCTCAGCTGGCAGGCATCCTCCGTACTCCCATTCCAATGCTCATTTTTCCATTCTGAGTGTGCACTTGACCGCAAAAAACACTTTGTCTCTCATCTTGTGCTGGAGTCATCTCCCTGAAAAGCGTTTGCTAAAGGTTTGAAGAAACTGCAGGGATGAGGAAACTGATAATTCTGTGGCTATGGACATAGCAGCTATCAGGTAGAACATGCTGCTAAAAGGAAGGGTATGTTGCAGCTTCTTCTCCCCTACAGTGAATTCCTGACTGAGATTTGGGATAGCAGATAAAGGGGGTAAGGGGAAACTGTCTCTCACAGGCAGGAAGGAAGCTGTCATAACTTTTTAATGCCCTGCATCACAACCAAATGACAGCCATACATATTCCCAAACACACAGGTCAATTATTGGGGCTGTCTTTATCCAGGACCTATGGCAAGGTTGAGGGTTTGCTATACCTGCCCTACATCAGCAACTGAGCGGTTCTGTCCATCACCAGAGCCTTCTGGGTCAAGCTGAGTTGCAGCAGAAGGCAGGTTTTAAACTCCCTCTAGTGATTTATCTGGAACGGGGTCTCACAGACCCACTCTCCCCACAACTTCATCAAAAGCTAGTGCTGGGCACTCAAGATGCAGGGTCCTACCTCCCCTGTCAGCTGAAACCAGGCTATTTATACTAGCAATCCAATTAACAGCTCTCACATTCATTCCTGCATTGACACTTAATGATGATGCCTCCTGGGAGATCTCTCCAGATGCATTCAGTGGGAGGGGAAAAGCCCCAGGAAGGCAAACATCTGGCTCCAGTGCAGTAGGAAGAGAGGGGAGCTGGGTTTAGTTGGGGTGACTCTATGTTTTCTGGACAAATTGTCTCAAACCTTGCCTCCCCCCTCTTAAATGGGAATCTCTGCCCTTGCAATGTTCTCTGCTGTGGGGGGAACTGCACAACTCTGTTTCATCACTGAGGATGGGTGCCGAAGTCTCAGAGTGCAGCCAATTAAGGGCCATGCCGTGCACAAGCTGCCTTTGTATTTCAAGCAGTGGCTGAGGTAGTGCCCTCCCCGCATGCCATCTCTCCCAAGTCCCCTCCTTGGGGAAAAAAAGAAAACATAAAACGCTTCCGAGAGATGAAAAAGAATTTGTTAAAAGAAAGGCTAGATGAGGAGGTAATTGACAAACACAGCCAGTGTGAGGAGAGGCAGGGAGAGGGGTGGGGAGTCCGTGGGTAAGGAGAGACAAAGGGTTGTGTCAATATTTCATGAGGAGGAAGTACTCCTGTGATCCGGAGGCTGGAGTCCCTGGCCAGTGATGAATGGCTATCAGGCCAGGGCGGCAGGGAGGGGAGGATGTCAGAGCATAGCCTCCTTCATGTTGAAAACGTGGCCCAGGCAGGCAGAGCACATGACGAGATGAGGATCTGGGCAAAGGTGGGACGGAAAGGTTGAAAAGAGAAACCCGTCCTTTCTGGGAGATGTATTGGGGCTCAGGAGTGCAAGGGACACGAGGTAAAGTCTCTCAACCCTAAAGAAAAGGTTGTGCTCCCACATGATTAAGCTAGGTCATGCTTAGTCCCAACTAAGCCATCTTTGTTGTACTTAGGGGATCATAATTACAGTCTCACTTGCACTAAAGTCATCCATGGTGTGTCCAGCTTATAGGACAGGAAGTTTTCGTATGAAGGTGGGGGCAGGACCCCTCCTGTCTGCAAACATGTTGCATGTGTTTGTGCATTACCAGCCTCTGCTGAAAGCTTGAGGTTGTCTCTGTGAGACTCAGTTGTGCTCTTGCAAAGGCTACATCTACACTGGGCTGCAAAGACAGGCTGCAGCAAACCTTGGTATTCTCATCCTACATTGATGAAGCCAGGGAGGTAGTAACATACTAGGGTTCCCTGCCCACCTGCATCCCTCCCCTGCCACATCAGGCCAGCATAGCTGATGTGGTCTCACTGCACGTGGGCTCAGCATGGGACAGGGTTAAATTGCAGAGCAGTGGCCATAGCTAAGACACGTTCTGGAGCGCTGAAGCTCAAATGTAGGCTAAAAGAGCTTTTCCTTTTTCCCCAGGGGCCCTTCCAGGGGAGGAGGGCATGAGCACCAGCCTTGCCACCACCATGAAATTGTGAGCAGTTGTGCTACACAGCACAACAACAACTGTGAAATCCCAAAGGGAGTCACAGATTCATTATACTGTAAAGTATCTGGGTCGAAACAGGGCAGGCAAGGGGAAGTGACATGAGATGGAGAGCTGAAATCCTTCCTCTAGGTTGCCTCCGCTGTGAGCAAGAACAAGCACCCACAATATCAAGTAGTCTTCCGTCATGACCTGCTGCTGGAGCTCTGTATCTTTTGCCAAAGGAGGGAGGGGCATTGCCCTTGCCCTAGCAGTTGCTGAGAAGACAGGGTCCCTCTGGGCTGCCCCGGCTCAAGGCACCGTGGTAGCTCTGCCTGCCTCCTCCTTTAGGTTGCAGCAGCCTCTGGAGGTCTGCAGCTGAAGCCAGGGCAGGGAAGGAAGGCCACAGCCCAGGGATCCTGTCATGGATCACTTCCATCTCTGCCACGTCATGTCAGGACAGTGCAGCCAGAGATCATGGAACTGCACAGCATCAAATAGGCTTGGCCCAGGTGCCAACAACCAGACCAGAAGGGAAGAAAGTCATCCTTGTTTCATTGCTTCCCTCCCTCCACTTCCCACTCTTTTAGCTGACATACTTTGAGACCTACCTCCCTCCTTCCTCTCCAGTTCCTTCATCCCTTCTCAAATTTCCAGGAGGTGACTGTCTCCTCTGTCTTTCTCAGCTTCTTCTTCCTCTCAAACCACTGACAAGGGTCTGTTTCTCCATATTGAATCCTTTCCTCCAAAAATCGTACCGCCCATGCATTAATACTAAGCACAATGCCATCCTTTAGCTAAGTACCCTCACTAGCTGCCAGGCTGAAGGACCAGGGAGAAGAAGTAGGAGTTCCATCACAAAGTCAGTGGGTGCCCAAGATGTCAGGAAAGGCTCCTAGAAGTTTTCATGCCTGGTCCCATGTGTGACCCTCCATGTGCCTCTCTCATCTACTGACAAGCAGAATTTCCCCTGCCTCCTGCTTACACTGGGAGTTCTTCCCCTGCCTCCCAGCCCTGCTCCCTCTCTCCGGTAGAGCATGGTCATCTCCCTCCTCCATCATCACGGAAGATGCCAGCAGGCTGGGAGAGTGGATCTGGGGGAAGAAGGCTGCTGACTTTTCTGGCAAAGTCAGTCAAGGTTTGGCACAGCTGATCAACCCTTGGGCCTTCCATGTATTTCACCCACCCTCACTTTCATGCTGTTTCCCCAGTCAGGCTTCTCCATGGACACCACCCGATGTGTTATACAGCTGGTATTTCTGCTACTAAAGAGCCATCTTCATTTTTGTTGCCTTTTCCTCCTCGATGTCCCCATAAACAAAAATTTATTATCACAGAGGGCCATTATGGATAAATGATTTCCTGACAGCTCTATTTACCAGGGCATGGGGAGGAAGCAGGAACCTGTGCCTGTGAAGGTGGGGGAGGCTGAAGCTATGCTCCAGCTGACAGAAGAATTCATCCACAGAACTGTGCAGGGCCTAATTAACGAGCAGCGATGCTGGCTGTGGCAGGTAGTGCCACGGCAGGACATCATCAGGGAGGCAAACAGACCATGAGGCAAAAGAGGGGAGGGGAGAGAGAGAAGTGGAAGAAGAGGGAGGACAGGAGAGGCAAAAAGAAGACAGGGCAATGAGGGAAGTCCACTGCTTCTTCATCACCCCACGGGTGCTGCTTCCCCCTAGTTTCCCTAACAAATTCCTAATTGCAGTGAATTTTTTTCACCTGGCTGCTGTGAAGTGACAGACCTTTTTGTAATGTTAATAATGTCTTCAAAGTCCAGAGCAGCAGCCAGACCCCATGAAGGGTGGTGAGAGATGCAGGGGCGTGGGGTGGGGAGAGGAGTGGAGCACACAAGTTTTTTAGTCTTTCAGATGAACTGAGGAACTGGGCTTTTGATTGACACAGAGTAAACAATCCCACTCCAGGTCTGGGGAGCCAGGGCTTGGCATCCATGCGGACACACCTGGCTGAAGGCAAGAGGACAGGGATGAGGAGTGTGGAAGTCGAATGGAGCCTTGTGCACGTGCATCCAGAGGTGTCAGGAGATTTTGGTGTGAGAAAGCCAAATCAGCCCATTTCATATAGTTGAGTGAGTGGGTGATAAAGACCATGATATGGCAAGGGAGGCATGATGTCATACAACAGAAAACAAGCTGTATTCACTGCAACTGGATGAGAGGAGTGGTGGTAAAGACACTTTGTGATGTGCCTATGCCTCTTTGTTCACTGTGTGCACACTGCTTTCCGCTCATGTGCCATCTATACATACAGACCTCTCCTTGCCCACGTGCCCAGGCTGTGTGCGTGTGAGTGTGTGTGTGTGTTTGTATGTCCACCCACCCCACCCGCTGCACCCAGTTGCTTAGTAAGCCTGCGAAAGTCTTAAGTGGCAGCTTGGATTTGTGCCTGCAAGGTGCCAGCCTGGGCTGCTGTTGCACAGTTGTGCAGCTAAATGTGTGCGGGGGTGGGGGGGGGGGGGGGCACCCGCGGGCGCCCGGGGGGGGGGGGGGGGGGGGGGGGGGGGGGGGCACACGCGTGCGCACAAGTATATGCTGCTTCCCTTCTGTACCAGCTGAATGCCCAAGGAGCTGCAGGGCATACGATGTCCGGACAGCAGCCCTGTGCTCATGGATGCTGTGAATGATACAGGCTAGCTGTGGCAGTTCTCAGCAGCTCAGGAGAAGGCTCTTAACTTGCACAGACAGCCAGTGCTGGGGGCAGCTGGCAAGGGGCTGGAAGACAATCCATTGTGGCAGCTGCTCTGCCAGGGGTGGTCGGGGGCTTCTCTCTTCTTGTTTTCACCACAAACTGGTTACCCAGTGTGAGGCTAACAGGGGCTGCCATTAAATCCAACAGAAATGGGATCTAAGGGGACAAGCACAGAGTGCATTAAGCAGAAGAGCATCAGGAAAGCAAAGCACTTGAGAGCTGCATGCTTCTTGGTTCACACACTACTGATACACACTCCTCTCATTCTTGATGCTTTTTTCAGGGCCCCTCTTCCTTTCTATCTTCCATTGCTTCTCTTCCCCACCTCCACCACATCTTTCTTGCCTTTTCCCAAGTGCCTTCCCTCCATGGCCCCACTGAGCACCCTCACAGGATACTGTCAAAGCTGGAGCTTCCAGTGTGTCTGGGACTGGCTTTTAGGATATCTTTAGGAAGAAATCTGAGAGGAAACTACAGTCATCCCCTACTGTTGCCACACTTTGTTCAGCATCCCTGGCCTTAGCCACTCTGAGAACCCCAGAGCCAGGCAGGTTGCCAGCTATCACAGAAAAATGGTTGGTTTCTGCTTCCCAACAGGCTCCTGACAGCACCGGTGAGCCTCATGCTATGAATAAGGGAGAAAACAGTAATAGCTCTGAGGCTGTGATGCCTCAGCATAAAGTTAATCCTTGTGGATAGGTATAGGTAAGAGGGGGGAGGGCTTGACAGAAAGCAAGAAAACCTAATGCTCTGGATTATTCTTGAAAACCACCCTGAGTCTCCTCTGAGTCTTTTTAGCCCCATCATGTCCCATGCTGATCCCTTCTCTACAGCCTCCCTCTTTTCCTTCAGTCCAGAGCAGGAATCTTTCTCCAGTCTACAAATCAGTTGGAGGAGCCAGTGAGGACTCAATTTTCTAGCTCCACTAATATTGGGAAAGAAAGAAAAAGAGCATAATGCGTGACTTGGCAGAAGAAGCAGCTTTGCTGCTTATCACCCCATAAATCTCGTGCCTGACAGAGTTTCTAGTGCTGAAGTCACTTAAAATCATGGCATAGTATTGGGTTAAATTGATGAATGGCACCAAGAGAGGGGACAGTCTAAAGCGCTGAATGGGGACTCTGCCAATATCAAGCTTCGTTCTTGTTCACATTCTGCTCCCTCTTTTCACTGATGGAGCCTCATCTCTTTAATCAGAAAATAAGTGCTCTCCAGGTTACTGCCTGAAACATTCAGAGATACTCTTCAGGGAGACCCAGAAACAGCAACACTCAGCTTGGAAACTCTTCAATCAGGAGAGGACAAAAGACAGGAAAGGACAAGGAGGTTCATTGCATTCGTATGTGAAGGGTTGTGCCTCCTCAGTTGTCATTGGTGCCAACAACAGCCTATCAAGTTGTTGGAGAAGCTCACTATCAAGACAGACTTGGCCAGGAGGGTAATGAGTACAGTGGTTCTCAAAAAAAGGCCACCTCTAAAATGAATGAAGAGAAGTCCAGAACAATAACCTCTTCTCCGGGAGAGAGGGGGGGACCCCTGGAGCACCACAGTGCAGGCTGAAGGAGATCGTTCCAAGGCAGGGTTCTGATCTTGCTGCAGCCAGTGCTGGAGGTCACTTTGCTGGGATCAGGCTCACCCTTTCTTAGAGCTTTTTTTGATTCCTTGATTTCATCTGTTCTCAGCCTAGTTTGCTGATATAAAGGAGTAAATGTTTTAAAGGTATTTGCCTGGTTTGGTGTTATTTCCTGTCCTGGGGTGACCTAATTGCAAAACAATGGCAGAACATCCCATAATCCTGTGAAAATCCATTTTTTACTTCCATTCTGGGATCATGTCCTTTGGCATTCAGACTCTACTTCATTAACTGTATCTGCACAGCACCAAGCATGAAAATTCTGAGTTGCCTCAACCCCACTGTTACTGTAACCCTCTCTCTTTCACTCATCCCCCTTGCTTCATCCTCCTTTCCTTGCAATGCCCTGCTCTGCCCCTGTTCCTCATGGCCACCTTCCCCCTTTAACTTCCATTCCAACATTTTCAGATTCCCCTGCCAGGCACTGTATTTTTTCCAGTTTGTTCCCACTGCAATTTTTCCTCTTGATGTTCTCCAGGAAAATCCCCTTCTGGTTTTTGCATCATTTTCCCTGCATTAAGTACCATATTGACTCATAAAGTGTCAAGTTTTCTTCCTCACATCTTCGGGGCATGAGTTGGTTGGGAACACAAATTCCTTGAGGCACCCAGCCATGCGGTGAGTATGGCCACCCTCTGCAGATCTTAGCCCAGGCAGCCAGGAAGCACACAAGGGTCGCAGCCAGGCCAAGCTTTGAGGACTGAGCCAAGGTCAACCCACCCAAGAACTGCTGGAAAAGCTGCATGCCTAGTTTAGATAGCTATGACCTGCGTGGCTGAATATGCCTTTATCATTGCTGTACTTCTACAGTGAGCGGGTGCACAAGTTCCCTTGCATAAGAGTAGCCTTGGAGTGTGGAAACACAGGGATTCTAGAAGTTTAGGAGCCCTGCTCGATATTTGCATGCCTTTTGAGTTAATGAGGGTTCATTTGAGATTTGTTGTGTGCATCCTTCCTCAGCCTCCAATGCCCCAGTACGTGTGACACAGTCATCCACTCTCCAATTTGCATCATGATAACCTTCTCTGCATCCTTTGCATTTTGAACTATATCCTTTCAGGTGTCGGGGAGTTGGGGGAAGGATGCAGGGTTACAGGTGAGCTGTGCAAGTTGAATAACAGGAATTTCATGTTACTAGCATGTAAAATCTTTGTGAACAATAATGGAGAAGTCCGTAAATCAAATGGCCCCTTCAGAGTGCCCTCCACTGTCTCTGGGATGTAAACACAAGGATGGAAACGAGACTCCTAATGTGCTGAGGGGAAGCACTAGAACACAACTAGTCAGGTGAAGTCCCTGCAGACTGGAAGAAAGGAAACATCATACCCATTTTTAAAAAGGGTAGAAAGGAGGATCCTGGGAACTACCGACCTATCAGCCTCACCTCCGTGCCTGGAAAGATCATGGGACGGATCCTTCTAGATACCATGCTTGGGCACATGGAGGACAAAGG